>CAUJNA010003543.1:152500-295000 GCA_963377175.1 Effrenium voratum | reverse complement strand
ACCCAGGGACACCCTGGTATTAATAAGCAGGGGCTGGTTAAAAAGAAAGGGGTCAACAGTACGGACGGTGACGGAAAAGTGAAAAGGACAGATTTCTTGGTATTTCACCAGGCCCTTGGCCCAAGGCCTTGACCTTGAGGCCAGAAAGCGGCGGACCTCACCTTGCTCGCGGGCCGCATTGTGGGCGTCTCGTTCCTCGCGGCCGCCGGGGCCCCGGACCGGAGGCACCGGCGGATTCGGGGCCGGGAGACCTGATCTGGCTGTGGTTGTCAAAGCCGTTTTGGGATCAAAACCCAAAACCTGCGGTGCATATCATCCTGGTGGTTTCATTTTGACCCATACCCATATTGGTACATGGCTGTGGGTCAAAACCAATGGGATCCCATTTTTGGTGGGTATTTGAATTCACCACCCAGCTTAGAACCTATAGTGGGGATTGAATCGGATGTTCACCGGGGGTACGATTTTGACCCATGGCCATCTGAGAGTGAGACTTGGCGGTTTTGTCAGCGAATCGTCCGGGTCAACTTAGCTTTTTAGTGGTTCTTAGGGGGTTTGGTGGGCGGGTTTCCGAATGTAACCCACAAGTTGAACTTTTAGCAGGTGATCAGTTCAGGCATTTTTGGGTTAGGCTGCGGGGGTTCTGAAAAAAAAATAAAAACATCGACCGAAGTGCCGACTCTTTCCATTGCAAGCTGTGCCGTGAAAGTTGGAGGCGTCACCGGGGTTTCTGGCCATGGGTTCATCATATTATTCGGTTCTTAACTTCTTAAATGAGGGATCGCTCTTTCTGCATATTTTGGCTGTGTGTCTTTTTTTTTTTCAGGAATCGGACCCCCAAAGTGGATCTCAGTCTTTCGGTTTCCCTTGAAAACCTACCAAAAACGGGGGTCAGGATTACCCCAACTAGGTCCCCCAGTAGTGCCGTTTTATCAACTTTTTTGCGGGGAGGGTTCCTCTACTGAAATAGACTACAGAAAAAAACAGAAAAAAACACATCGGGTACCCTTATTCTAGCCTCTCAAAAATCTGGAGGACCTAGCCAAGTGGCGTGCTCACGGCCAGCCCCCCACGCAGCCGAGCGCGTCCAGCGCCCAGAGCCCCGCCTTGCGCCCAGGTGGCCGCGCGCCTGGCGCTGGGGTCCTGGCCCTGGTCGAGCATCCCCCCGGCGGTGCAGGTGACCCGCGCGCTCACGCGGACCTTGTCCGGCGAAGGCCTTCGCCCCAGTCGTCCCAGTCGTCCCAGTCGAGTCGTCCGAGTCGCGAGTCGCCGTTTGGTTCCGCCCCCCCCCCCCAAAAAAAAGCCAAAGCCAAAAGCCCCGCGGCGTTCGGTCGCAATGGCGCAGGCGACGGCGGGGTCAGGGATGATAGGTCCTGATAGGTGTTTTTTGGGGCGAAAATGGTCGCGCGTGGCCTTGCAGTCGTGCATTCACTCGTTTGTTCGTTCATGCGTACATACATACCAATGGCACATGTAAGACCATCCGGAAGTCTTCATACGGTAGGCCAGAGCTTTGCTTGAGTTGGTGTGGTTTGTCGAAAAGGCGCTACATTTCTCGACAAACAGGTCCGCGCGTGTAGCTACTGGAGCTTCGGGAGTTGTCTTTGCGATGCTTAGCTTTGTTTCTGCGCAGGGTTTTCTTTTAGAGGGCAGTTGTCTTAAATGGGTGTGAATTTTAATCGGAGACCCTGGTGGATATCATCTAGGGGATTTATGTCCGCCGACCATGTGCGGGGGTCCCCAACTTAAATTCATGTTTCAAATAAAGAATCCCCTTGTGGACTGTTTTTATTAGGCAACACGAAAGCAGTGTCTGACAAAAGGGTCCATCTCCTTGACCCGCCAGATTTATCTTTTTGATGTTTGCAGGGTTCGACTTTTGGACTACCCCGGGCTAGACTTAAACCCAGAGGTGGTTCCTTCCCCCAAAAAGAAGTACCCCTAGGTTTAGGTTTATTTGGAGGTAGTCAAACAGTGGAGCCCTGCTTGTTTTGGAGTTGCTAAGCATCTGCTTTTGTCTGTTTGTCCGTCCGTCTGTCTGCTTGCGTTTGTTTGTTGAGCAAAGACTAGCGAGCCAATAAGGACTCCCTTCAGCATGAAGGACAGTGTGGCTAGCCGCTTGGAGTTTTTCGAAGTGGATGGGGGCCTCCTCGAAACGAAAGTAGTTTTCTGTAATCTGGCAACTTCCAGATTGTTGGAGGGAGGGTACATGAAAGCACTTCGTTAGCTGACCACGATTTTTGCTTACGGTCTGTCCTTTTCAAACAAATCTTTTGGCCAACCATCACCTTTAAGTCCAGATGAACTCTTCAGTTCGCCTTTTGAGTGTTGCACTCTAAATGTGAACAAGAGAGACTCATATGCAAGTTCTTCTGGATGACTGTGGCAAGATGAGTTTCTCCCATTTTTCTCCGAGCTTCTGCGTCGCCTTGGGTTTTTGCGCCCGCGCCGGAACCCCGGGTTTGAACCTTTTGCCAGACCGGCGTCAAGCACCGCTGCTGGACCGCGACGCCTCGGGCGATGCCACCTGTCATCCAAGGGGCGGGAGGGTGGGGCGCTGGGATTGAAGCCGTAACGTTCAATCCTTGGTGTCTACGGGAATCATATCAGAAGCCACTTTTTCCATTCTACGCTGGTTTTGTCCACAGTAGGATAAGCCCCACAAGCCGAGCGCCATCCCCAAAAAAAATCCTCTCCTGGCTTTGCTCCGCGCTTAGGGACTTTTCAGGATCTCTCTCACGGCCTTGCCCCGCGCTTTTTTTTGGGGGGGGTGGGTCTCGTTCCACAGCGGACAGGCGAGAAAAATGATATGCCGACCCGACCCGAAGGAAGCCGAGCCACGTGAACGGCTGCGAGCGGAGTCGAGTCCGCGCGCGCCTTCGGGTCCAGGGGTCCGTTTCCCCAGCCGAGTGGTGCCCAGTGTACCTCGACTTTTTTGGGTGGGAGGGGGAAGGCCTCTACTAAAACTGGACGGGGTCCTAGCGAAAAATAGAGAGAAGCCAGAAAAAAGCGGGTATATTAACTTATTCTAAGCGCTCAAATCTGGAGGACCGAGGACCTAGCAGGCATTTATCTTAGGGGGTCCCTGGAAAAGGAATTGTTGATCTTCCAGGTACCTTCCCGCAGGCGCCTTCTGATCTCCGATTTCCGCGTCAGAATCGCGTGCCTACACCGGGAAGTCGGTTTGAAAGCTGAACCATTTGCCAAAGCTTGCCATTAAACAATGAATACTTATTATATATATATATATATGTAGATGTCATGTATATATGTATGCACATATACATATGCGTATGCGTTATCACAGTATACATACTGCTATGACAAAGTATCCAGTCAGCACCACTTGGCGCTCCAGGCCTGTGAATCATAGTGATGTGTGCGGAATATTCGCCGTTTGGAGCTCATGGCTTACACATCAGCCTTTGGGCCTGCTATACAAGTGATTAGACTTGATACAAAGCTTCTTAAAAGATACATTTTGCAACCAATTGAAGCATGTGTTTTTTTCAACACCAAAATAAAGTTGGAAACCACCATTTACAAGTTGCAATGTTCAGGTGTTTTTCATGCATCCGGATCCCTGTTGATAGGGGTTCCCTTATGCGTGGAGTTCCCTTGGCGTCAAAAAACATGGCAAGCTTTAACGGGGAACTGCGTCCAACATGGTTAGTGGTCAAATCCCCACTTAAATGATTTCCAGAGGGTCCCTATTTTCAGAAAATGTACCCATATCACACATTTAAGGCATGAGGCAACTGTTGCTGTAGGAAGACAAAAGAACACCAAGTCTATGATGAAGGCATGAGGAATCAGCCACTGTGCCGACACAATCTCTATCAGGCAGTCATTTGTCATATGTCATAGCCAGGTTGGTCCTTTGTATCCCCCCCAAGAAGCCGCCCTCAGAACTTGGCGGTTAGGCTTGGTGGGGTTTTCCGAATTTAAGCCGCTACAGGTGTCAAAAAAAAGACAAACCTTTTGGCAGCGGATCTGAGAGCGGACGGCCCAGAAACAAAAAGGCGGTCCTCAGCTGTCTGGTTCCTGAGGTTTCTTTGGCTTCTTAGTTGGTTGGCAACTTTCACCCACTGAACGTTTTCTCCTTTTCTTTACCCCCCCAAAAATAAACAAATAATAAAATAAACAACTTTTGGCAGGCCAGAAACATGCGTTGGTCTTGCCCCTCGCGCCTCGCGCGGCCCTTCTCTCCGCCTATCTCGCTGTGGACGAGAGGCCCGGGCGCAGCAGCTGGACTCGGATGTGAGCAGCCGCCAGCAGCAGCTGAAGAAGATGCAGCAAGGCGCGCGGCGCGCGAGCCTCTCGTCGTCGCGGTGCACGTCGCGGAGTTGGGTTGGCGAGGGAAAGGGGCGGGCTCGCTAGTAGGCTAGGGGCTTTTTCGGCAGGGGATTGCTTTTTCTTTTTTTTTGTTATTTTTTGTTTTTTCCCCCGTACGTGTCTTGGTTTGTCTTCGGGTCTTTTGGGGTTTCCCTTCGAAAGCAAGCTGAAAGCATGGGGCTCGTAGAAGCTTCGGACTGGCAGCCTGGATCTCGGCGAAGTTCTTTTTTTCCTTCGGTCTCCCTTCGGCCTGACGAAACACAGACAGTGGCCCAAGGAACCCCGGAGAACTGGAAGAAATCCCAAAATCCAAACCTTTGGAAGCCAAAAAAAGCTTCAGGACCTTCGGGATGGATGATTTGGGGTTCATTTCTGGGGGCCATTTTTGGACCCATGAACCTGGAGATTTTCCGCTTTTGCCGGGACTGAAAGCATCAAAGTCGACATTTCTTGGATCTTGAGCTTGATCTATGCGCACTTGGCCATGGGCCAAGTCGATCCCTTGCATTTCAGCTGTTTTTGGAGGGGACCTCTTCAAAATCAAAAACAGAGGGCCTTTCTTCCTCCCTGGCTCTGTTTGTGGTGATTTTTCCGGGTTCCTGTGGTTCGCAAGTGACCAAGCGCTGAGGTTTTAGTCATGGGCTCAGTGAAGCTTGCAACATGCGGATCTTGATCTGTTGCGACTGAAAAGGTCCATAATCTTGACTTCAAAGACCACATAATCACAATTGTCAGGCCAGGCATGCAACCATAATTTTAAAGACACGAAGGCGCAATTGCTTTGACTATATGCAGGCTGTTGTCCTAGGCGGTATTGGGATTTCTAAGTGAGTGCGTGCGCGTGTGTGCGTGAGTGGGTGCGTGCGTGTGTGCGTTTGAATGTCATTGACCAAACAAGAAGTTCAATTGATTGGTACGGAGGATCAACTGGTTGGCTTTTGCAAATCCGCATCCACAAGCGTCCCTTCGGCCGGTCCGGAGCGGCCGGCCAATTTCGTAGAATCGCTTCGGTTTGCCTGGTATGGGCGTGTCTCGTTTTTGGGGGACCCTGAAAAGGATGGTTTTCCTTTTCGTTTCCCTGGAAGACCACAGACATGGCGGTACCCTCAAACAATGACAACCGTATGGATGCCTGGTGGACAACAATCCATGTTGCACCAAGTGGGATGGATGAAGCCCTGTGAATTTTGTTGAGACACCGCGACTGCCTGGTGTCGATCGGCGTGTTTTTTGGGTTCCATCCACAGAGCCATGGTGGGAAGCTGGGTTTTGAGGCCACTTTCAATGGAACCCCCAAAGCGATAAAGTAGTAATGATAGGTCCTTCTAGTAGTGCCCTTTCTCACCCCTTTTTTGGTTGGGAGGGTTAAAATAGACTACAAAAGAAAGGGTACCCTTATTCTACCCTCTCTACTGGAGGACCTAGCCCTCGTGACAAAGTAGTAATGTGAATCCACCTTTGGTATCACGGATTTCGAGCGATGTTCCACCGTCAAAGGGAGCCCGCAATATCTCCAAAGTGAGTTTCGTTTTCAGGCAGCCCGAGGTTCAGGCAGATGGGTTGACGATGGATCAGAACCTGAATTTCATGGTTTTATTGGGCCTTTTTGTTTGGGCTTCGGGGCCGGCAAGTGGGCACGGAGGGCCGTTTATTTTTCGCCTTTTCGTTGGATTGGACGAACTCCGTTCGCACCGTTCAGTTAACTACCCTGATCTGATTCCCCAACGCAAATACCAACAAACCTTGCGTGTGGGTTCGCCTGGTTTCAAGGTGGTGTGAAATCGATTTCGTCCATCCACAGTGTAATTACTTCACAGGTGTCAGGGCTTTCGCTCTCCTGAGAAAAGCGGTGCCACGAACCGGTGCGAAGCGATGTCTGGGTTTCGCATTGAGGGTTCATTCCCAAACCCTGGCTTATTCCCTGCGCACCAGCAAGATTGGTGGATTTGGACTTCAAGCCCTGGCTCTTGCGCGTAAATAGGAAAGCCCTGACACCTCCAAACCAAGGGTTTCTACCCCAGTCGGAGCCAGGTGAGACCTGGGCCAACGCTTTGCTCTTCATCGCCTACCTCTTCATCGCCGCCTGCTCCATGCGCGTGGCCATCCAGGCTTCTCGGCTTCGGTCGAGGCTTTGGAAGCTCAAGACGTGCCTAGCCAGCGAATCCTCCGCTTCAACTTGGCCTGTTTGTTGTTCTTTTGGTTGGTGTAGTGGTTGGGTTAGCTTTTTGATTGTTCTTTTGGTTGGTTTAGTGGTTGGGTTAGCTTTTTGATTGTTCTTTTTGTGGGTTTAGTGATCGGGTTTCCGACTTGAACCACAAGTGATATCAAGTAGTGGAACTTGGCTGGCCTTGCCGCTGACCACTTGGGTACTAAGTAACTAATAGCAACTGGATCTTTGTTTGAAGTCAATTGGCCAGCCAGGTGGTACAAAAAGTTCACTAATTTTCATTTTACACGCAGCAAGACAGAGATCATCTTCCAGGTCGCTACTTCAGGCCTTACTTTGCCGTAAGGTTCACGTTCTGTGGCGGAGTGTGCCTTCTCCTTTAACCGCAAGCCTTGCATGCCTCATCGCGCGCGCAAGAGATAGATGCGTGCCCCTGCATGTCACTTGAGAACTTGGAACAATCTGCAAAACTCACTATAATTCCAAAAGCTGAATTAAGAATTGGATCCCCAAGTTTTTCGGACCTTTATCATGGCTTGAGTTCGTTATACCCCTGGATCGGTGAGCAAAAAAGATAGGCAGAACATTTCTCCAAGACACAGGTTGTGGCCAAGTTGCTCAAGAGAAGGCCCTCCAATCCAACCAAAAACGGCAACCGGTACCCAGCAACCAACATGGAACCTGACAGGGGGTCCTGGTTTTTTCCATTTCTTTTAGAAGAACCCCCCTGTCAGGTTCCATGTTAGTTGGTGGGAGGGTATGGTTCGTCAACACGGGCTGCTGGTACACAAGGGTGAAAGTTGGCAATTAGATTTCCATGTGGGCAAAGGGGAAACCAAACCAAAAATCCAAAATGAGTTGGAGTTGAATTCACTAACCTTCACCTCATTGCAAGCCACCCAAAAAGTGTTGCTTTAGTTGGAACCCTAACAAAACTGCTCATTCCCAATGTACCCAGGCCCCAGACCCCCAGAAGCCATGGGGCAGTTGATGTTGAAGCGGAAAGCCCAGTCCAAAACAGATTGAAAGCGGTTCTCGGCTTCCCTCAAAAACGGCTTTGGATTGGGATTGGTGTTGGGTTTCCCCCATTTACCAAGAACCAAACTGGGCTGTCCAAACTGATCCCACGCGTTCCATGCCTTGCATCGATTTTCTGTTCGTCTTGGATTGTCAGGTACCCCTTAATCGGTGGTTTGGATTTGGATTTGAACCCCAGTACCTTTTGAGACCAGGTGGGGAAGGATGGGAAGGTGCCCCAGAAGGGAACCAAGCCACCGATTCGGCTCCGGGTAAGGTGAGATCAGCTTACCTCTAATTGTTTGGAGCCGAATCGGTGGTTTGGCGGTTAGGGGGCTTCCCATTTACCCTTTCCAAGTCCGAATCCAACCCAATCCAAAACCAACCACCAATTAGAGGGAAGCTGATACTTATCCATCCTGGATCGAAGCTCGTTCGGCTGGCCTGCGCAGAATAGCCACCGCCGGCCAGCCGGCGGTCAGCTTTCCTGCACGGGCGAGAGTCCCCATGTTTTGCCAGTGGTCCTGGTACCAAGTCTTGTGAAACAGCTGTTTCGACGGTTTTCGTTACAGGAAAGTCTACGGGACATGGCCTTATGGCCCCAAAACACCGTAAGTAAGCTGTGTTCCTGAAGAGTTTCCTGCAACCCACGCCTTTGACTGTTAGGTCGTTAGGTCTCTTCGTGCAGATTGGTTAATCGCAACGCCGATCGCGCGATTAAACCTGCATGCATCTCATAGAACAGCTCAACCTGTGTACCTGAAAGGCTTTGCAGAGGATAAGGTACACCCAATCCTTGCATCGATATCTCTATATTATAATAATAGCAGCTCCTTAAAAGATACATTTTGCAACCAGTTGAAACGTGGCTTTTTCAACACCAAAATAAAGGGACACCACCATCTACCAGTTGCAATGTTCAGGTGTTTTTCATGCATCCGGATCCCTGTTATATATATATATATGTGGAATCTGGAAGGCTGTCGGCTCCGCCGTGTCTAGTCAAATAAGACCCGCGCTCCAACGGGGGGAACAAAAACACCCCACCGCGCGCATTTCGCTTCGCCTGCGAGTCTGAGGTGGTGAGCCTCGAGGCTGCGGATTTCTGGAGCGGCTTCTGGGTGGTCGTGGAGGCGGAAGCGCCGAGTCGCGTCGTAGCGGATGCGGGGCTTGAAGCGCTTGAAGGGCATAGCAAGACATAGCATGGTTTGAAGAAACCTGCGTCTTGATTTGAGGGGAACCTGGTTTTTAGGTGGTTTTGAAGGGAAACCAGCAGGACAACCGCCATGTCTTTCGTTTGAAGCTGTTCAGTTGGTGGGCTCAATTTTAGTGGCCTTGACAAATGTGGAGTCCAATGCCCGTGTTCTAACTTAGCTCGTTCAATCTTTTGTCCTTGCACGCTTTGGTTGAAGATCATATCGCCAACTCTGCCATGTCTTTTGGTGATCGAACCTTATTGAAACGTGCCGTTGACGGACGAAAGTCTTGGATTGTCCGCTGTTCCTCAGATTCGGATTGCTTCGGAAAGCGATTATTGGCTTGTTGGTTTGTTGGCTTGTTGATTTGCTGCTCGATTATTGGCTGGTTTGCCAGCTTGCCGGCCGTCGCCATGCTTAGATTGGTGTTTTGTTCTCGTGGTTCGCACAGGCCAACACGCCAGCCTTTTGTGAAGACATGCAAGCTGAAGTGATGACAACTGGCTACAATTTCTCAGTTCGAGGTGTGAATCAAGCCTCAAGATGAAGTGTGACCTCATGGTTATTGCTTCTTTACAGCGATTCATTGGTTCCAGCCAGCGCACACCAGCCCGTCACACATAAGCACCTCGTTCGGGTTGAGCATAGATCTTGCGCAGGGCGAGAGACATGCGAGCATGGGTCGAATATGAATCGCCACCATTGTTGCGGCATTCGGGTCGAGCAGGGAATGGAACACCTGACTTGTCAGCTTTGGCATTCGGTTTCGTAGCTGACCAGTCCCTTTGCACCCCTTGGAGATCCGTGCCGCCAGATTCTGGGCCTCCCTGTCATGCAGCTGGAGTTCATCCTAGTGAAAGGCCGGGATCCTTTCCTCGGGGCGCCTCGCGCCTCGCGCCTCGCGCCTCGCGCCTCACCTCCGTGCAGAGACGTAATGGGCAGAAGAATTACGAACAGCTTCCCCCCATGATCATGGTAAGAGTAAAGGTGCTGAACACCATATTTACAAAGCCTTAGCAACTATTAAGCCCCTCACCCTCATGTTGTTGATTGCTTTCCATACGGGAGTTTCTCAAATGGTTAACTTTTTGTTGGTATCTAAAAGAGAAATGAGACGGAAGCCAACCATTTTCGTGGACCGATTCCTATTCTGCTAAACCCCATGCTAAAGATGAACATGTCGCTGTCAGCTGCTTGCCTTCGTGTTCGTGGCTGAATTATCAAGTTTTATTGGCTCAGCTGCAGCGATTCTCTCGCAACCATCACCACAATTGCTGGGGAGAGTCAAGTAGCCGTGGCTATTCTGGTTTATTTGCACTTAAAACCAATATGGGTGTGCCTTTCTGTTTTTAGGGGCACCCAAAAAATGAGTGATGTTCCTTCTGGTTTCCGTTTAAAACAAGAAAACAAGGAGTACCCTTCAAAAAACCCATACCCACGTTGAGCCTGCACGAGCCCATGATTTCCTTCGGCCAACTTGAAATTCGCGGCTACGTGCGCGTGGGTGGCTAAAATCCTGCGCCAGTTTGGTTGCAGATACTGGGATACACCACCTACCAACTAGTACCGATTTGTGTGGATTTTGTCCATCCACTTGGCGGTTCCCAGCCATCCGGTTCCTTAGCTTTTTAGTTGTTTGTTAGTAAGTTGGTTTAGTGGTTGGGTTTCCATTTGACCCACGAAAGGTTAAACTTTTCGCAGTCTGAGGCCCAGAGTATAGGCATGCGATTCTAAGGGTAGCTTCCCCATTCTGTCCAGGGATCCTTCTTTCTAGAAAACAATTAGAAACCTTGGGCAAACAGCTGGTTTTTGAAAAGAACGATGGTTGAAAAGAATGGGGAATCAACCCCTAGAGCGATGGGGAAGTCGCTTCGCAACGGCTTTGGGCCATGCCAGGTCTAGTTGAAGAGCTCTCCTCCGGTGAGGGAGTCGAGATGAAGGGCATCCATGAACACCAGCTTTTCTGGACGGACGTGGAGAACAAAGGCCGATGGATCCAGATTTTAAGGGAAGCGTAGGGATTGTTCTTCGAAGATGTCAGGTGTTCGGGGTCAGGCAAACAGTGACTGTACCGGTACTGCAGTAAGTCGATTGGTAACAACAGCTTGGCGAATAAGTTCTGGCTGGCGGGAGGGTGTGTTTTCCGTTTTTCGCTTGCCATGACGTCCACGGCTCCTTGCCTTGTCTCCAAGGCGGCTTGACGTTCCACCAAATTTCTGCTACTGGGGTCTCCTCCAAAACAAGATATCTAGGGTAGACAAAATATGGAACAGACTCAAAACTATAGGTGTCCTTTTTGGTTGTTTTGCTGGAAAAACTAGATGGCCCTGTTTACCTGGTGGTTCAATCATCTACCAGGGCGATCTATTTCCCCTAAAAGGATACCTATGACCTATGCTCAGAACATATTTTGAAGGCTGAATGTGTACACCCATATCTGGCCCCCCTGGTATGAACCCCTAGTGTATGGGTTGATTAACCGTTAGTTGTGGCTTACCCATGGGAAATCAGCTTTGAAAGGGTCCAAAAGTGCCATGGGTTCATTTTTGGACATAAATATTAAATGACATTGGTAAAGAGAGAGGGTACATGAGGATGAAAGCAATAAATCTTAGTACCAACAATTTGTTCTCCATTGAAGATGATTCCAAGAGAAGATAGCAATGATAGCTCCTGAAGAAAGAACACCATCAACACGTGCTACGACATAACACACGTATATGTATATATATATATTATATACACATATATATATATATATATCATGAAACATCCTGGATCCACTGCAGCATTTTGTAGAATTATTCCTCTTGACCCACCTATAGTAAAAATTAGTCAAAAGAGAACACATAAGAAGACATAAGTAATTCTAAGGTGTAATAAAGATGGATCGGAGAGATATGTATAAAAAAAACGCAAGCAAACAATTACATGTGTTGTACCAGCTGGTAAAGATATTAAGATTGCAACTCCTGCAAAATAAGCTCTCCCAGTCACACAGAAAACAAGATTCAAAGGCTGATTGCATCGGGATCATGACCATTACCCATCAACTAACAAGTGCACAAACCCCTCTTTGCCAAGCCATCAATGATCTTTGCCATGGCATCTAGTTATCTTCTTGGAAGTCTTGTCTGGGGACGTCATGTATACACTGTAAATCTAGAAAGTGATACAAGGCGAAGAAGTCCAGCCAAGTGGGGGAGAGCTGGGGGAGCTGTCGACCCCAGATCAAGTGAAACCTGTGAAGTTGAATTTGAGTGGTTGTCCTTTCGGTTGTCCTTTAAACAAAGCAAAAAAGGATACCCTCAAAACAGACACGCTCACATGACCGATGGGTTCTTGCAAATGGGAAGCCCTGTTGGTTTCCCTAAGAAACTCGAAAACCGATGTCCAAGATGCAGAATTCTCCAAGGAGAGGTTCCAGAGGCCATTTTTCTGTCAACCGGGGTGTCCCATCCATAGTGATTCAGACCACCCTGGGCGGGTTTATTAGTGCGGGGTCAACGGTACTCAAACATTCGGTCAGAGTTTTCCCAGAGTTTTCCTGGGGAAAACCAACAGGGCGTCCCATTGTCAAGAACCCAGCCGTCATATGAGCGTGTCTTTTTTGAGGGTATCCGTTTTTGTAGCTGTAAAGCACAACCGAGAGGACAACCACCATTCTGGGCATCCCCTAAAAAACACGCACACACACACTCACACACACTCCCCTATGGTGATTGCCTCGGCTTCTCTTTGTGGGCCAAGAAGAAAGTCGGGCCTTTTTGTCCAACATTAGCTGCTCGGATCAATCGGCGCCCGGCTGTCATCGTGCTGTACCTTTCCGGGATGCCATTGGTGTTTCTCATAGGAATCGGCTTGGTTCCCCCGTGGCCAATCATATCCGGGGGTCTGAATCTCGGAATCCCCCAGTCAGACAAACAAACAAGCAGGGATACCGGGGAGGCAAGGATGTGAACATTTTTGTCGGGTAATACTTAGACCTGGTTCCCCTTACAGGCGAATCCTCGCACATGTTTGCTTCCAGCGTATCCCGGCGAATTTGTGTGCCCTCGCATTTTTGCTTTCCCAGTATCCCCGCTAATTTATGTTCCCTCGCATTTTTGCTTCCCCTGTATCCCGCTATTTTTTGTTGCTCCCAACTAAAACTGCACCGCAGGCTTTGTGAGGTGCTCGCTCTGCAACGAGAAGGTGGGAGAGAAGACGAGCGGCTTCCTGATCCTGCGATTCGGCGCATGTGTTGTTGGCGGATCGCTGGCAGATTTGGTTTACGGGGCGGATCGCCAAGAAGGACATGGATGATCATTTACCCACTTTGCAAAATAGAGCTTTCCAATCACCAGCCCAGGGGTGACTAGGTCCCCCAGTAGTGCCCTTTCTCTCCTCTTTTTTGGTTGGGAGGGTTCTCCTACTAAAATAGTTTACCAACTTGTTCTAATCTCTCTACTAGAGGACCTAGGTGAGCTTTCCGCTAAAAGCTTTGCGGCGAGCTGGGAAGGTTTCCCAAGATGCTGTTGGGATATCTCCTCGGCGTATCACTCCCTAAGTTCAGACGGAACTCGTCGGCGTGACCCTTCGCAGAAAGGGATGGATCCTGACGGACGCTTGTCCAAATCGGGGCTGTCAACATGCGCAGTTTTCCGCACTGTCTCAAAACGTACAGCCCGAAATCGGCTACTCTACACTTGCAACAACAAGCTTCAACCCAACTCATGTTGAACACTAGGTATGCTCATCCTTTTGAACTATGCATGCTCGCATGCAACCAGTGTGTTCTGGGAACGATGCGTATTCATTGGCAAACATATGGATGAAGGGATGACAGTTATCGCCTACTTTTGAGGTCATGGTCTCAAACATGCCATTTTGGACACTGTGCAGACATGCTTAGGCTGAAGGTTTTTTTCTGTTTGCAACAGAGGGCGCAAATTTGAACGGCCGGACTGGACCCGGGTTTGAGCTTGACTTGCCTTGGAACATGTTTGCAGCTTGCGGATGCTGGGGGCTCGGGTTTGTTGGACAGTTGAAAGGTGAGGGTACGGGGTTTTGACCCATTGCCACATAAGTTACATGTTGAGATGTTCGATGTTCAGATGTTTGGGCAAACCTGAGTGTGGCAGCCTGACGCGCCACCGGGGGCGGCGGCCTCGTTGACTTTTTGTTTGGCCCTTGATGGGTTCCTCCCAAACAGAGACGTGTCAACACCTGGTTCTTGTTGATATACTTCCATTTGCTAGGGAATATTGTTTATTTCCCTTCTTGGTGTTAAAAGGAAATTATCACTACTGGAAATATGTTGTTGTTGTTGTTGTTGTTGTTGTTGTT
Source organism: Effrenium voratum (assembly GCA_963377175.1). Lineage (NCBI taxonomy): Eukaryota > Dinophyceae > Suessiales > Symbiodiniaceae > Effrenium > Effrenium voratum. The sequence goes on along the minus strand of CAUJNA010003543.1, from coordinate 280,957 downwards.
GTTGTTGTTGTTGTTGTTGTTGTTGTTGTTGTTGTTGTTGTTGTTGTTGTTGTTGTTGTTGTTGTTGTTGTTGTTGTTGTTGTTGTTGTTGTTGTTGTTGTTGTTGTTGTTGTTGTTGTTGTTGTTGTTGTTGTTGTTGTTGTTGTTGTTGTTGTTGTTGTTGTTGTTGTTGTTGTTGTTGTTGTTGTTGTTGTTGTTGTTGTTGTTGTTGTTGTTGTTGTTGTTGTTGTTGTTGTTGTTGTTGTTGTTGTTGTTGTTGTTGTTGTTGTTGTTTGTTTTGTTGTTGTTGTTGTTGTTGTTGTTGTTGTTGTTGTTGTTGTTGTTGTTGTTGTTGTTGTTGTTGTTGTTGTTGTTGTTGTTGTTGTTGTTGTTGTTGTTGTTTTCAGCGGTCTTAATCAAATGGAAGTACTGAATTGGGACGACCTTTGGAAGGGTCTCTGATGATCAGCGATCCTCAAGCTGTTTTGACTCCCCGCTGTGGGTGTCGAATGGGACCATGGTTTGTCGCAAAATAAGGTAGCCTCAAAATTGGTGGGCAAGCCTCTTTAATTCCCCTTTCAAATGGGTAAAGAGCCTAAAAGCGACACCCCCAAAAGGATGTGCGAGTTTTTCTTTCGTTCTTGCTTTTTTTTGGTGAGGCAACCCTTCGTGGGATTGTTACCCGGTTGCCCAATAATGCTCTTTTTTCCTTTTTTTTTCCCCTTTAAAGTCAACTAACCAAAAAAAAGATGCCATGTTTTTTCCAATGGTTACTGGGCATCTGAGGTCATAAAGGGAAGCCCAAGGGAACATGTTGAGCGTCATGTGACCTTCAAGTGGAGGCCCAACCTGTAGCTCAGGCAATGCCGGCGATGCACGCCGAGCCGCTACGGCATGGGAGGCTTCTCGGTTCGACCAGCGAATCGTCGAGTTCAACTTCGGTCTTTTAGTTGTTGTTAGGTGGTCTGGGGCTTGGGTTGCCATTTCACCCACTGAGAGTTTAACTTTTAGCCGGGGATCCGAGATTTGGATTGGCGACACATGAAACAGAATGCTTAAAATATGTTTTCTGTGTTGGGCTTGTTTGTATGGGTGTGTCTTGTTTAGGCACCCCCACTAGTAGTGATTGGTGGATATGACTCCCCACCAAATTCTGAGGTAGGTGTCAAATAAGACCCCGTGCTTGATTGCACGATGCAAATATTGGATCGATTTGCAGCTGAGCACAGCCGGTTGATTCTCGAACTGGCTGAGTGCTTCCCTTGCGGATGCTCCAGGGAAGTGTGGACACGTGGGATGTTTCGGGCTCTTCGGGCTGAAAACAGGAGGGGAAGAAGGCGCAAATGCAACAAAGCTCGCTCCCTGAGTTCATGGACTTTGTACTTGGGAAGACCGGTTCAGAGGTAATCACAAAGCTTAGTTTATTTTTTGCCAATCCACTCAGCAAGTGAGACAAAGGGGTGGGGAAAGAAGGGAACAAGGCAACGCGGGGGGGTCGGAGAAGCAGGTGAATGCATGAAGTGAAAGAGGGCGAAAGAAACAAAATGGAGCATGGGGTGGACGCAAGGGACGGTAGTGAGGGAAGCAGGAAAGGCTGGTGCAAGAACGAGAGAGAAGGCGAAGGCGGACATCAACCCCTACTTGAAAGATTTCCACCAGAGGGTCCCAATTAAAATCAAGATCATATACATCCATTTCCCTGGCCATGCAATTTGGGATGCATTGCGAGCATTGGATAGCATTGGTAGCTGTTGATTAAGTTGGAGCAACGTCAGACAGTCTTTCTACCGGATGAATAAACCCGTCCTAGCATTGGGGGGAGGTACCCTCCAAAAGTGGTCTGAATCCCCACCAAAAAAAGGGGGATATCCTGGGACACCCCGTCAACATCAACCAGTTGAGCTTCCTCCCGTGTCATGCACGAGACTCTCACGCTTTGCGCATCCGGACCTAAGACCTCAGACTCAGCAGGGTTCCTTAGAAGATACATTTTGCAACCATTTGAAGCATGTTGCTTTTCAACACCAAAATAAAGTTGGAAATCACCAGAAAGCAAGTGAAACATGTTGCTTTTTCAACCCCAAAATAATTAAAGTTGGAAACCACCAGAAAACAAGTTGCAATGTTCAGGTGTTTTTCATGTAAGAATTCTTGCTCAGGCTTCGTCTTCTTGCTTTGGAGCCCGACAGGCACCCAGAAAGCTGCGACCAACTTCCGAACGGGTTTGATGGGAAGGATCTGAGGCCAAGGCAATGTCTCTCCGAAAATTCAGTCCGTTCGGTTGCGAGATTCACAAAACGCCTTCCACGTCGATTTTCCCGGCCAAGCCCCTCCGAAAAAAAAAAAGCCAATCGCAACAGCACGCGACAAAAAACGTGGTTGGGTTCTTCTTTGCGACCTCCATCAAGGGTTCTTTCACGAGGATTTCTTGTGGTTCGGGAATGCAGTATTAGAATTTGCCTATATCATTCCCTGACTACACCACATTTTGTTTTTCCTCCGGCCGCATGAAACTTGACGTCTCAGGCTTCCAAGTGTGCACCGTGTGCTACAGGAGCGAGGGCGGGAGGGGCTCCCCATGCACTGGCTGAGCTGCAAGCTTATGTCAAAAACAGAAGTGAAGAGATGCCATGAGCCATGTGCTGTAGGCATAGGTACTTTGTTTTGAATGCGCATCCACGAGCTTTACAGGTTGACTTATCCCATGGGGGGTTGTTGCTGTGCACACTTAGCACATGATGTAGTGATGAAATTGCACAAGGAGAAGCAGAATAGCTGTCAGAAGCTAAGCCGCGTCAAGGAAGGTCCAGCGCAACACAATTGCTCAAAGTGGCTTCGGCTTGGGATTCTTTCATGATCAGGGTTGTGGGAATCGCCCCCTTAAAAATGGGGGGGCTTGTCTTTGGTAAGCCCTTTCTGTTGTATCACAGATTCGTGGATTCCATAGATGGGTTCCACTGATTTAGATGGGTTTTGTTCCGCTTTATTAGGGAGACCCATCGATTTTTTTCCAAGGCCACCTGAGTCACAATCAAAAGCCTGGGTAGATGAAGGTTAGTTCTTTAATTACATGGTTCTGGGTCGACCATTTTTGTACCGGGTTTTGATTGTGACTCACCCATGCTTGGGATTCTTTCATGACTCCATGGATTCGCTTTCGTTCTTGGCCCCTCCCCTGCCGTGGCCTGGAGCGTCCGTTAAACCGTCCCAGTGCCGCTGATCACGGGGCCAAGATCACGGCTCACGGCCGGGCCGAGTAGTTCGAGTGGAGGGCAAATGCTGCCGAGTTTTTAAGTCTGGGGTAGACTTAGGATACATGTTACATATTTTACCAGTGACTCATGAGCCACTTGCTCAAAACCGATTCGGGTAGATGAAGGTTAGCAAGGGACGATTCCCTTGCCATAAATGGCTGTGGGAATCCGCCTTCTTAATCCTGTACATGGTTCTGGCATTACGACCATTTTAGTACCAGGTTTTGATTGCGACTCAAATGCTGCCGGAGTTTTTCTGGGGTAGACTTAGGATACATTTTACGTATTTTTCCAGTGACTTCATGTGAAGCAAACAGTAAAATATACATTCTATAACTGGGCCTATCTCGAATCATGTTTTGGCCTTCATACTTTTTGGGCAGATCATGTTAGCGGTAAATCTAAAGTCCATGGTCCGTTTTTAGCCAAGACACTCGATTGGAAGCAAGAGTTGAGGATTCGATCTCAGGTTTTTGTTTCAGCACGCAAACATCACCCGAACCACTCACATGTATTTGGATCTATATGGGCATGGGTCAAAATTAAACCACCAGGAAGCCGCAGGTTCTAGTCTATGCTTCCATGTTTCCAGGGCAAGCCATTTTGGGATTGCCCCATCTTTCCCCCACAGCCATATAGACGTCGCAAACCCCGGCTTGTGATTTGCTGCCCCGAATCGCAGGGGCAGCTCCCCCCACCCCACCCCCCCACCCCCTCCCCACCCCCTCCCCCACCCCCTCCCTCACCCCCCTCCCCCACCCCCTCCGCCGCCACCCTCTCCCCCCGCCCCGCCCCCACCCCCCCCTCTCCCCAACCCCCCCTCCCCCAACTCGAGTCGAGTGGCCACTCGAATCGGCTTGCAGGAAGAACGCGGTGAAGAGCGGCGCCTCCGGGGACGCCTCCGGGGGCGGCATCTTGCGCGGGGACAAGGGGCCCAAGAACATGTTCAAGCTCACCGTGCCCGGGCCCCGGCCAGCGCGTCTCAAAGCCGTCCGTCCGTCCGGAAGCCTGCGGAAGATGTATGGGAGAGATCCAGGTGACATGTGTCTGGGGATGACGGCCCCCCGGCCAGCGGAGAAGGCGCCCGTTGGAAGCCGATAAGCCGTCCGTAAGCCATGAGGAAGATCCATGAGGAAGCCATCGGATCCTCCGGAAGTGGTTGAGGACCGGACTGTTCTGGCGGATTTTTGATTTTTAGGGCACGGAGCACGATGTTTAGGGGACGGAGCACAAATCTTTGGAAGACCTCGGAAGCCATGGGGAAAACGATGGTCATACCGATGTCTTTTGGATGGTCACCCCCCTGTTCTGGCTGGGTTGAAAGGGGGGGGAGGACGACCGTGATCCACTTAACGAGCAAAGGGTTGCAAAATGGAGGTTTCCATCACTAGACAGGGGAAGCCATGGTCAAAGTACCACGTGGGGAATGGTGAATCACCTCTGAAGGAGTTTCGACCAAAAGGGTTCAATAAAGCATGACAGGAACCCAAGGAATATTGACGTCTGGACTGTAGCACACTTTTGGGGGCTTGGGGGACTGACACGGGAAACCCATTCTTTTCAATCCACGCTTCTACTGTACACACATCAGATGTATGGATGTATGGGTAGACATGAAAATATATGTGTGTACACATTATGTCCATTATGTACATATGAATATATGGCATATTTATTTATTATATGTTATTTACCTTGGAGGGCAGGGGGAGTGCGTCCCCCCCCCCCCCTTGCGCCGAGGATGCAGTACATCAAGCGCCTGTCCTCCCAGGTGCGAGCCGCTCGGAAAGGCGGAAGAGGTTCCCAGGGCAAAAGGCGTTTGGGTCGGTTTGGTGGGTCACTCAGAGGGACACCCAGGTTGGAAACCCCACGAAACCAGGGGCCTCAGGAATCCCGGTGCTTTTCTTCCGCAAGTTGGAGCATCACTGGACCCAACTGTAGAAGTGACATCTCACCAATTGAACGCAGTGTTAGATGAATTTCGTGGTATTTTGTACGAGGGACATATGGGGACTGTGAATGCAAGGCCATGGTAAAAGAGGCGTCCAGCTTCCAGCAGTCAGGCGTTTGACTTCGTGACCGTTTTGCCTGAGGCAACCATAAATCGATTTGACTGGAAAGCTGACATGAAGAAGATTCTGAAATATCAAGACACAGACACCTTTGACAAGGTGCGCAGGCTTTGCGACCTTTTGTGTTTTAAGATGTGTGTTTGTTTGTTTGTTTGTTTGTTTGTTTGTTTATTTATTTGTTTGGAAATTCTACAGGGCGCAGGCTTCTGGTTGTTTCCACCACCCCCACAAGGCGCTTCTTCCCCGTTTGCGGGATGGGGGGGTTTGGGCGTTTTCAGAGCCGAGACTTCGACGCTGGTGCTGGTGCTCTGCTGCGTGTGCTGCAGTCAGATCCTGAGCGCATACATCCCCAAGGCGGGCGTTAGCGATGGCTCCCAATGGACGGCTTTTTTTGAGGGTTGGTACCCCTTTTTGGTTGGTGTTCAGGGCAAGCCACAAGGAAAACCATTAAAACCATGACATATTTTTTTTTGGAGGGGGTCCCTTAAAAAAGACGCACCCCAGATTAGTCTTGCAAAAGGCGGCGCAATTCTCGAGACGGGGCTTAAGTTTTAGGCTCCAAATGGGTGGCACGTGTTGTTTTGAGGGCAGCTTTTCAAGGGACGCCGCCAAAAAATAAAGTGTACCACAGATTAGTTAGTTTGTGGGAGTGTGAGATTTGCCGCGGCTGGTTGCTGTCGCTCCCATTGGATGGCTTCTGTGCTGGAAGCATGACCAACTGTGCAGACTCTCGAGTGAGAGTTGTCGGGAAGAGCAGGCGGTTTCTGAACGGCGCATTGGAACAGTTGATTTGAGTGCTTCTCAACATTGTACATTTTTCCCGGTGTTTTTGTCGGCGCATTGGACCCCCTTTTGGTAGAGTTTCCAGCAGCCAAAGGAAGCCACTTCACCGAAAGGCCTTCTTTTATAGGAGAAACGGTTGCCATGTTCACTTTTTGGGGGCGTGAAGGGGCGCATAGGTGGCCGCAAAGGTCCACCTGGGTGGCTCGTCTTTTTTGGAGTTGGCAGTTTTTTTTGTGGCTCTGAGGGAAGCCAACAGGAAAACCGTTGCGCCAGCCACTTCCAGGCCTTTGTGACTCATTTGTGACAAGCGGGAAACGATGAAACGATCGAGCGACTCACGAGAGCCGAAGATGAAACAGCTCTCATTTCAGACTTGGACTTAAGCATGCGTTTGAAAAGTACCTGTTGATGGGTGTGTCCTTCTTTTTTCTTTGGTGCATTTGCTTGGATGTTAGGACTTTAACTTTGTGCCAACTAGTGGGTTTTCCATTAAACCACTAAAAGTTAGTCACTTTTAGCAGGGGAGCAGAAAGCAACCAAGGTTTGGAGAGACCCTTTTTGTTTCAAGCAAGCCCCAAGGAGAACCAGCATTTTGGTCCCTAAACAGTTTGACACATGGCCGTGGCTCGCTCAAAACACATGTACTAAATGGCACTTGGGAAAATGGAGCAGAGGAAAACTCTGCGGGAACCGCCCTCGTAGAAATGGTTGAGCCACAGCCAAACGAGACCGATTCGGGTAGATGAAGGTTAGTCAGGGACAATCCCCTTGCCAGAAATAGCTGCGTCAATCCGCCTTCTCAATTCTTAAAGCATGGTTCTGATTATGACTCATATGTGGGGGTTGATCAAAAGGTCCATGATACATGGGATGACCATGGGGAAAACCAGCAAAAATATGTGATATGCCCCACTAAATGGGACATCTTCGGAAAGTGTCCTATGGTCTAATCAACACCCAAATGTGTCCGTGTGTTTGTGTCACTTTTTATAAACTTAACAAGCAAAAAACTGGACTCACAAACCTAACAAGGGAACTGGACTCGTTCTTCACAAACCTAACAAACCAAGAGCAACCAGGGAACTGGGCTCACACGAAGCGCTTGGCTCCCGCAGGGCTCTGCTATGTCAGGCCCAGGGCGACACCATCAGCGCCCTGACAAAGAACTCCGAGGTGCGGTGGCCGAAAAGGGGAAGAACCACCAAGGGAGGGGTTTTCTAGGGTTCATTGCCAGCAAGGGATGGTTTTTCGAGGGTAAGGAAGGACACCGTCTACAGTTGGATGGCTTGGTTTCATACAGGTTAATTCCATTTTTTTAAAAAAAAATAAAAAAAAAAAAAATCGAGGGTAAAGATTGGTGCCCCAAAGGAGAAGACCCTAGAACAGTTGGAAGGCTTGGTGTTTTTTGACGGTTCATTGGTCCCCAAAGAAGGACACCGTACAGTTGGATGGCTTGGTTTTATAAGGGTTCATTCAATTTCTCGGGGTTTCTGCAAATCTCTCGCACCAACCAGCAAGTGTTGGGAGTTTGGAATGGGTATGTGCCGTGCTGTGACCCCGTGTTCCCGACAGGCATGACTGGGAGCCATTTCTGGGTAGGGAATCAAGAAGCCAGGCACCGCCTTTCATGTCCAAGGGCTTCAGTAGCGAACGGCTTGTGCTGCAATGGCGCTTTTGCAGCATTTGCGTTGACAAATCAATGCCCCTCCCAAATTGTAGGATTCCTTTTCAAGCTAGGCAAGTCTTACCCAAAAAGCTGGCAGTTTGAACGTTTTATGCCTCAAGCATGCTCCACCAGCGCGCGTCCGTCCAGAGCGGACTTTAGTTGCCTCGCTGACTTGTAAGCAGAATAGCGTACTTCGCTCAGAGATACATCCCTCCCACCTTGAGTGATAAGGCCTAAAATCGGTTTGAGTGCGTTTTTGTTTTTAGGGGACCCCGAACAATAAATAAGTATGTATGTATGTATATATATATGTTGGTTTTCCTTTTGGTTTTCGTTGAAACCAACCCCAAAACGCGTAGCACCAAACTTCGTGTACCGCAAGCTACCAACATGGACCCGAGGCGGACTTCGACGCGCGGATCACAGAGTTTGCGCTGCTCGTGGTGGCCAATGCACTGACGTCTGCATCCATGGCGATTGCCATCCAGACCCACGGCAAGGCAATTAAAGTTGACCCCGGTTTATGAATATAGAGAGAAACCAGAGCAATTATTGTTGACCCCCATTTATGTTGCCCACTTTCACTCAGGGTCCCTGGTTTTGAAGAGACAAGTGAAACAAGTAGACCAGGTCCTTCAGTAGTGCCCTTTTTTACACTTTGTTGGGGGCGGGTTCCCCTTGAGTTACGAAAGTGGTCTCCGTTGTTGTGGCTTCCCCCAGCACTCAAAATGGATACGGCCAAGCATGGGGCATATGGGATGGTTCTGAGTTAAGCTAATTCGCTTTTACATTTGGGGAGGATGCTGCACCCATGGGGAGCATCCTCCCAAATGGTTGGTGGACATAACTCCCCACCTATGTGATCTCTACGCAAGGTCCGCGACCAGTTAAAAATGATAGGATCAGCAATCAGTGCTGGGATACTTGACTCTGCACGCCAGCTTGGACACAATGAATCTGAGTCTCATGTACCTGGCTGATTCTTTAAGGCATTTTGCCTTAGCCTGTTTGAATACAAGGATAGAACCCCCATTCCAGGGGTCCCTTTTTCCTTTCAAGGGAATCCTAGCTTCATTTCACCATGATCCAAGTCACCCCCGGAGTGGGTTAAAGGGAAACCACCGAAACCCCATCTTCTGACTTTGATCACCCCCAGAAACCGTGAACATAAGGACCCCAGGAATCGGAGCTGGTTTCGCATTTCCCTTGTTGAACCTGGTTGAACAGATCTTCTTGAGCCTCATAGAGCTCCCTGAGGAAGGGGTTCTATTTTTTTCCCTCAAGGGCATCGGTGAACAGGCAAGAAAATCAGCAGGGCTCCTTAAAGGATACACCTTGCAACCATTTGAAACCTGTTGCATGTTTTCAACACCAAAATAAAGTTGGAAACCCACTTGAAACCTGTTGCATTGTTTCAACACCAAAATAAAGTTGGACACCACCAGAAAACAAGTTGCAACGCTCGATTGGTGTTTTTCATGCATCCGGATTCCTGAATCAGCTGGCTGGACCCAGGACTTTGGGCACTCGGCTCTACACCAACATGTCGGTGCGGCTCTTCGACGCCTTGCTGAAGCAGGACATCGCCTTCTACGACAACGCGGCTCGCTCGCGAAGAGCTCAACGGCAGCGGACGCGGAGTTGCGGAGTTGCGGGGGATAGAAGCGCAGGGGAGATTGCCTTGAATTCGGCAGAAAGCACGGACCATCATGGGGGCCCTTTCAACTGGAATGACGTGCTTGCGACGAAACCCATGCTTTTGTTTGTTGGGTTTGTGAAAATGGCGCAAAAAGACAGACACATTTGGGGGTTGATCCATATTCCTGGCCCCCAAATGACCATGGGACACTTTCTCATTTAGTCGAAATATACAATGTTTGTTTCGTGGTTTCCCAACCAAAGGTCATCCCATGTTCAAAGGACCTTTGGATCAATCCCCACATCAAGTTTAGGGCGGGATTCGACCCGACTGAAAATTCTGGGCAGTTTGCATAAGCACCATGGATTTGCGCTGGAGTTTCATCCAAATTGGATCAAGTAGCATTTCACCGTTGACTTGCCCCCCCCCCAAAAAAAAAAAAAAACTAAAAAGACTCATTCAAATTGGATCCTATGCAAAACCCCCCCCCCCAAAAAAAAACAACAAAAAAACTAAAAAGACTCATTCAAATTGGATCAAGCCAAACATCATTCAACGGGGCTGGGAGCCTAGGGCTCCAGTTCCCGCGGGTGTTAGAGCTAAGGCCATGACGGGTCAGATGAACTCGCGGTTGAACAACGACTTGCGGCAGGCGGTGTCACCGGCGGCTCGGCGTCTGTGGAGTTTCTTCAGAGGGCGCCTGGATGTTCGACTCGCCAAGTTAGCAAGTGGGGATCGCCACTTGGGGTTGTTCACCCCCTTACAAGGTCGTCCCCACTTTGGGGGACCCGTAAGTGGGTTATTCTAAGCTAGGCAACCAGGCGGCTAACTTGGCCAAACACACCAGCATTTATTTTGGGAGTGGATCTTGCAGCTGGGGCAAGAAAGCTGCATTGATCAGAGGGGGGAACCAACCATTTTTGGGTATATCTCAAAATGGTGGATCCTCAGTTTCCTTTCGGTGTCCCTTCAAACCAACCCAACAAGGGGACGCCGTAAAAAAGAGGCGGCCTTTTGGAGAAAAAAACATAAGCCCAGGTGGTATCGGGACCCAACAGCACCGGAAATTCCTGGAACCTTCTGAAAAGAACCCTCACTGAAAGCTGCCCCCATCACGGATCGAGCCGATTTCTGGGCCTATCGACCAGCTTGCAGCTGTTGGGGAAAAGGCCACACCCAGGGTATGCCTCTTTTTTTAGGCAAGCCCCCCCCCCCCTAAGTAGTGGTTTTCTCCTTGGTTTCCCTAAAGAAGGGCAGTCGGTTTCCCAAAAAACGCAGCCTTTTAGAGAAAAGAACACATACACGGTTCACCCTTCCTGGGAGCCCTGGATCTTCAGCGGGGATTCGGAAGCTTCCCTCCTGTCATGGTCTTTGGAGCAAAGTCTTCTGGTTTGTCTCTAAAGGGTTTTCTTGTGATTTTTTACCCACCCCCAAAGAAGGGTACACCCAAAATTGACATGCCCAATGGCATGAACAACCATTCTCTGGTACGTCTGAAAGGGAACCAACAGGAGGCTGTTTGACCATGTGTTGACTCATGTCAGGTAGGCCCAACCATGTCTGCTATGCTCTTTCCTTCCAAGAGATGCTGGCATGATCCTGGTGCCCTGTCAGTCCAGGCCGTCTAAAGCAGCCCATTTGAGCGACAATCAAAACCCGGGTAGATAGGTAGATGAAGATTAGCACGGGATAGTCCCAACCATAAAATGGGTGCAGCCTCCTTTTGAATATGGTTCTGGGTCGGTCGACCATGATGCGGCACTCATCAGTCAGCAAGCGCCCGAAACCGCCAAACGTTCCATGAAGTAGATTTGATGGCAGGCCGCCGAGTCCGGGCTGTTTTTTGGGACCCAGGCATGAGCATTTGACCGAGTCGATTTGCGAAGAACTCAGAGGACAACATCAGTCTTCTCAAGTTGTTGGATGCCCACGTGGGCAAGCTTACCGTAACGCTGTGCGTTTCGCCACAACAAGTAGCTGGCTTACCCAAGTGCTTTCCCCACAGGATATTTGGTAGAGTGTATTAGAAAAGGGGGCCCGGTTTTTGCAACCACACACCATTGGTTTATGGGTCCAACACCAGGTTTGTGGGTGGAAAAGCAGGGTCCCCATTGGAAAACAACATAGCCAAAGGTAGGCCTCGACACTACCCTCAGCCGACGAAATGGCGCGTCGAATCAGGGCAAACTTGATGAACCTCGAGCTGCCATGGGTGGCCGGTCTTGTATTGGGAGTTGGTGCTGTACCTCCTTTTCCGGTGCCTTTAAAGGGAAAACCAACAGGAACACCGCCAATTCTAGTGGGGGGTTTGTCCAACCCCTTAAAAAAAAGGGGAAACCAACAGGGAGCCCGCCGTTTTTCGTGGGGTCCAACCCCAAAACCGCCGTTTTTCGTGGGGTCCAACCCCAAAACCGCCGTTTTTAGTGGGGTCCAACCCCAAAGCCGCCGTTTTTAGTGGGGTCCAACCCTGAAGCAAAAGGAAGCTCCACACCCAAGGTCGCCATCATCATGAACTCCTTTGTGGCCAACATTGTCTGAGCCTCGGAGCCGGCGTAACCGTCACAGTTCCTGTGCTATCCATGGGCAACTGAGCCTCTCCGTTTCTTTAGAATCCCCCCCCAAGTGATGTGGGGGTGATGCTCAAAAATAGTGGACCCCTCAAAACGGTTTTGCTTTCCTGTCGGTTTTTTCCAGAGTTGATGTGCCAAAGAGGTTGGCCCTGGCCAAAGAACCTGGCTGGCGTCTTCTCTCCTTTGAGGGCGCCAAACTCCAAACGGGCCAGTTTAGCAGGTGGTTCGGTTCCTACCCTCGTTTTCTTCTGGTTTGAGGGAAGGCCTAAACTAAACCTTTATAACTACTGTATATGGACGAATCTTGCATCACTTTGAAACCATGGGAAACCATTGTTGGTATGTACAGCGGACATGCCATTCCAGGGTTTCTTAGGTGCAGGATGTCGTCCATCTACAGCTAGGTCCCCCAGTTGTGCCCTTTTACTTCCCCTACTAAAACAGGCTACAGAAAAAAGGGTACCCTTATTCTAAACCTCTGCTGGAGGACCTAGACAGTATGTTGATAGAGCCAACAGTCAGCTGGGGCTTTCGGGCGCCAATGACTCGAGCTCGCAGGTGATGCTGATTGTGGGCTTCGCCATTTGCCTGCAAGCCTCCTGGCGCCTCACGATTCTGGCCTTCACTGTGCTAACCCCTGTCGTGCCTCTGGCTGGATGCGGCTGGTATTTTTATTTTTTGTCTGAGGGGAGAGTGGTCCAAAGGGGCGGGGGGGGGGGGTCTGCCAAAAAACCCGACAGACTGTTAGAAAACACATGATGCAGGTCCTTTACATTGGGAGCTCTTCATCTCATTTAGGCAGCGGAACTATTGTTTTTTGTTGCCATGCGAAGCATTCTGGTGAGTGGAAGTTGCCACTCAGAGATATGGGTTGAGCACACAATTTGGGGGACCTCAGAAATGGTTGTCTCAAGAACGGGGAACCCCTGTGGAGGGCGGTTTCCTATAAGTTTGCCTTTAAGAACCATGCAAAAAGGGTATTCTCAATAAAGAGACACCCAAATGCTTGTTTTTGTTGGTCTTTTCGCTTTCTTTTCTCCGCGCACCGAACTTTTATCGGAATGCTTGCTGTGCGGCACCCCCGTTTTCGGCCGGTTCTTTGAAAGAGGGAGGGTTTCAGCGGGGCTCCGTGGCTGAGAAGACCTCAAAACCCCCAACCTGCTCGACTAGTTTCCCTAAACCCCCCCCCAACCTAACCCTCCCAACCCCCCCACCTAACCGGCCCCCACTAACCCCCCCCAACCCCCACCCAAAAGACCCCCTTCCCCCCACCCGAACCAACCTAATCCCCCCCCCCGCCCCCCAAAGTCCCCCCCCCCACTTTCCCCCCCTCCCCCAAATTCCCCCCCCCTACTCCAACGCCCCAAACCAAAGCCCGCCGAGGTGCACATCTCCGCGCAGTTCAGCAACTGGGCCGCGAAGCTGATGACCTCCCAGCGCCTCTCCCGAGAGAGATCCGGTCGACAACCCACCGAATGGCTGGTTGACTCTTGGTGTTTCTGCAAAACCACTGCGAAAGTCTCAAAAGGCAAGGCGCAAGTGGAAGAACCGGGGATCAAAAAGGACTACATGTTTGGACACTGGAAGAACAACATGTTGGAACATGGGCTAGCCCAACCCTCCTGATGAAAAGCTGGCATTGCATTTCGACTCATCTCAAGGGGACGACATCGGCTCGCGGCACTCCTTTTGAGCTCATCTTCCCAGTGATGCAAATGCAAGCCTTGGCCGGGAATTGGAGAGGTTTGGAGCTTTTGGGGCAGTAGTCACTTGTCAAACCAGCTGAACCATCATTTCGAAGGGAGCCCAACGTGCCGGCCATAGCGGGTCAGTTCCTTCTGCCATCTTGGCTCCAAGAGCTTCCAACTCCTGAGCTTTTTGTTCTGCCTATCATGTTCAAACTTGAAACAGGGACAGGCTGGTTCAACCATGCCGAAAAGGTGATTTCCACGGGTTGTTTGGAGCCCTCGGCAGCTGCAACTTTGTGGACATTGGCGTGGTTTCTTCCGCTTGCTAAAGAATATGGGGCTGTGGTTGTCAAAACCGTTTTGGTACCATTTTGGTTGCTAGGTGAATTCACCACCCATTCTATAGTGGGGATTGGGATGTTCACTGGGGGTAACCGGGAGTTTGACCCATGTGCTATTTTCCACTGTTGGTTTTACAGGGAATCTATCACTAACGGACATATTTACAAATGATAAATCATGGCTTTGTGAACAATGGCATCTTGATTGGTCTGCACCCTTAGTCGCCCCCCCACCCCCTAAGCAGCATGGGACCCTCTAGAGTCAGAACCTGCATTGGAAGTCTTTGGACAGGCGCTGGGCCATGATAAGAAACCTATCGTGCCCGGAAGGGCTCACACTATTGGGTTGGATCTAAATAGCCCTTGACCTATTCAGTTGAATAGACCATTTCCACTGCACCAAGTTGTTCACTTGTTGGGCGGGCAAGAATATAAGAGGCTAAATAATTTTAATGTGAGTTTGGGGTATAAATTAAGTCATGGCGGCGCTTCATGGATGCATGAGATCCTTTTTGGTCAGGTACCTGTTTGGTGGTTTGGATTGGAGGTGGGTTCAAATACCCTTGGGTTTTTGTGGTTCATAGGAAGCTACTGGGGCCCAAACCAACCCACCAATCCAAACCACCGATTAGGCTTGTCGTTTTTTTCCATTCAAGGCGCGCCAAACAGGGTATGCTCAACAAAATGCCACACGCAATTGGAGGGAGGCTGATTTGGATGCCCCTTTTTCCCGCACCAAAGGAACGAATTCGCTAGATCCGCCTCTCCCTCCCCGCGCCAAGAGACTGAGGTGGACCTTCATCGCGGACGCCCAGGGCTCCGCCACCCAGGCGCTGACCAACATCCGCACCGTGCGCACGCGCCGTGGCCGCAGATGGGTGTGGCTCAAAATTAAACAGGAGCGGCAGGTTTTGGTGATTGTTTCCACATACCAGGGCAAGCCATTTGGAATTCCGGTTTTTTGAGCCACAGCTAGATGGCCGGACAGGGTTTTTCAAGGTAGGCGCAGAAATGCATAGGCCATTTTTTCAGTTGGGGATTTATGAAAAAAAAGCACTCGGTGAAGACTAAAAAGAACGGATCCACAGCTATGTACCCGAGCTACTGTGGATGGACGAACTGCTGCACCACTTTGAAACCATGGTTGAAACCATTGTTTGTGGGAGTTTCTATTCTAGGCTTTCTCAGGTAGTGGATTTCCCGCTAGACGTCCGTGGCGTCAGTTCTCTGACAACTTGCGGGGATGGCCGTGGAAATCTTTGCCGCGCGCGTCGGCAGGCTTTGCTTTCGGTCGGCTGAGGTTTGGGGCAAGAGGCATCGAGCTGGAGAAGTACGTAGCTCAGCTCATGTCGCGGGTTTGGGCCAGCAGTGAGGGCCGCGGAAGGTTGCGACTCTGACGAAGAGGCCCCCAGAATCTTACTTTCGGAGTTCCTGTGAAATTAGAAGGAAACCCAGTTTGAACTCAAACAAGCTGCCTCTTTCACTTTTTCTATGTAGTCTGTTTGAAGAGGATGAAGAAAGTCTCGCGGTGTGCATCAATGGCGAGGTCAATGGGGCAGGCGAGCGTCCAATGTCCGAGTTGTGGTTGCAATGGACCTTTCTCTTCCAACTTTCCTCCGCGGAAAGCAACTGCCTTGCGCATGCAGTCTATAAACCTACTGGGTGGACACTCCATTTTGCACCAGTTGATGAAGTCCGACCTGAATGCTGTCAATCCACAGCAGCTCCAATCGCTGCCCGCAGCCTAGGAAATCCACATGAAGAAGGCCATGGAAGTAGGAGCGCTGGGAAGGATGCAGTTTGATGAAGAGACCCAACCTCAATGTGAGGGCGTTGGCCTATGAGTTTGTTCGTCACACTTGTTGATATGGCCGTGGGTCAAAACCAATGGGATCCCATTTTGGGGTAGGTGCACTACCCATTTTAGTCCATTTTAGTGGGGATCGGGATGTTCACTGGGGGTACGGGATTTTGACCCATGGCCACATTGCTGATGTTGTTAAAATTGCATTTCTGTTTTTGTGCCGCACCTTGTCACGTCTCCTTGGCTGTTCTGCAGGCACAGGGGTTCTTATTCCGCCGATCTTGCGTAGATCCTGGACGGTAGGCAGACGAAACATGCAGTTTGTCAAAAGTATTGCGAAGTTGGAGCAAGCATTTGTCCACAGAGTGTCTTTTTTTGAGGGTGCCAAAAGGACACCATCAGTTTGGGGGGGTGCCTCTCAATGACACACCCATGCACGTAGTACTCTCAGCGATACCTACCTTGTTTTTGTGGTTTTAAGAGCACGTCCCCTTCCGCTGGCGCACCCACATGCACGGCTCAGCAAATCCTGAATCCGTGGTTTGGATTGGCTTATGGATCTAAGACCCACGCCTGGAGGGAAGCCTGGGCCACGCCCAAACCACCAAACCACCCTCGAAGCCATTCAAGCTGAATTGGGGCACAGCATGCCTGATACAATCATAAATGAGGGTAATTGCTAGGTCCCCCAGCTAGGTGCCCTTCTCTACCGTTTCTTTTTTGGGAGAGAGTTCCCCTACTAAAATAGACTACAGAAAAAAATCGGGTACCCTTATTCTAAACTCTCAATTCTGGAGGACCTAGTAAGTTTTAATAAGGGACTCTTTGGTGGTCATCAGCTGGGGATTTATGCCCGACCACTGTTGAGGTGGTTCCAACTGTTAGAATTAAAATCCAAAACATCACCTGGAGACGTGAACGAGGATTGCGTGACGCTTGTGTCACCAAGTGCCTAAGAGCATGCCTGCGTCACCCCCAACCCCACGCTTTGATCGCAGAAAGTGAGGGGATTTGTCATGCGTTCTTCATCGCTTTATTGCCATTTGGCCATGGGTCAAAACAAATGGTACCATTTTGGGGTAGGTGCACCACCCATTTTAGTCTATTTAAGTGGGGATTGGGATGTTCACTGGGGGTAACGGGTTTTGACCCACAGCCATTTGGTTGAATATTTTCGGGCTTTTACTGGCTTTTCCATTGGACCAACAAGATATTCATTGGAAGGGGAGATCCACCCCATTTACAGGAAGATCCACCCCATCTCCTTTTCCATTGGACCAAGAAGTGAATATCTTCTTTTTCGAGGGGTCCTTGCCGCCAGCAAGGTCAGTTTTGTTCGCACGAGTTGGGATTTGTCACGACTCGGATCTCAGAATTTCCCTGACGCCCGAAACCGCCGGGTCCGGGGGTTTTTCATGGAGCTACGACTCAGCCAAAGCTCAGTTGCCAATGTCGACCTAAACTGACCTCTGGTTTTCCCCCTTTTGGTCGCTTTTTAGCGTCCCAAAGGTTAGTCTGCCTTTTGTTTCCAGCTAAAGGGCAAGTGAGAAAGGGTATTCACTGCTTTTCCTTTGTCCGGCTCTCCCAAAGAGAACGCTGAAAGGAAGCACGATGAATTAGAACCTGTGAGGCGGCATGTTGCATGCCCACGACAGGGAGTTTCCTGCCCTCCTTTCCTCAAGGATTCCACGGATCCCTGTTTGCATGGCAAAAAAAGGTCAAATATCGGAAAAGCGGGGCTTGAACGCCTTTGCCGCGTTTTCCTGGACCGCCTGTTGAACTGTTGCTGTTTTTTCCAGAACCAGTGACTGAAAAAGGCGATCGCAACTTGGCTATATCGGTTCCTTCCTTCCATTTGCTGAAATGAATATTTTTTAATATTCCCCCCGTTAGTTTTGAAGGGAATCGAATTCGCTACTGGACATAGTTTTATCATTCTTTTTCCAGGGGTCTTAACCAAGTGGAAGCTTCAACAGCGACTGAACAAAGCAGCAACTTGGCTAGGGTGTGTCTTTCTTGTGGGAACCACCTTTTGGCTGGTTTCACGGGAAACCCAAAAGCAAACAAGGCTCCTTAAAAGATACATTTTGCCCATTTGAAACATGGCTTTTTCCAGGTGTATAATGTAAGGATCCCTGGCAAACCTCAGCATTTCTTCTCTCTCCCTGGCGAGGACTGAAGAGCGCCTGGGGCCAGGGAGGCGCGAATCTGCTGTCGACCTTTGTGCAGCAGGGCGCCTCCTTCATCATCCTGCGCCTGGGAATCGACTCGAATCGGCGACAAGAAAGGTCCCCCAAGGTGGCCCCCGCCTCCCGGAGGGGAAGTATGCAAATGTTTGTAAACATAGGTGTCCTTTCTACTTTTCCAAAAGGCCACCTATGTTTGTGAACCGCAGGATCGGATCCCTTCTTGCATTTCCTTGCTTGTGAGAAATCTACTTAAAGGGGCAGGGTACTTAGTAAGCGGTTAGAAAGCCTGGTTATAAGCCACTTACCGTGGTTATAAGTTCCCTAAGTGGGTTATAACCAGGCTTACTAACCACTTACAAAGTGCCCTGCCCCTTTAAGTAGGGAATCGACGTGTTCCCACCGAGAGGTGCATCGACGAATCGACGCATCGACCTCCAAATCATGAGGTTTTGGGCTCCTAGGGTAGGTCCCCCAGCGAGTCGTGCCCACCTCTACCGATTCTTTTTTTGGTTGGGAGGGGGAATCCCCTACTGAAATAGACTACAGAAAAAAGAGGTAGCCTTAGTCTAACCTCTCTACTGGAGGACCTAGGACTGAGCATCGGTGCAGTCGTTTTCGTTTTTAAGGCCCCCATTCCGGGCTTCAGTGGAGTGACAATGAGGCCGGTCTAGTCGCACATGTGTTGGTTGGGTAAACCAGACAACAAGTGATAGGCAAGACGTTTACGGGTTGTAAATCAGAGAAAAAATGTTGAAGAGAAGTGTTGAGGGAAATGGTTTACAAAGAGGAACATATACAAGGTTTGAGGGTGTATAAGCTTGGTTTCAAGGAGAGACGATTTGGCCAGGGTTTAAGCAGCATAGAATTGGAATTGATTGGCATTGGCATCTCGTGACAAAGCGACTGCAACAAGCTTGGTGACGGCGTGAGTATGAACATAGAAACCACATGACATTCTACCGGAAGTTCGGCAAATACCTACCAAAACCAGGGAAGTCCAAAACCAGAGGGGGTGTCCTGTAGAAATTCCTGCTGGTTTCTGAGAGTATTGCTCCTCAGCTCTATAGTCTCTCGAACGTGCCTTGGACCTTGCACGCATGCGGATTTTCTGTCCGACATTCCACCGATTCTCAGGCGCGAGCGGAGCGCAACTGAGGTGGTATGGAGGCCACTTGGCGATCAACCATGAGTTCGAGGTGGGTACCATCATCACCTTCACCTACTTGTGGAACAGGCGAGGGAAGTGGCCATGGTTCAAAACGAATGGGATCCCATTTTGGGATAGGTGCACCATACAGTTTAGTCTATTTTAGTGGGGATTGGGATGTTCTCTGGGGGTACGATTTGGGTTTTGACCCATGGCCAAGTTGGCTTCGGAGGTGCCGTTCAGGGGTGTTGATGGGGAACTGGGAGTGGCCAGGGTAGACAAACATATGGCTGTGGGTGAAAACCCCTTACCCCCAGTGAACATCCCAATCCCCACTTAAATAGACTAAAGTAGGCCTCTTGTGGTAAACAACAATCCAGTCAGCTGGTTTTGAAGTATGGCTGTGTCCTTTTTGGCGGGTATTCGCTTTTTGCCTGGCTTTCAGGGAAAGCCAAAGGGACCGCCACCATTTTGGGGGTCGCCTGAAGGAGGCCCACCGGTTTTCCTTGGGAGAAGGAGAAGTTGCATGCCTGAATACGGATGCGCGACGGGAAGCGTGTCTCAAGCAAGGCAGTGGGATCTGTAGGGCTGACAAACAAGCGTTCCTGGACTTGGGAAGTGAGGGCCTGGGATTTGCGGATGTTTCTTGAGGCAGAATCCCAACGCGAGTTTTTCTTTTTTGTAAGGATCAACCGTTTCGCCAACAAGCTGCCCAAATCCACTTGGCTTTCTGGATGTCTTTGACAGGGATATGCATACACCCCATATAATATGTATATATATATATATATGATAATGTCTTTACATGTATTTATGCCACCATATGCCCTTCATTAGCTAGTTTAGTGGGTAGTCCAGTCTCTACCTTTTTTTTGTGCACGGTGGTAGAATAAGGCTAACAAGGACCTGTATACCTCTCTTAGGACCAACCCATCAGCTTGTGAAGCGAGCGCTGGCACCTTGTTCTGGTTCCAAATGCTCGGGGCGGCCAGGCTGAGCGGAGCCTTCACCAGCTTGAACGACAACATCAACCAGCCCGTGAAAGCGGTGAGCCCGGGCGCCCGGATTTGTTGGCGAAAAACGGCGGTTCGACCAGCGAATCGTCCGGTTCAACAACAGGTTTTTAGTTGGTTTTGCCGGTGGTTTGGTGGCTGGCTTTGCGCAGGGATCAGTTGGGACAGCCCAGAGAAAACAGTCCCCACTTGTTTTGCAGCAACTGGGTGTGGTTTTGTTAGGTTGGACCCCCCAAAATGGGTGGGTTTTCCTCTTGGTTTCCCTTCAACACCTACCAAACAAGGGGGGGCACCCACTCCGAAAAGCGTCGACAGCTACAACTGAACCAGGTGAATTCGGGACCCCTGGCGTGCTTCGGGGGGGCGATCGGGTACTTAGTAAAGTGGCTCGTAACCCTGGCTGGAAAAAAGTCTCCGTTCAGTAGGTTCTCTCACCAGGCTGACGATCGCCACTGACCTGACCCTCGGAGCCCGAGACGAGACCCTTTGGGCTCCTAGGGTGACTAGGTCCGCCAGCAATTGGTGCAACCTTCTGTACCGTTTCTTTTTTGGTTGGGAGGGTTCCCCTACTAGAATAGTTTCTACCGAAAAAAAAAAAAAAAAAAAAAAAAAAAAAAAAAAAAAAAAAAAAAAAAAAAAAAAAAAAAGAAGAAGAACACAAAAAAACAAAAAAACATATCGGGTACCCTTCGAATTATTCGAACCTCTCAAATCTGGAGGACCTAGGCCTCCATGGCCCCCTCTTTAAGGTCGACTGACGACGCGACTCGCGACCGAAGCGACCGAAGCGATCGAAGCGACGAGGCGCCGGGCAGCGGGTCTTCGAGCTGCTGGAGTTGGAGCCGGACATCCCCGAGGAACGCGAAGCGCAGCGCAGCGAAGTCGGCGGGTTTGGGGTGGTCACCCATGGCAGGCGATGAAAGTGAACCAGCCACAAACCACCCCACAAAAAAAAGTACACAAGTAAATAAATGAATAAACAAATAGATAATTCAATGAATATATACACAGAAGAACAAAAATAAACAAATAAACATCAAGACATAAAATCAATAATAGATATGTATGGGTCAACATGAAGCCAGGAGGACTAATTTTAATGAGACAAGCATGGGGGTTGACCAAAAGGTCCTCATGGCATGACCTATGCATGGACAAGTTACCATTATCCTTTGAGTATGGCAAATATGCCTCTAAAACCTAAGATGAAAGCTTGAGGATATGAATATTGATGGACAACCACCTCAAAACTGGTGAACTAAATGATGTCTACCATTTCGGGTTCCCGATTAAGCACGTCACACCCAATTGAATTGGGTTGAACAAGCAAGAGTCACGCTTTTGTGGTGTCTGTCAACACATGCAGGAATGTATGGCAACCAGCATGTTCTGTTTAAGCCAACAGGTGTCTGTTCACATCCGGTGT
The DNA here is from genome assembly GCA_963377175.1 of Effrenium voratum. Lineage (NCBI taxonomy): Eukaryota > Dinophyceae > Suessiales > Symbiodiniaceae > Effrenium > Effrenium voratum. The sequence continues at coordinate 259,386 of CAUJNA010003543.1, read as the reverse complement.
TCGGCGCCAGGAGCCAGTGGTTTGAACAGTTGCAGCCTAAGAAGTGGGGATCAAGTTGCCTACATGCTGGGGGGGGTGGCAAAAAGGGCCCCCGTTGTGGGGGGGTTGGTCTCTTGTCATGTCGTGCCCTCAAGGCCCCCGGAGAGGGCCGCCCTATTGTGGCCGCATGTCAAAGGACTCTGCCAGCAGTGGAATCATGCTCTTGGTGTCTTTGGATTGCCTGAAAAGTGGTCTGGCGGGGTGGTACGTGTCGTTGTTCAACGGCTCGCCAGCTCGCAGCTTGATTTGCTTGGATAACATGATTTGGGATCGCATTTGCCTGGCACCTCTTTGCCGCGGCACCGAATCTGCGGTGAAAGTGCATGGCCAGCCATGAAAACACCCCTCACTTGAGTGACAGTTGAGCCACTTGCTCAAAACCCGCGTAGTAAGGGATAATCCACTTGCCATAAACGGGTGCAGCCGCCTTTTTGGTTATTTACCATTGTTAATACCTGGTTTCGAGTATGGCTCAGATGGCGAATTCAATTCCAACTGATTTTGGTAAAACGTCATGCCCTTGACTTACCAAGGGAGGACTGACTGTGCGTGTGTTTGCGGCTTTGGTTGAGCAGCGGCGGGTTTTCTTGTTTCTGTGGAGGCCTTCTTAGCTTAGGTTGGCCAGAATTAGATGGGTTCCACTGGTTTCAATTGGCTTTAGAAACCATTTCCCAGGGAAACCCATCTACTTTTTGCAAAAGGTCACCTCTGAAAGCAAGCGATGAACAAGCCCCCAACGGAAGCGCTCCGATGTCCAAAAATCCGCCAGGGAGCCATCCTGCCTTTCCCCAGATGATGGTGTCCTTTGTCTTTGTTCTGATGTGCCATGGATTGCTTGTCCCTTGTGCCTTCCTCTTGTTTGCGTGGTTTCCCTTTGTTTCCCTAATTGTTCTCTGTTTTCCCCTTGGTTTCCCCTTGGTTTCCCTTGGTTTCCCCTTGGTTTCCCCTTGGTCTCCCCTTGGTCTCCCCTTGGTCTCCCCTTGGTTTTCCCGTATTTCCCAGTGTTTTCCCCCTTGGTTTCCCTTGGTTTTCCCGTGGTTTCCCCGTGTTTTCCTGTGGTTTCCCTTCCCCCCTCTTTCGACTTGGATCCGCGCCAGGAGGTGGGAGAGCCCTTCCCCGAGCAATCCACGCAGGCCGCGTTCAGTTCGGAGCGCCATTGGGTTTGGTGTTTTTGGGGAAGCCGGGAACGACGCACTTTCTGGGGGCATTTCGAAAGATGCGAAAGGCGTTGGTTCCTATTTGGGCACTCTTGTTGTTGGGAGGGTATCAGCTTTGGACGTGCGATTTTCAAGGTCGGGAAATGGGATCCTGGTTTCGGGAAAGGCGATTTGCAGCGATTCCTCTTTGGGCGCGGCTTTTGTTTGTTTTGATTTGATAGGATTTTCAGGTCGGTTTGAAGGGAAGCCAACAAACACAGATTTTGAGAAAACCCACATGGCGCTCGGCCGGAAGGGACGCGGGCCGGACCCGCTACCGTCCAGCTACCGTTCTTCGTTCTTGTTGGGAGGGCACGCCATAAATTCGATCAAACATTAGCTCCTTTTCCCGCTGGGTACGCACAATGGGTGTCCCTCTTCAATCCCAGGAAAAGAGAGATTTACAACTACTGAGCCATCCCATGACTATTTGGGTAAATTTCCCCATGTGGTTGACATATCGTTTGTGTTTTCGTGGTTTTCCGACCAGTGGTCATCCGGACCTGTTGATCAACCCCCAAAATTGCAAAAAACGAGCGAACCATCCCATGGCCATTCTAAGCTAGAAAGGAGTGTGGAAGCCCATTGACGCGCTCGCAGGTTGGCATCAGGTTCGAGGACGTGGAGTTTACCTACCTCTCCCGCCCGGACAAGAAGGCGGGGCTTCAGTATGTTCACAGTGTGTGTGTGTGTTTCTTCAAGGGATGTTTTTTTGGGAGTGGTTAACCCCATTTGCCCACAACAGGGGTTGCAATCCAAAAAGAAAGCTTGGTGCTCTTTTATTACTACTCCCCTACAGATGAACAGGGAACCAGAGAACCCGCCATTGCTAGAGTTTTATTTATTTATTTATTTATTTATTTATTTTTTGGGGGGCTTTTTTGAGAGGCGAAACCATCATGTTTGTTGGCATTTACAGGGGAATCATCTCATCAACCAGGGTGTCTGAACGGCGAATGGCGAACTCTTTTTTTTCGCGACCATCCACAGTTTGTAGGGGAAACTCTCAGTTTCGTCCGCTCCGCGCTCCCAACTCCGCGGGGAAAAAACAGGAAAAACAAAAAGCTCCGCGAGAAAAGAAAAACTTAGGACAAACAATCCTAAAAAAAGAGAGAGAAGAAACAACACACACACAAAACGGGGAAACACGAAAAACAAAAAACATGAGGACTCCAGAAAAAAAAAAAAAAAAAAAAAAAAAAAAAAAAAAAAAAAAAAAAAAAAAAAAAAAAAAAAAAAAAAAAAAAAAAAAAAAAAAAAAAAAAAAAACAATAAAAAACAAAAAACAATAAAAAACGACGTCCGGTCCGGAGGTTCTGGCGGGGGTGACGCTGGACATCAAGGCGGGGAAGACCACGGCGGTGTGCGGCAAGAGCGGCTGCGGGAAGTCCACCCTCAGCGCCTCGCTTAGCGTTGAGAGAGTTGATGACCCCGGAGCGAAGACTCGGTCCAAAAAAAAAAAAACAACAACCCCAAAAAAAACACCCAAAAATCGTGGACCCCCAAAAACCATGAGCTAAGACTTGAACCCCCAAACAACCGCAAGTCATGAGGTCTTGGGCTCCTGGGGTGACTAGCTCCCCCAGCTGGGTGCTTAAGTCTGAACCCCAACTTTTTTGGTTGGGAGGGGGAACCCCCGACTAAAATGGACAAAACAAAAAATCGGGTACCAGATTATTCTAACATCTGAAATCTGGGGGACCTAGCAGAAGAAAGACGACTGGAGGTTTTCTAGCGCTACGAGAGAATGTAAAAAAAAAAAACATATCGTTGTGGTATTATGTATATATATACATATGTGTATAAGTAAATAAAAAGAAAGTATAAATAAATCAATAAGTAAATACATATATATATATATATATATGTATATATGTATACATATAGATATATACACAAGTACTTTTTTAAAGAACAAAGTCCGCATTGGGTTGGGTGTTATAAAGCATATTATCCTTCTAGGTATTACCCTCCGGACACGTTGGAAGACACGTTTTTTTCTTAAAAGGGACCATCTCTCTGGTCAGTTCACACGTTAGTGGACGGGAGGGTAATAGGAGCCCGACACCGATCCCCGATCAAAATCAGCCAGGGGTTGTTCATTTGTGCCCATTGCGCGAAACCAGCAGCCTCCTTGACAGGAAAATCACAAGAGACCCTTTGCGGGTGTCGTTTTTTGAGGGACCTGTTCCCCTTTTTGGGAGTCTTTTTGGTTGGTTTTGAATTACATCACATAGACATTAGCCTTTTTGCGGGTCCCTTAATTCTGAGATAGGCCCTGTTTTTAGCTCATGTGCGCTCGCAAGAAACAGATTGGAAGTTTCCTGCCGGAAACTCTCAGAAGCACATTCTAGTCTCCAGTCACCAAACCCGGGCCTCCACGCAACACACACACACGCGCGCGCGCGCGCGTGTAGAGGGAGAGAGGGACAAGGCAAAGATGATTTTCCGTTGAATCCAAGATGTTGCGCCACACGGTACCCGTCAAGCAGGAGTGAAGAAAACGGCCAAGTGGAGGGCTCCTGTGACACAAATCAAAGTCTAAGTGTCCCATCATTCTGACCGTTTTTCAGCGTCCCCAATGCGAACCCCCGAGCAAAGCTACTTTGAACCGTGAAGGCAAGGCTAGTTCTGTTGAATGAGCAAACAACATCACCTTGCATAGCTTGACTCAGCAGGCGGGTTTTTGTACTTGTACTTGTTCTGGCCAGAATCAAGGTGATTCCCAGAGGCAGTACCCACATGTTCTTTTGCACCCTGCAAGTCCGAAACTGTTGCTGACCACCAAGAAGATCGAGGTTTCCATGAATCGTGTGGGTTGTTCAAAGAGCATCCAGAGGTTTTCAGCGCAACGCACCTGTCTGAAGGGGTTGACCAAATGATCCTCTTTCGGCCTCAAACATCCTCAAGTCCTTACAGGGTTTATGTTGCTGCTCGCTTCCCTTCAAGTGTGTGTGTGTGTATTGCCTCCATGCTCCCGTTGTTGATGGGAAACTACCCTCTACGCGCTTCCCCTCCCTCTCCCTTCCTCCCTCTAGCCTCAGAAGTGCCTTGAGCTGAGGCAAGCTGCTACTGCGATTCTACGACCCACAGGCTGGCGCGACGCTCGGCGCGCCTGAAATGCCACCGTCTCGTTCGAACTTGTGGTTGCACGGTGGAGTTTGGATTTGGGAGGTTCTCAAAATCATGGTCCCTAAAATGGTTGGTGTCCTTTTGGTTTCCTCCACTATTTTGAGAAACACTCATTTGGCTGTGTGCCTTGGTCAACCTGTTGTTTTTTGCAGTGTGTTTTGTTTGGGTGTGTGGTTTCAAAGGGAGAACATACACATATATATATATATATGGAAATGCGGGTGTTTTTTTTTTTTTTTGGGGGGGGGGCGCCCAAAATGGTTAGTGTCCTTTTGGTGTCCATCTAAAGCCACAAAAAAAAGGGGTCCCTCAAAAAGACAGACCCAGAATATACATATACATATATATATATATAAACATATATACGTATACCTTTCAGGGTACCAGTTTCACCTTGATTCAATGGGGAATCCAAAAGAAACCGCGTCATATATTTCCCTTCCTCGCCCATTTTGGCACGCGTTATGCAGTCCGCTATCCCGCCTGCCCCCCTACCTCGGAGGGGTGCAGCCAGATTGCCCACTGTCAGGTACCCCTTAAGTGGTTTGGATTGGTGGAAAAGGGACCTCTGGCTCTTGCAGGGTTTTTTGGAACACCCCCTTCTTAACCTATAAACCCTGGGTGTTGCCGGTTGGTATGGCCTTTTTGCTGGCGTCGCTGCTCACTTCTCTTTTCGGTGTCGCAAATAAAAAGAAGCCCCAAAAAGGTACCTTCCCACAAACGCGACTCGCATGAGCGACTGTCACTATGATTGCTGGTCCCAAGATTTTACGAAAAGCCCGGGGGGCAATGATTCCCAAACTCCATCGGGGAACAAATCAAGTTCTTCTTGGATCATGAAGAGCTTACAAGTTGCAAGTGTGTTTGGGAACTTGTCACAGAACGAGGGACCGGCCAGGGAGGGCGAAGTACATACCGTCTTGGGTGGTCTTAAAGGGGCACCCAAGGTGAGCCGCCCAACTTTAAACAAAATCGCCGGTTCAAGATTTCGATACACAGCCACGATGACAGATATTTTATGGCAGGGGACTTCGGATGGCGAGTGATCATTGCAAGATGCGCATGTTGCACGCGAGATCAATTGCCGCCAGCTGGCCTTACTCGAGTTATCATTGAAGGGTGTGTGTTTTTTGATGGACCCTGTTTTTGTGGGAAGACACGCCCCTTTGTGGGTTTTTTCTCACTTGTCAATAGGGAAGGTCCCCCAAAATTGCCGACCAACTCCTCTCTTTGGGCTACGTGGCTGAACCATCTCGGGCGGCTTCCTTGAATACAGGGCAGAAAGTAGGCTTTAAACTGAGAAAGGACAAATCTTCTTTCTGTGACATAATTTGTGTTTCTTAACAGTAATCGTCGATTCGAACAGTTCGACTCCACTTTGTGTGGCAATAATTCGCCAAGTGTTTGAATGCGTGTGTTTTTTTGCCACCAAAACCGGGGGGAGCCATCCAAAAAGACGAGCCGCCCAAAAAGACGAGCCGCCCAAATGGAGTTCCAGTTTGGGCCAAGAAGCCGAGGGTTTACCTGAACACCACGGACCTCACCGGGATGAACCTCCTGCAGTACCGCGGCAAAGTGGGCGTCGTCTCCCAGGAGTCGTTGGAGACGCAGAAAATGTGTCCAAGACTTGGTGGTTCAACCAGCGCCCCGAGCCCAAATAAACCCTTATTAAGCCCTTAATAAGGCCTTATTTAGGGCTTATTTGGGCTCCCTCCCCCTCCCCTCCTTCCCCCCCAGCCACCCATTCTTCTGTTCTTCTAAGTCTTGTGTTTTTTTCATGTTCATGGCAGCGGAAAGACACCAAACTTGGTCCTTGGTTCTATTTATCAGGGTGGGCCATTTTGGGGTTACCTTATTCTTGAATCACGGCCAAATGGACCTCGACAGAAAAAAGACATAGAGCTGGACTTCCCAACTGACTGAGAGTTTGGTCACATGTCAGGTTGCGTTCTTTTTGTTACAGTCATAGGACATCCCAAATGCCCCGGACACATACAGATATGAGGTAGTTGAAGGAGTTTGGTCACAATTCAGCCTGGCTCCGATTCCAGGACATGGCCGTTGCATTTTTGGGTTTGAAACTCCTTGGAAGGCAAAAGCTTCGGATCTTTCTTGAAAACGGGTCCCAAGCCCGAGGTCGTATTTTACCGGTGTGGTCTTGATCAGGCCCCAATGGCCCTCGTCGCGCGCGCTCTTTCCCAGCTTTTCCCCAAAGGTTCCAAAGCAGCGAGAGAAAAGGAGCGCCGCCCGGCCTGTGAGCAAGAATCAAGAGCTGGTTCCTTTTTGGCGACGCAAGCATGAAATCATGGCGTGAACTCCATTTCCGCGGTGTATTTCATTTCGCTTTCAAGGGAACCTGCAACAGTGGCGATCCTTTCTAGGGAAACCACCAGTCAATTGATCAACTGGGGAAATTCGGCGACCCCTTTTTGTTCCGCACGTTCCGAGCGGAATGGCCAAACCCAAGAAACGCCATTCTTTTCCGCAGAAGCGTGTGGTTGGGGTTTTGGCTAACCACACCAAGGTCATGGTTCGTTCTCAGGAATCAGCGGGAATTGGAAAAATGCAAGGCCTGAAGTGGTGGATTTCCCGCACAACAGCAGAACTGGGGTCTCCAAAACTGAATAAGTACTTTGTGGTCGACTCAGTATGAAGCAGCATCAGACACTTAGATTTTCTGTGTACTCCAGATGTGGGCCGAAAGAATACCGGTTCGGACATGTTTTTGTGCTGCAATGAGAAACCCCGAACATAGCCAAGTAATCAGCTCATGAACTGCCCAGTCGCACCCATTTCCTTCAGTGGGAGTCGCTCTGAATGCAGCGTCCTCTTTCCCGTGGGTTTTCTTCGCAAGGAATGTGAGGGGCCTTTGTCCAAATCGTAATCCCTTGTCAAAAATTAAACCACCAGGATATGGACCGCAGGTTTTAGTCCCATGTTCTATTTATGGGGGCAAGCCATGTTGGGTGACCACAGCCATTTGGTTTTCAGGTAGCCCACAACCCCATTGAAAATCCCAGCTAAAAAGGGATACGTGCTTCAAACCAAAAACAAAGTGGCTCAATAATTTCCTCACACCCTTGTGTTGGCCTTCATTTAATCAACCTCAGTTTATTTATGGGGGGGATGTTCCCCTCCAAAAGTGAACAATCCCCATGCACTAAAACAAACCATTTCCCCGCACACTATGCGTCCCGAAGAAACCGTGCCTTTGGACAAACGAGCAAGCGGGAATACGGAGGGAGCGGGGATATGGGGGGATTTCCCATATCAAACTTAGTCAAGGTGCATTCAGGGGGAATCCTCCCGTATCCCTGGTTTCTCCTGTATCCCTGCTAGTTGGTTTCCCCGTTGTTTGTCGCGTTTTTGCGGGGAGCCCTTCCTACAGCAGAAGGAAAAAAGGCGCTGGCAGGACACGCAGCTCTTCCGCATGACGGTGACCGAGCCCCTTGGGCCTACACAGCTGGTTGACTCATACGTGGATGGTTGCGAACTCCGTTCGCAATTTCCACCGTGCCGACGAAACGAGATGAGTCCCTCACTCCAAGAAACAATGGTCTCAAAAAATGGTTTCAAAGCAGTGCACGAGTTTGGAGCCGGTATCCCCGTTGAGCCGGGGATTGAGATCTCTTTTGGAGGGAACACCTCCTATTTGTAGGATGGGCTTATGAGTTCCTCACTTCCTGAGTTCAAGAACTTTAAACTTTTTGGGAAGACCATTTTAGTGGCAAATATAAAGTTTTGACTTTTTTTGGGCCATCCACTCAGCAGGTGAGGTTCTGGGGTTCCCAGAATTACCCTTGTGCATACCAGACAACACACGACACATGCAATCCCACCGGTTGGACGAAGTCCCAATTTTGGGAAGCAGTGCTGGTTCAGGTTGGAGCTGCCCAAATGGCTGGTTTTCCGTGTGTTGCTTCCTTTAAACCAACCTAACATGGTTACCAACTCCAAAAAGAATCGACACGGAAACATGTTCTCTTTGGTCAAGCTGAAGGGTCTTGCGACTCATTTCCTCCCGGAGCCTGGCGATTGTTTTTTGCCTGTGAACCACTTGTTGCGGTTGCCCCCCGTTTGACAGCCAAATGAGGACCTGGGAGTACACCCGTAGGGTCTGATGTCTGAAGATCAACCAAGGCCACATTTGGTGTCTGTAGGTTGGACGACCCCATGGTGGGTGTCCTTTTGGTTTCCCCTTCAATCCAATTCACAAAAGGCAGACCCATTTATCAGCTGAGTTCTCATCGAGTCGCCAAGCCGGTTGCTTTAAAAGATCGAGGAACATCACCTACGGCATGCGGCCCACTGAGTACACCATTGAGGACTTGCGGGGAGGTACAGTGGATGGACGAAATCCTGCACCACCGAAGAAACACTGGAATGAGGAGTTCCTTGTAAATAACAACAAACAATGGTTTACCACGGTTTCAAAGTGGTGCAGGATTTCGTCCATCCACAGTATGAAAAGCAAAACATCGGATCCCCAATCGTAGCGTAAACTGGGGTCATTACCCTCCGAATTGACAGGGGGGGGATGTTCCTTTTAACGTAACGGGGTTTTGGAAGAGCATGTTCCTTTTAACGGGACCCGCTGTCAGGTTCCATGTTAAATTGGTGAGAGGCTATTTTGAGTATTTCTGGGAGGGTTATCGAAGTCAGAAAGTGGAATCGATTGTTTCGCTTCGAAGATGAGGAATTTAAATCATGAGGCCGGCCCTCAGGTGGTTGATTTCCTCCCCAAAGGAACAAATGCAGGGTTTAGTCAAGCAAACAAGAAAAAGCCATGCCATAGGCGTCTGCTCCGTCCCATGTGCCGTCTCTCACAGGCAAAGCGCGTCTGTGCTGGCGTCCCTTTCTGGGGGAAGTCCTGTTTGGTGGGTTTTAAACTTGGTGGTTCCCCGCCATCCCCTTATTCTTTCAGGAGGTGTTTAGTTGGTTTAGTGGTTGGGCTTCCGTTTAACCCGCAAGTTACACTTTTAGCGGGGATCAGTTTGGATAGCCCAGATGGATCAATGTTTCCCTGATGAACCTCACAAACACCAGAAAAAAGATCAACCTCTCATGCAAATAACTCCAGGAAGTGAGTTTTTGGGAGACTCCCTGTTTGGTTGGCTTTAAAGGGAAAGCCGATCCAACCCAGCTGAGGGAGTTTAAAGTTGCGAGCTTGGACTGTGTCGGGGACTCAACATGCTCAAAAAGAAAGGTGCTTCCTGTTGGTTTTCCATATGCTCACTTCCTGAGTTCATGAACTTTAAACTGTTTGGGAAAACCATTTTGGTGGTAGATATAAAGTTTGGACTTTTTTGGGCCATCCACTCAGCAAGTGAGTATGTTTTCCCCCAACCCCAAAAGGGTACCCTCAAGAAAAGACCCACCTTCATTCGCTTGCGATTCATACTTGGTGAGTTTTAAGAGTTCGCCCCGCTCCAAAGTGGCGGTTGAATACATGAATATCCACCGAATCTTGGATGTCCCCCCAAAAATCCCCAATTCATGCCCCCTCATCTCCATACGGGTCTGTCTTTTTTGGGGGGAGGTTTCAACATGAGTCTTGATGTTCCTTTTAGTTTCCCTTCCAGCCTCACCCAAAAAGGGGTACCACCAAAGAAAGGCACGTCCACACGACTCATTTCTCGGAATTTCACAGGACGTGGAGCGCGCGGCGCGGCTTGCCAACGCCGCGGAGTTTATCAAGTCGCTGCCGGAGGGGTGCGGCCCGGGCGGCGGGCGGCGGGCGCCCGTGAGCATCGAACGGCATCGGATTAATCTGGACAAATCGCCTTGAATATTTCACGGAGACACGGAACAAGGAACAAGGGCCTGAGCCATGGTGGAAGAAGACCCCCCTCAGATTGACTACCATGGTTTTGTGGTTGTGTGTGGTTGGCTTGCCACCGAAACGAGCCCTGTGGGTAAAACGAGCTCACCTAGAATGATGAAGTTTCAATGCATATTGTGTCTGGCCAGTGGATAGTAGTTTGGCAAGATGAATGTCCTCTTTCCACCTTTGACTTCCTCTTCCAACTGCAATTGGGCACTTCCCTCATTGTTGGCTTCCCGCAAGTTGACTACTGGTGTTTGGCCAAGTCAGTAAGTTGTTGGTAACCTAGGTTACAGTGCACCCGAGTGGGATCAACCTTGTTATATAATTCCAGGGGTTGATTCCCCATTTTTTTCAACCATCGTTCTTTTAAAAAAAAACAGCTGTTTCCCCCGGGGTTCTGAGAAGGATCCCTGGAAAGAATGGGGAAGTGTCCCCTAGAATAATAGGGGATTATACCCTAGTGGCGATCACCGCTTACTAACTTGGCCGAGCATCCAAGTACTTGAGCGAGGCAAGCACTCATCCAGTGCTGTGCATGCCCCCTTGGTTCAATGGGCAACATCATAAACCGCAAGAAAACAAGGCCGCTTCAAAACCACTGTTCCCTGTAAGGAAGCCCTCCAATGGTAAGTGATACCATTGTCACACCAGCAAACAGCAGCAAAACTCCGATGGAATTCCTGGGTTCTCGCACCCAAAAAGTAATTTATTTGGGTGGGGCCTTGCCAAGTTGATGCAACTTGCCGCAGCTCACGATATGGTTAAACGAATCTTAAAGCTGTCCTTCCAGTGCCTTTTCCTGTGCTACTCCAGTGGAAATCCAGCGCCGATCCAGTAAAATCCAGTGCCACTCGAGTGAAGATCCAGTGCCACTCCAGTGCAAGTCACACCACTGCCACACCGGTGACATAATTCCAGTGCCACCCCAGCGAACATCTGGTGCTACTCCAGTGAGAATCCAGTGCCACTCCAGTGAAACTCAGGGCCAGCTGGAAAGTTGAAGTGGAACTGGCTTGATCTGCATTGGAAGCACACAGGAAACAACCGGATATGCACTGGAGTTGCGTTGGAGCTTTTAAACCCCATTGCTTGCAGCGAAGAGGCCCTGCTTGAAGAGCCCCATGATGTGCTTCTATGATTAGTCAGGCGGGCAACGAGTGCCAGTGTTGAGAAAACGGAGGCCCGCGGTTTGCGAACGAGGTGTCGTGAAGAAGTGTTACGAACTCGACAGCCGGTAAGTCATGGCCTTTCCCATATCTTTCTCAAAATAGGAATCGGTCCCTTGGTTGATTTGGGTTTGGTGATAAATACTACGGGGGTTCATCATTTTGAGAGACACTAATATAGTTCCCGACTGCCTGTAGACTGCCAAGTGCGTGGCAACCAGAGGGCAGAGCGACCAATATCCAAATTCCTAGGAATCACAAGGAGATGGACAACTTGTGGCTTTTTACAGACCTGTTTACCGCCAAGACCTTCAATTTGTTCTCATTTTGTTCTGGCTTCATCTGTCTTCAGCTTTGTCTCTCATTTTTTCCCCTCGGCCTGGGCTTCTTACTCTGTTTTCCAGGTCTTCCCCCATTTTCCCCGGGCTTCCGATGTTCATCCGTTCACCACAGAGCCACCCCCCGTCTTCCTACGAGCGCACACCCCGCCGCCACTCGCGCGAGGTACAGCACCCTGGTGGGGGAGAGCGGCCACGACCTGAGCGGGGGGCAGAAGCAGCGCCTCAGCATCGCGCGGGCGCTGGTGCGGAGGCCGGCGCCGGAGGGGGGTACCGGGGCACCGGGGCACCGGGGATGGCAAGCAAGCCATTGGAGCCATCGGTCGGCTGGCCCCACAACAAATCCATTTGCAGAATATTTATGTTTTAGAGCTCCTTAAAAGATGCATTTTGCAACCATTTGAAGCATGTTGATTCTTCCGCCGAAATAAAGTTGGGTGTCCCAGCATTTACAAGTTGCCATGTTCGATCGGTGCTTTTCATGCATCCGGATCCCTGTTTTAGAGGGAATCAAGCGCACTCATGGGAAGAAGTTTATTTTTCCCCCCCAATACGGCTCAAGGACTGGAAGTGGAGTGCCGGGAGAGCGCCGGAGCTCCGGGAAGTTGAGAACTTCGGGCGGAATGATTGGGAATGCTTGGGACTTGGGAGACCAGATGCCACCCCGACCACCCCCCTTAAAACATAATAATAATAAGTAAAAAAAACATATTATTATTAATAGTAATAATAACAATAATAATAACAATAATTATTATTAATAATAATAACAAAAATAATAACAATAATAATTAATAATAATAATAATAGTAATAATCACAATAATAATAACAATAATTATTATTAATAATAATAACAAAAATAATAACACTAATTATTATTAATAATAATAATAATAATAATAACAAAAACAGAAACAGAATAGAATCAGGGATCCACCAATGGACCAAGATGGCAACAGTTTTCTTCTCTTGGCTTGGTGCTTCAACCAGCCATCCGGTTCAACGTAGGTGTTTGGTTGTTTTAGAAGGTTTAGTGGTTGGGTTTCAGATTTCAGGGAAACCAACTAAGGATACAGGGGGGAACCAGTACGGGAGGATGCCCCCTAAGTTCACCTTGGCTAAGTTTGATCTGGGGCCCATGGCGCGAAGATGGACTCCCATCTCGGGACCCGCTCCCTCCGAAATTCTCCCCGCGGAAGTTCGTTTGTCCAAAGCTGGTTCCCAAGCCTGAGGGACCTCCCCCTCTGTTCCTGCCTTTCTTTTAGGGATCCCGTTGCTAAATTTCAAAACCTGTTGGTTTTTATGTCTGGATGGGGTTTTAATCTCGCGGTAACAAACCCTAAGTTTTGAAATTTAGCAGATCCCGTGATAGAATGAGGGAACCAACATTGCAAAAATATTGGTGGAATCGTCCGGTTCAACGTGGGTGTCTAGTTGGTTTAGTTGGCAAGGTCCCCCAGTGGTGCCCTTTTTACTCTTTTTTCGGGGAAAGGGTTCCCCTACTAGAATAGACTACAGAAAAAAGGGTACTCTTTTTCTGGCCTCTTTGCTGGAGGACCTGGTCCATTGGTGAAAGGTGGTTGGGTTAAACTTGTAGCAAGAGGTCTGAGGCCAGCCCAGCGTGAAGTTGTCGCCTTGATATCTGCCGATGTTAGAGCGAGCTCACCGATTCGGGGGTAGAACGAGCGAAAGCCATGGCAAAAACCCTGGAATCCAATTCTTCATTCAGGTTCTAGAGTTATAATACCATTTGCCCGCTTCCTGAGTTTCAAGGGACTTTAGTAGTCACTTGTCGAGAAGACCATGTTGAGGGGAAGCAAGAAGTTCCTGGACTTTTGTGGACGGGGATCCACGGTTGGTCGCTTGGTCGGTTGGTCGGTTTGGTCGGTTGGGGCTGGCTGGCTGGCTGGCTGGCTGGCTGGCTGGTTGGTTGGCTGGCTGGCTGGTTGGTTGGTGGGCTCAATCGATTAGCTGGTTGGACGGTCGAGGGGGTGTCGTTTCTGGCTCATTGCGTTCAGTCATCGCTTGCGCGTGTTATTGGCTCGTCAGTGTCTCAGCCGCAAGGTCTCTCCCTCTCTCGTCGTGCTACAGTATGTGCAACTGTGTCTGCGTGTGGACCCACACGCGTGCGCATGCGCTTGTGTGTGTGTGTGGGCCGCGCCATGTGCTGCCTAGCAGCTTTCTCTAACCTGCCGCTCGCTAGGATTTGACTTTCTTGAGCATCTTGATGCAGTGTGCGGGAATGGCTTGCTTGTGTTGCTGCATGCTTGTTTCATGTTCCCACCAACCCTTGAGTAAAAACTCGGGAGGACCACAGAAGAAAGAGCTGCCACGAGCCGGTCGTGTTCCCAGAATGTTGAGCTTTGCAAGTGCAAGTGTGTAGAAGGGTTGAAGTTTGCTGTAGGCTCATGTGTTTTATTGTGCTTTAGGGTTGCTCTCTTTCTCTCTCCCTTCCTTCCCTCCCGCTGTCTTAGTCACGTTTGCGGCCACCTTGCATGCTTACTTAGCCCCCTCTCCACGAGCGCGGAGCTCGACAGAGATGCCCTGACTCGGAAAACAGGCTTAGGGCTGGAGCCCTGCCTATTTTGCAGGTTATAATATTCAGATCTTGGAATAAGTCTAATCTTCACAGAATCCAGCACCACTGCGGATCCTTTTATGGGAGGTTCTTGCTTCTCTTACTTGAAGGGGCAGCGTAAGTCAGGTAAGTGGTTAGTATGCTTGGTTCTAGCCCACTTAAAGGACTTGTAACCATGATAAGTGGGTTGTAACCAGGCTTCCTAACCACTTACGTGACGTACGCACGCGCAGGCCCCGGATCTTGCTGCTGGACGAGGCGACCTCTGCGCGCCTCGCTCTGATCCCCCAAAAACGGCGGGTTTCCAGTTGGTTTCCCTGCCATCGTCTCGAATGGGGAACCCTCTTTGTAGGTCCCGTTTAAGGAAACTCATCGTCTTCAGGTTTCATGTTGGTGGACAGGGTACTTGCGTTTGGGGTCGCCATTCGTGTGTGTGTGTGTGTTTTTGTTTTTGTTTGGCCCCCCAAAACAGATCTTGATGTGCATATTGGTTTCCCTTTAAAGCACACCCAAACAGGGATGCCACCTAGAAAAAATCAAGCCACCCATTTGAGCGTGTGTGTGATGCCTATTTTACTGGGTGGTCGAAAGGGAGCCGTTTCGGAGCTACCGATCGGAGTTCTGGTTAGGGACCTGGTAGAATTTAGGGGTCCCAAAAAACTTGTGATCAGTAGGGAATGACCCAAGTTGCTGGGAATGAACCGGAAGGGGATTCCCTTAAAGGAAGCCACAAGGGATTGCTTCTAGGATTCATTCCATTTCTCATTCCCTGCATCTCTCGCACCAGCAAGAAAAAGACACCCCCCCGAGTGACAAAAAAATAAGCGGAGCCACTTGCTCAAAACCCGGGTAGATGGAGGTGAGTAAGGGACGGTCCCAGCCAGAAATTGCTGCGGAATTCTGCCTTCTAATTCTTGAAGCATGGTTCTGGGTCAACCATTTTCTACCAAATTTTGAGTTTGACTCAAGTGTCCGATGGCTTTAGGCTGGATGCGGAGAACGAGGCTCTGGTGCAGGAGGCTCTGGACTCGCTGATGCATCAGATGCAGGGCACTTGTGCCCTCAACCAACTTGGTTCCTTAGGAGTTGTAGGGAACCCCCCCCTCTCCCCTTTAGGGATCCCATAATAGAATGAGGGAACCACCGACATGGCAACGGTTCTTGGTGGTCAGCCATCCGGTTCAACGTAAAGGTGGTTTTAGTGGTATTTAGTTGGTTTGGTAGGGATCTGAGGACAGCCCAAAGGAGGGGCTGGAGTTGAAGTCTCATGGAGGGTCTCAATTTCCTGTCGTTTGGAAGCCTTCCCAAAAACCAACTCAGTCAATTGAAGACTTCCTGACTTGGGGGTTGTTTGAACTCCCTCCACGAGTTCCTGGACTTTTCTTGGGCCAATCCACTCAGGAAGTGAGGTGGAAGGGACGGTGATTTGAGCTGCTCGATTGAAAAAAGGGGAAAGGGAATGGCCCAAGATGAGCCGCTTGCTCAAAACTCGGGTAGATCCCAACCCTTTCTATGGGGTCAGCCGCCTTTTCAATTCCTTACATGGTTCTGGGATTACGACCATTTCAATACCAGGTTTGAGTATGTCTCAGATGGGCGGCCATTTTTTGTGGTAGCTGGGAGTGGTGTCAAAGTCAAAGAGGAACCACCCATTTTGGGAGTAGACAGGCTATGGATCAGGGCTGGTGTCAGAATGGATCCTGTTTGGTGCTTGCGTTTTTGAAGCCAAAGGGAACCCCAGCAATCGGCCCACAAGAAAATACCCACCAAAGGAGGAGATATAGGGATCGCTCCCCCCGCAAAGTGCTTGGAGTGGAGTGCCCATTGGCCACTCCGGCTCTCATATGCATGTAGACTTGGGGTGAAGGCTTGAATGACAAGAATCCAAAAAAATGGGGCGCCAAGTGGCCGGGATATAGGGACTTGGTGCATTCTGCTTGGATGTTCGGACTTTAACTTTTTGCCAGCTAAGTTTCCCGTATTAAACCACTAAAAGTTAGTCACTTTCAGCAGGGGAGCAGAAAGCAAGCGAGTCTTGCAAGAGACACGAACAGCTCCAGGTACCATCATGGTGATCGCTCATCGCCTGTCCACCATCAAGGATGCTGATTGCATCATCGTGATGGAGGAAGGCCCGAGCGCATCAACACCGTGGCAGCGAATTCTGCTTTTGGGCGGGTGGGTGAGGGCGGCGGGCATAGGTGTCCTTGTTGGTTGGTTTGGCTAAAAATGGAGGGCCCTGGTTTACCTTCTGGTTCAATCATCTACCAGGGCCATCTATTTCCCAAAAAAGACACCTATGGCGGGGGGTGGGTGGGCGCAACGGCTCCCCTTTTCGTTGATTTAGATTTCAAGAAGCGGCTTGCCCAAGTAGAGCATAGCACCGCTTGTGGCCTCAAGACATTCTTTGCTTAGGTGCCTTGCTGTAGTCTTCTGCCTTGCACCAATAGTTGTGGCTGTCATTCCGCATGCTGGGTGGTTTTTTGAGAGTAACCGCTTGTTGACCATCCCATACTCTTCGGAGCCTCTAGTTCAATTGAAGGCAGTGTGGGGTGGAAAGGTTGGAAGTTGGAAGGGTTGACAAATTGACACTTCTGTCGGGGTTGGCTTTCTGGCTTAAGAGGATTTTGTCGAGCTGTGACCATGTGGTGCTGTGGATGGACGAAATCCTGCACCACTTTGAAGCCATGGGAAACCATTTGTTTGTTGGTATTGACAGGTGAATCATCATTCTAGGACTTCTGAGGTGGTGCAGGATTTCGTCCACCCACAGTATTGTTGTAGAGTGCCACGCCCGCGCTTAGTTTTGTATCGAAACAACCGCGGAGTGCTTTGGTTGGGATGAATGGCGATTCATGTAGTGGTGCACTGTCAAACTCCTGGTGGCAATAACGAGCGCAGAGACCCAGGTGCGTGTCAGTTTTGGAGACTCGGTATCCTTCTTTTGGGGTGTTTGTAAAGTGACACACACACACAAAAAAAAAAAGAACACTCCACATGTTTGTGGGTCCCCTAATTTACGGCACGCGCAGAAATTGTGGGTGCTCCTTTTTTAAGACACGCCTTGGCTACTTTCCCACCAGCTCCTCGCCTGAAAAGAAACGCCGAGACAGCTCGCGGGGTAGGTTTGGTGGTGGAGCAGGGCACCCACGAGGAGTTGCTGCAGATCAAGGAGCATTGGTGGGCTTCTCAAAAGTTCACTTCCTGAGTGGAACCCTTTTTGGACTTGAGTCACGTTTTGAGCTTGGACCATTTTAGTGGCAAACGAAAAGTGTTGTTGCTTTTTTGGGGAAGTTAGACAAGCTGGACCCCAGTGCCCTTTCTCTCCTTTTTGTGGAGCATTTGTCCTCAAACCAAAAAAACAACTGCCTTAGGGTTAAAAGGAAAAAGGAAGCAAGCCATGGCTGGTGGTTGGAAGGGAGCCGGGCACGGAGCTTGGATCCAAGGGTTTCCTTCTGGCCTTGTGACTGACTCCTTCTCGGCCTTCGCGATGTCGCGGGCGAGGGGTTCAAATGGCTTCTTTTTATTCCAACGGTTCAGATCAACTCGCCTTGAAGTGCCTGTGGTTGGTTTTGTCCCTCTTTTTTGGGCAGTGGTCGGTACCGACGCGGGAGCCCCGCCGAAGTTGATGGCGTAAAAAGCTCGCAAGCTCGCCAGCTGGCGTGAGCACCTCGGCGCAAGAGCTCCCGGCGACCAAGTTTTTGGAACAAGACGTTTTGAGCGCCGCTCATCCTCCATTTGCTGAACATATGTTTTTCACTACTGGGAATATTTGCATGTTTTTCCCGGGGTCTTACACAAATGGAAGTTATGGGGGGTTTGCGCAAAACGTGGTAATGTAGACTTCTTCGGATTTTTCCGGAGGTTCCCTTTTAGTAAGGAAACAATCTATATGATTGGGTCCTCTAACAAGTAGGGTCACCGGATTAATCCGAAGTCAACATTACCCAGAATAAGATGGATGGTGTTCTGTTGGTTTCCCTTGAGAAGATACCAACTAAAACAGGTCCAAATCCTATGAGACACCTTGGTACTGTGGATGGGCAGAATGCTGCACCACCTAAGAAACCATGGGAAACATTCTTTGTTGGTAGAAATCAGGGCAATCATGAACAGCCAAGATTTCTTGGTGGTGCGAAATGGATTTCGTCCATCCACAGTATGATTTGTTTTGCAGCGCTTCTTTGTTCGCCGTGTCTACTGGCTTGGTGGCGGGTCCTTGATGGCATTGAATGTCCAGCTGCGGGGTAAAAGTCAGAGGCACCTTACCCCTACTGTGGATGGACGAAATCCTGCACCCCTTTGAAACCATGGGAGACCAATATAGGTTGGTATTTGCAGGGGAATCATCATTCCAATGTTTCTCAGGTGGTGTAGGATTTCGTCCATCCACAGTAGTTGGTGGTTTGCATTGGTTTGGACTTGAGAATTTGAACCCCCTCTTGTAGGGGGTAAATGGAAAACCCACCAAACCACCAATCCAAAGCACCAATCCAAAGCACCAATCCACAGCACCAATCCAAAGCACCAACAAGGGGGGAGCCGAGTATAGGCACCAATCATGTCTTGCTTCACCAACCTGACATGGGCCTGTCTTTGCTGAGGCTACTCCTTTTGCTTCGCTTTCAAGGGAACGGACTCCCAAGCATTTTGGGGTGTCCGATTCCTATTTGGAGACAATTGCCAGTGTTCAGATCCAGGCTATTCGACATACGTTGTCGTCCAAAGGTCTTCAGTTGGGTTCGTCTCAACATTGAGCACCGAACTGGTGGACAGTTTTGTTGGTTTCCCTTTAAATCTAACCGAAACTGGGTTTGCCAGAAAAGACGCACCTAGCCAGCGCTTGCGAAGAGCATGATCAGCTGGGGTGCAACATTAGTTAGGTCCCCCAGTAGTGTCCTTTTACCGACTTTTTTTGGGGGGGTTCCCCTACTCAAATAGACTACAGAAAAAAGGTTGGTACCCTTATTCTAACCTCTCTGCTAAAGGACCTGGGCTCTTTTGGGCTTGGCTCTTTTGGGTTTGGCTCAGGCCGTGACCTGCACTTTGGGTTAATTGGAATGGTGCTCGCTCCCGAGACTCCCGGAGCACGTGAAAGTTCTCTGCTGAAAGGTTCCATGAGAGAAGGGACATACCATGTCAGGCTAAGATGCGGGGTGGGCTTTGGCTTATTTATGAGTCCTGATGGAAACATCTTTCTGCATACCTCGGCCAGAACGAATTGATCGCTAGGAGGGGCGCTATGCCAAAATGATTGCCCGGCAGCTGCAAGGATGCTTGGACTAATCTTGAGGCTGCAAGCTGCGATCTGATTGAAGGTCGCATTTGAGCACGACGTATGTGGGCTGCCCTTGAGCACCCGCGATGCGATTTGAGTTTCTTTTCACATCTGACTCTTGTCACGGTCGTTGTCGCCATTGTTGTAGGCGATTTTCCAGCAACATGCTTGTCGTCCCATGTCAGCTTGTTGGTTGCCAAATCTCAAGATTCGGGGCCCCTACTTGGATGTTCGGCCAAGTTAGTAGGTGGTTAGCCACTTGGGGTGTAGCAGTGTAGCCCCCTTACAAAGGTTAACCCCACTTAGGGGACTCATAAGCGGGTTATAACCGAACGGTCTACAACAACTTACCGACTTCGCGAATCGAACACGCAAGTAGCTCCCTTAGATCGGCGTTGGCCCACTGTATGAGTTTGACGCCGGCTAATATGCACTTCCCAGCACATTGCCACATCCAGACATGTATATGTCCTGCAAATGTTTGACATTGCTTGACTTTGCTTCCTGTGAAGAGATTCGACTGTCATCCGGATGGAAGCAGCAATCTGTTCAAGCTTGATGTTATCAAGGTTGGAGCCATGGTGTTGGTTTTCAACTTGCATCTCCTCCCCAACTAAGTGTCGGATGTCCTTAAGCTCTGGCCTATCTCAGCATCGCATTAAGACTGATTCAAACGGTTGCCTTTGTAGGTGACACGATTTTGCGTCAGCCTGACAATGTCTCCTGAAAAGAGGGTTGTGGGGAAAATTACATCGATATGCAGATGTGCACGTCAATGTACAAAATGGTTGTGCGGTCTGCGTCGCGTCTGCCATTCAAACACTTGCATTGAGAGATCATACAGGGCTGCAACATCATCCTATGCGTCAGTGGCATAGCTTCAGACGCCCATAAGAACCTGGATGTGACCACAAACTGTGGCGCTACGCCCATAGCTTCGAGCCGTTCTCTTTGGAGCTAAAAAAAATCATCGCGCTGTGACGTTCGCTCCACGATTTTTTTCAAAAGTGCCTTCCAAAGGCGCGCATCAAGGCTTTGGCTCAAAAGGGCCATGGTAGGTTCTACAAGGGGCATTGTACTTAGGTGGTTAGCAAGCCTGATAACTCACTTGGGAGATAAGTGTAGGCCTTTTTTTAACCACTAAGTGCAATAATCCCCGTCATTAAGGGGGGGGGAGTGGGGGACCTCCAAAAATGAAATTTCACTGGGGTACTCCCCCCCTCAAATTACAATTGTTAGGGGGGGAGATTAGTGCAATGCCCCAAGTGCTGGTGTTGCGGGTTTTTCAGCAGTCCCGAAAAAACGCCCCTGGCCATTCGAGCCCGAAGGGGTTTTGGGTCGCTGCTCACATGGTCGGTCAAAGATATGTACCCCAAATGGCGCAAGCCCTAAGTGGAAACCTGGACCCAAACCTGCAGTCCAATTCCTGGTGTAACTTTGACCCGTACAGTTCCTGCGGAGTTCATTCCGGCTTCTTCTTCATTCTTGAAGCATGGTTCTGGGAGTACGACCATTTTAATACAAAGGGTTTGGATTGTGACTCATGGAGTCGCAGAGTCGCTGTGGTTTGATCACCAGACTTGCCGTTTGAGGAGGGGACGAAGCAGATGAGGGCGAGGAGAAGACGAAGACGGCGGGGCTGGGGGAAGTGGCGCGGGAGCGGTTTGGCCCATTTTGCCAAGGTGGCTATGGGTCAAGACCGTTTTGGGATCCCATTTTGGTTGGAAGGTGAATCGGATGTTCACTGGGGGTACGATTTGGATTTGGACCCCAGCAAGGCGTCCTTAGTTTTAACGCTTTCGCGCATGCCACATGTAAACCGCTCTCATTGAAGCAGTTCAAGACAAGCGAGAGCGGACTATGGCGGATTGTCTCATTACCAGTTCATTCCATTTTAATTAGTTCCGCACGTCGATGAGATCAGAGCGCTCCCGCAAGCAACAAGCTTGCCTGCTGATGCCTATCTTTGTTACTGTTGTAGTAGGGCGATGTGGAACATGGTGACATTGAACGGGGCAGCAAGCACTAGCCGTGCTGAGAACCTGACTATGCATCATCAACAATGATTCAAGTCGTTTGCTTGTGTTCCAAGGTGCACATGGGCCTTGTTTTCCAAAATATGAATTGAGCCCCCCACAAATGGTTGGTTTCCTTTTGGCTTTCCTTTCAACCAACCCCAAAAAAGGGTAATGTCGACCCCGGACAAATAAACCCATCCCATTATCAGAGGGGGGGGCACAAAAGTGGCCTAACAGGGAACACCCCTCAAATCAGCATCAACCAGACGTTCTAGATTCGGGGTCAACATTACCCCTCGCCGCAAAACAACTGGCTGCTCAGCATGTGGGAATGACCCCGAAAGACACACCATCCCTTGTGGTTTCCTTTGAGGAAATCCCCCAAAAGTCGGTTCCTTCCCAACCCCCGGGTTTCGGTCATTCCCCGAGCAGCAAGAAATGGACTCGCCTGAAGGCCTTCGACTCGACTCGCAGGTGGCTCAGGCACACCAGGAGATCATGCGCATCATCGAGTCGATGCCGGAAAAGGACCGGAGAGAACTGATGGCCGGAGTCATGAAAGCCAGCAAGGGCAAAGGCAAAGGGGCCTAGCCGCCTAGCCTTACAGGGATTCCCGGAGAAAGCGCGACATCGCCCTGGTGTGATCCATGTTAATTGTTTATTTTGTTGCAAGATCCAGGTTGTTGCTGCTTACCAAGGGAATCCATCTTCCTCATGTCGAACAGGCCGACTGTAGGGTTCGCTTATGCCTGGTGAAATGAATGTTGTTTAACCTGCCAGACAGCGGGTGTCACATTGCAAAGCCCGGCTCCTCGCAAGAGATAATTATCACGATGCAGATTCTGGCGCGTATGCCGTTTGCAACCTTGGCGTGGAGTTTCACGGCGTTTCCGCATATGGCACTCTAGCCATTTGCGTTCGATTAGAGTCGAAAGGGCTACGGTCTGTGCCTCAATGTCTCAGCATGTCTCAGCATTTGTTTCCAATGTCTCAGCATTTGTTTCCAAGATGTGGCCAGAGCAGACCTCTGCCCCAAGCGATCTCCAGCGGAGACTTTGTAAAGGTCTCAGGTGAGCCACTATCAGAACCTGGGTAGATGAAGGTCAAGGGACAATCCCAGCCATAAGCTGGGCTGCGGGAATCCGCCTTCGTTCCTTACATGGTTCTGGGTCAACTATTTTAATACCGGGTTTTGATTCTGACTCATTTCGCACCACCTAAGAAACCATTGAAGCCATTTTTCAGGGTTTGATTGCGACTCACCTCGGCCAATCCAAATCAGGTGCCGTTGAGGCGCCCTTGGCACAGATGCGCTCTACAAAAATCGCAGCGTGGGGGGATTCGGGTCCTGAGATCGCGGGATCGAGGGTCGGATCTGAGGCACGTTCCTTAGGTTGGAGCCGTGAACATGGATTTCGGTGGTTGGTTTCCCTTGAAAACCACCCAAAGAGGGGATATCCTCAAAAAAAAAACACCCTTACGGGGTTTTCCTCAGGTGAAAGGTGCAAGGAGGTAGCCACCAGACTGCATCAATGTGGTACAAGCTAGGCTTGCGCTGTGGACCAGTATAGTTAGGTGATTCCTGAAGGGAAATGCTTGGGCCTCACTGCATCTTGTTTCACGCAGCTTTCACTCAGGCTGCACACCTCCGACAAGCTCTACAATACCGGCACCCCTCCGGGAGTCGTCATGGGTGCCTACCTCAGGAGCGGCCGTGTGCACCAAGTTTCTTGCTTCGTTTGGAAGCTGAGTCACAATCAAAACCTGATAGATGAAGGTTAGTGAGGGAAAATCCCAGCCAGGAATAGCTCCGGGAATCCGCCTTCTTAGTTCTTTACATGGTTCTGGGTGCACCATTTTTGTACCGGGTTTTGTACCGGGTTTATCTCTCATTTGGAAGCTCGGGTGTACTGGCCTCATTATTTTACCATCAAAGTCACCCCCTAAGTGATGGGTTAAAGGGAAACAAGCGATTCCATTTTCTGACTTTGACAACACGTAGAAACAATCAAAATAATGACCCCAGGTGTACCTATGCACATGTGGAGTGCACTTGTTGGATTCGATTTCAAGTTTGGGGCTTCAGTGTTCAATTTATGCTGCAAATGGGGCATCAAGATTTGTTGATGGTTCATTGTGATCTATCGGAAAGATGCATCACTTGTCTGAGGCAGTCGTAGTTTGGGCGTGTCATGACATCGGCGCGACATTTGCGGGGCCGGGTAAACATGTCCGATCTTCATTAAATTAAATGGCATTGCAAGCTATTTTCCAGCCCACTGGGTGAACGCATTTCGCGATGATTCTTTGTTGTTTTTTTCCAGACACCCACTCACTCCCTGAGTTCTCGGACTCAAACTACTTGTTGTGTTTGGACCATAGTGGCCAGCAGCAAGTTTGGGAGCTGTTTCTGCCAATCGATCTGGGCTGTTCAAAGGCAATCCTTAGTCCCTAGCTTGGGTTATTCAATGGTGTCCCCTTTGTCGCTTCCCGGCATCTACATCTAGGTCCCCCAGTAGTGCCCTGTTAGCCTTTTTTGGGGAGGGTTAATTGAGACTACAGAAAAAAAGTTGGTACCCTCATTCTAACCTCTCTACTGGAGGACCTAGTATTTCATTATGGCAAAAATCGGATTGGCCAAGCCAAACCATTTGAAGAGCCCAGTCGACGAAAGGCGTGCGCCGCTCGGCTGAGGTCTTGCGTGGACCGCTAGCGGGGGGGCCACCCTCTACGTGGAAGCGCGAGGCGCGCACCCGACCTTTGAACGTGTTTTCTTGCTCGCCAAAGGAGGGCTTTCCACTTGGAACTGGTTTGCTTAGAAATGGCTTGATTTTTATTGGGGAACCACATTAAAAGTACCCGGTGGACATGAATCCCAACCTAAATGATGTCCACCAAAAGGTCCCTTATTGAAATTCATAGCCAAATGAGCAATTTGTTTTATTAAATGCACTTGCATGCAATGGGAAGAATCAAATCGACTTTACACATGGTTTAGTTCTTGCGCATGTTCAAAGAAAACAAAAGCAAGAAACGCTGTGTGTGTCTTTACTACTGCGCAAGCGTAGAACACAAGGACACAATGTAAAACCAAATGTTTTCTTTTCATGCCCAACTCAACGTGGAATGGGCCCCAGAGAGCACAATCCGGACGGGGGTTTCGGCATCTTAAACATCAGTCGACCACTTATAAGAAACACCATTCCAGGCAGTCTAGCATTTTATTAATCTGTACTGTCAATACACAAGAACTATTTACAAGGACTTTGAAAGGCAGATCATGGGGGGGGGGCTGAGAATATGTGTGTACATGACATATATATATATATGCCACCCCCCCCCCCACTGCGATCCGCTTTTTTGATGGTTTTGCTCTTCAGATGGGCAGATGTCTTGCGCCTTCAGATAATATATATATATAGATATAATATATCTTCGCACTTCATGCAGTTCTGGTTGCTGTCCAGAGCGCTGCTCTCTCTCTCTCTCTCTCTCGCTCCGAAGGCCGCATGCCCTGCGGGAGGCGGCAGCCGGGGCTGAGCGGGGGGCGGAAGGAAGGAAGCGCTGAGCGAGATGTGGGTGGGGGGGGGGGGAGGTTGGAGGTTGGAGGTTGGAGGTTTCGGTTCCGGGCGAGATGTTTTTTTTTTTTCTTTTTTTTGTTGGAAAGGTGAGATTCGTGCGGCTCCCGTCTCGCCTTTGAGGGAACAACGCGAGCGCTTTCAAAAAGGGTTGGGCAAATGGACTTGTTCTTTTTCGAGGGCACCTTCTTTTGGGGTTGGAAACTAGAACGGAAACACATTTTTGGGGTCCGGATACGCGCACACGTTTATTTTTTACAATCAGACCATTGAGCAGTCGACCCTTGTAAATCAGGTCGCCCCTTTCTTAATTAGATTTGGATTGTTTGGAGATTTGAACACCTGATTCGTTTCGAGCGCAAATGGGAAACCAGCCCTAACCAACAAACCGGGCTCCAAAGCACCAATGAGGTAGGGAAGCCGAGAGTGAAGGCAGTTGTCGCATGTCGCATGACAATGGGTGGCTTGCCACCACTGCTTCCCAGAATTCCCAAAGTCTGACTCGCGCCTTCCGCGGCTGCGCGGAACCAGCGAAACAGCTTGTTTGCATCCAGGTCCCGAATTTGAACCGCACCCACGGCCCAGACTTTTGGGGACTGTTTGGCTATGATCTGTCAGAGTTGGCACGGGCAGGGGCCTTTTTGTCCCCAAATGATGTGCACCAAAGGGTGCCTCATTCAAATTCACACCAAGGGACGCACAAAGTGGAAACCCTGGGAGGGGGGTGCAATTTTCCTCACATTTTAGGCAAGAGACGGGCGCCAGTGCAAAGAAATGCCCATAGCAGGCTTGCGTGGCAAAGCTCCCTGCTTTGAGCCAAATGAAACAAGCTCACCTGGATTGCTTTGGGATCTCTAGATTCAGGGTTTGGACTTATAGCAACATTTGCAGATCATTTCTCACTTGTGTGATACTACAAGCAATTGGGATGTGGCTATGAATTTTAAGAGGCATCCCCCTACAAAGCGGTCGGTTGTTGGAGAGGACTCCCCACCGAATTTTGATGTCCAGCAAAGGATCGCTAGAACTCGTTTCTGGGGGTTCTCAAAGTCAGAACATTGAATCGGTTGTTGCCCTCCATCCCCACCACTTGGATGACTTTGGTACAAGAATGAGGCCAGTTGGGTGGTTTTTGAGATTTTAGCAAACAACTGGTAAAGCCAAGGACTGACGCCGGGTAAAACCTCGTGAAACCGAACACCGAAAAGCCGAAAAGGGCTCCGCGCCTCGTTCCTTTGTCGAACACTGGAAAGCCAAGAAGGTCCTTTTCGAGGGAAGCTTAGGCAGAACTATCCCTCCCTCGCCTTTGGCTAAGGACACATGAGCCACTTGCTCAAAACGGTAGATGAAGGTTAGGGACAATCCCCTTGCCATAAATAGCTGCGGATATCCGCCTTCTTAATTCTTAAAGCATGGTTCTGGGATTACGACCATTTTAATACAATGGGTTTTAATTACTCACCTAAAAGGACAGCATGTGAGTGCCAGGGTGCAGGGTGGCCTGGCGGCTCTCACCCCGGTGGCCCGGGGCACTCAGAAAAAAATTGGGTCGGTATCCTTTTCTAAGGATGGTGTGGAAGAGCTCCTTTTGGGATCTGCTTTTCTTTTTTGTCAGGTTTCCCCAAAAAAACGGTGTGTTTGTTTTTGGATCTGCTTTTTTGTTTTTTTTTTCGTCTGGTTTCCCCTAAAAAAAACGGTGTGTTTGTTTTTGGATCTGCTTTTCTTTTTCGGCAGGGTTCCCCGGAAAAAAAAAAAGAGTGTGTTTGGATGGGGGGGGGGGGTGATTTTTGGATCTATCTTTTTTTGTCAGGTTTCCCGAAAAAAGGAGAAAAGCAACGGTGGTTTGGATTGGGGGCGATGTTTGGATCTGCCTTTTTTGTCAGGTTTCCCGAAAAAGGGTGGGTTTGGCTTTTGGGCGATTTTTGGATCTATCTTTTTTTGGTCAGGTTTCCCGAAAAAACGGTGGTTTGGATTGGGGGGCGGGATTTGAGTCCCTGGTGGTAAAAAGGAAACCAGGCCACAACCTCCAAACCACCAATCCAAACCACCAAATAGAGGAGGGACCGGCAAACGAGCAGGGGATGAGCATTTACCCACCTACCAATGAGCAACTAAGCAAAAATGTAGGTTTCCAATCGCAAGCCAGAGTTTCATCCATCCCTGGTTCAAAACGGATTGCGTCGACCAGTAGTTCGTAAAAAAAAAAAAAAAAAAAAAAAAAAAAAAAAAACGGGTGAAAGAGGGACATTCTTGAAGCCCCAGTCTCACTGCTCGTCAGGGTGGCTATGAATTTTGAGAGCTGGAACCTCAAAAGTGGGTGGTGGATGTTTTTGTTTACGCGCAGGGATGGTCATGAATTTCAATAGGGGAAATTAGGGCTCCCCAGGAAAGCGGTTGGTGGACCTTCCCCCCCTGCCCACCTACAGGATGTCCACCTCCCTGTGGATGGTTGCGAAATCCTGCACCGCACCACCGTTCAGGAACTGGGTGTCTCGTCTGATTCCCCCAAAGTAAATACCGTTACAAACGTTGCGGTTTCAACAGGGGTCCTTAAAAGATACATTTTGCCACCATTTGAAACATGTGGTCTTTTCCACACCAAAATAAAGTTGGAAACCACCAGAAAACAAGTTGCAATGTTCAGGGGTAAAATGTAAAATGGCTAGCTAAATTCCATGGCTATGGCTATGGCTATGGCTTGACCTAGCGCCTAGGCAAATGGACAAGACTACCGCGGAATGCATCCGGATCCACAGTCTAAACAGTCCCTTGAAGCTGGCCAAAACACAGCGAGAGGCTGTTGCTAGAGGAAACTAACGGAGAGGCCGGTACTTTGGTGCATAAGCCAAGGGATGTTAGGACTGAGCAACTTTTTGCCAACGAATTTGGGTTTTCCGTATGAAACCACTGAAAATTAGTCACTTTTAGCAGGGGAGCAGATTTCGCAACTGAGAGTAGATACTTGCAGGTGAATATGAAACCCGACGTCGGCGTGGTTTCAGCGGATGTCGCGCTCTCCGCTCGATTTGATGCCCAGGAAGTGGAGCCCCAGGTTGAGAAGCCAAAGCAGAATGGCAGCATGCAGGCGATGGATGCGGGTGCGGGTTGTTGTGTTTTTTGGGGGGGGGGCTCGGTGCCCCGTTTTGGGTTTGCTGAAAGGGAAGTTGGAGAGAAACCGCGAAACTACCTTTTGCTTGTTTTTCTTTTGGGGGGGTTGGCCAAATTAATGGAAAACCCCTATGTTGGTTGGGTTGTTCGTTGGCTTGTGGATTGCTTGGATTGAATCTGGGCTTGGCGTGTTGCTTTGTTGGCTTGTAGTTGGCTCCTTGGCTTTTTGCTTCGATTTGTCAGGCTTGGTTTGCGCTAGCTGCCTGTCGCCTCGTAATGAACAAAACAAGACGTGGTTGCCTTGACAGTTGTGCTGCCGGCTTGCCAGTGCGTCACTTTCTCGGTGTGCTGTGTTGTGTGGTGTGGTCTTTTTCTGGCAGACCAGCCCGAGTTCGAATCACAGCTGCCGATGGGTTCGGGCACACCTTTCCTTCATCAAGATATCCATGGCCAGGAATTGGATTGGGCTCCTGTGAGCTGACCGTTGAGCAGCGACATTGGCTTCAAAAACTCACATAAATAATATGTTGAATCATCGGAGACTCTACACAGAAAACCCCATATTGTAACATCGCCTTTTTGCTCCATTTAACGCGAGTTTCTCTGGGTAGGGGGGGTGTTTTCAACAGGAAGAGAACTATGAATTTCCATCCTCACAATTGGATTGCAGCCATGGATCTCCATCTAAATGTCCACCGCGTCCTTCCTTTTGCTTGAGACTTCCGGCCTATGTTCCTTGGTGAAAAGCAGGGAATCGATTTCAGCACCGGGAAGAAAAAAAAACCTGTTCTCATTTTTGTTGCTTGGTGGCAACCCCAGGCATCCGGTTCCTTAGGCCTAAAAGGCCTTGTGTTAAGCTGTCAGCGGGGGATCTGAGCGACTTGGAAGTGGTTTGCTCTTGACATGAGCCATCTTTCATATAGGTGGGAGAGGTGTCAGCCCGGTGTATTTTTCACGCCTTTCCAGGAGCTTCGCTTCCGGGCCTGCCAAGTGAACCCCAATGTTGACCCCGGTCTAAGCAGAACCTGTCCCATTAGGGGGGTGGCAACCCTCCAAAAGTGGTCTGAATCCAAGCACTAAAAGGAATTGGACACCCCCGGATCAAAATCAACCAGGGGTTCTGCTTCATCCGGCCTTGGGCCTTTCTTGGGTCTGTTGCTGCAGGTCACGGGACAGCTGGGCAGCGTGATGAGCGAGCTTGGGCCTCGAAAAGAGAGCGGAAGTCTCGAGGAATGCGGGTTGGACATGCAGGAAAGCTTCTAGGTCCCGCTGCCATGCACTGGTGCTGGTTTCATGAGTTACCCCCTAAGTGGTGCTTACCTCTTAAAAACACAACTTTTCAACTTTTTGGGTAACATGGGCTATATGTCTGTAAAAGATTAACTTCCCCAGGGCTTGGAGTTTTAAGGGGTAAGGGTGGGTTGAAGGGAAATAACCGATTCCATGTTCTGACTTCGATAACCCCCAGAAACCGTCAAAATATTGACCCAGTGGTATTGCTTGTAGATGAATCATGTGTTATGTAGAAAGAAGGTCGCAGTTCGAGAAGATTTCGGTTCGCTACTTAAAGCTGCAGGCTACTTATTTCGTAAGCCTTGTGATATCTCACAAAAGCCATGGTTATAAGTCTCCTAAGTGGGTCATAAGCAGGCTTACTGACCACTTACTAAGTACCTTACCACTTTAAGTACTGTAGCTTCATCAAATAATGATAGTTGAGGACAAATTTTGGAAACAAACGAACCCCCGCATGAAGGCTATAGTCAAAATAGAGATGGACTCTAACACTTGTGCTTGTCTTACACAGACTATTGGTTCCTTGAATGTGGCTTTGTTCAGCGTCCTTCTTTCTACCTTGAAAGATCGTGCAAGTATCATCATTGTCTTCATGGTGTAGATAGAATTAAGATGATTGAATCTATCATTCATTTTGAATTGGGTCTTCTAGTTCTATTGTTACCGTATTGTTACTAAAAGTTTCTTCCTTATTCAAAGTTTCATTTTGCAAGCTTGCTTGGACCCGGCCCCACGGAAAAACTGGGGCTTTGTTGCCAACCCGTGCCCATGTCAAGAACGCAACGGTGTCCCAGTTGTAAGAGGCTTTCGATGCTTGACAAAGCTGGTCGATGAACACATTCCCTTTAAGTCATCATTCACTTTCCCTGTGATCCCCCTGCTAACACAGTCTGGGGTTCTCACCTTTTCTTACGCGATGCGTTTACACGACATCGCGTGCTTCGCGACGAGAAATTTGTGGAACTTCCAGCAACGAAACCTTCCCGCGGTCGAGCACCTTTTGATTTAGGAGCTCAGCCAAGCGCCCAATTGCTTTGTTTCTTTGGGTCACCTTTTGTGTAATGAAAGCATGTATTAAAAAAAAGAAGAAACAAAAAAGCGAAGCCCTGGGTACCAACCTATTTTGCCTCGAACGGCATGTTGGGCACAGCAAAAGTGGGCCTGCCGCACATATGGCCCGGTGGATCTAACATGTTGGCCACTCGAGTCGGTTTTTGGGGTCGCAAGCCCTTGGCTGCCTGCCTCTAGGTAAATGGAGGCGGGTGAGCGTGAAGGTTATTTGAGCACCCCCAAAAGTGGGCATGGATCTCCGGAAATTTCTATGGGCGCATTCAGATTTTCACCCAGGCGTGGTTTGCAGGCTGGTCCTTTTAGTATATCTTTCAAAGGAAACACGAGGTTTCAGAGACTCAGAAAAATCAGGTTGAGAACCCCCCCCCCTACATTTTCCTGTTTTGTCTTTTCAGGATTCCCCTTTTGGGGGTGGGTTTTCTGGAGGAGAAAGGGGACACGTTTTTGTTCGAGGCTACCCCTTTTGTTTTGTTGGGGGGGGGAAGGAACAGGAACAACAGGTTAGTTTTTCGAGGATACCCTTTTTGGGGGATTGGTTATCTAGGTCCCCCAGCAGTGCCCTTTTACCCTCTTTTTGGGGGGAGGGTTCCGAACCCTACTAAAATAGACGACAGAAGAAAGTCGGTACCCTGATTCCAACCTCTCAAATCTGGAGGACCTTGTTGTTGTTTTGTTGGGGCTTAGCCCCTGTAGGGGAAGACCCGACCCGTGCGGGGGCTCCCAATCTTGGCGTGCCATAGGTCCAGCTCCATCTCGCTGACCTACGCCCGGCTCTTTATGCGGGAGCAGGGGCACCTGGCCTGGGCTTGGATGGAAGCCGATCCACTCGGTTTTTGGTCCGGAAGCCGAGGGCCTTAAGAATTGGAGGCTGGTTCATATGGCGTGTCTCTTTTTGTTGGAGTTGGTACGTTGGTACTGGTTTGTGTTTGTTTTTCTTTTTGTGGGGGGGGGGGGGTATTTACCCCTCCCCCCCCCATTCATGGTGCTTCCCCAGGAGGAAAATAGTCTTGCAACACTTCCATGATTGTTGGAGGGAGGGTAGACTCTGTTTCATTTGGTGCGTCTTTTTGGTGTTGGTACCTTGTTTTGGGGGTAAAGGGAATCCAAAAGGGAAACCGAGATCCGTTTTTGGAGAGTTTGGGGCCACCATATTCTATATAGGGGTACCTTCCATCTCCATTCTCGCTAGGGTCCTTCATTCTAGAAAACCTCTGGGAGAAAAACAAACAAAAACAAAAAACAACGGCGATCGGTTTTTGAGAAGAGCGATGTTTGAAAAGCATGGTTGCAACAAAACCCCTAGACATATATGGGAACACTGCCGGAAGGAACCTTTGATCGAAGCCTTAGCAAGAACCTAGATCGGTAGCGGGGGCAATGGTTCCTTCCTGGATCGCCTTGCTGCTTTTTTCCAGACACTTCAATCTAAAAACAGCCACAGTTGCTGGGAAAGAACGGCAACTGGCGATCCAGGTTGGCAAAAGTGGCTTACGAATGACCAATTTTAATGAGAGGACCACCCCTGAACCGCAGGCAACTAGACGCCCAATGCGATTGGCTCGGGCGATGGAGTACGGACATCGGCTGCCCAGGTTTGTTTGATTCCCAGACACTCCACGTATAGGGACTACTTACCCACATCCCTCCAAACGGGCCAAATGTCGGTATATACATGGAGTATGTGACATTGGGAGTTCGATTCCGAAGCGTCCTGTTTGCACGTCTGCGAGTTGTTTTTATGTGTTGCGCCCGGATGCTATCAACACACGTGGGAGCGGCACGTGTCACGCCTGAAGGAGTTCAAGAAGGGACCCGCTTTCAACGGCTTCAGCTCCCCAATCTTAGACCGGTATGACTTGAGTGTCAGATGCCCTGGTTTCAGAAGCTGAATGCCATCCTCTTGGAGCTGAATCTCCTGGCTTTCCTGGCTGCTTGTCCCCAAGTTCTCCGCCCTTTAAGACGGAGCCGCGCCTTATCCTGAGGCTAGATCCCGAGAACTCTTTTCTGGATGCGGCCAACATCCACCTGCACGTTCCAGAGGGCGCCACACCAAAGGCAGGCTGCCGGCTGCGTGTTTTTTTCCTTCTTTTTGTTTCTTCTTTTTTTGCGACGATGTCGTGTGGAACCAAGGGATACATGAAAATAGGGTTTTCGAGCCGGAGCTGGCTTGGCTTTCACCAACTAATGAACTTTGCTAGGATACCCTTTGGTGGACATCATGTAGTGTGCACCAAAGAGATGGTTCCCTCTTCAAAACCATCGCCAGCTTTCCTGCATGTAGTTGATCGAGCCTTCAGTTCAGATTCTTACACAGCGGGTCCAGTTTTGTGGTTTTCCAGAGTCAAAATGTTCCGAGATGGTGTCATTTTGGAAGCTTGAATTATTGGCCAAGCCTTGCAAATGTTTTATCGTTTACGCAGCCTTTTGAGGAACAACCTTTTAGTACCCCCTCCCCCACCCGGGTAAGCCATTTTGGTACATGTTTTTGAGCCATAGCCATATGCACCAATCCTCCCAGCGCAACCTCCAGCCTCTTTTTGAAAGGAACCTACCCTTTTCCCCTCGCCCCCCGACAAAAAAACCACACACACACACAGACACCCACCAACACCTCACTTCCTGAGCTCATGAACTTCAAACAGTTTGGTGACCATATTTTAGTGGCACATATCTAAAAAGTTTGGTTCCTTCTTTTGTTTGCCATCCACTCAGCCAGTGGGGGTGACACCCCCCCTAGTTCCGGGCACGCCTTCCGCCTTTTCCTTCTGGGGGGACCTCTCGACACGCGCCGAATCCGCGCCCAGCGCCCGGGGCCTCCGGCGGCCGTGAGGACGGGCCTTCGGCGGGGGTGACGATGACCTCGGCGCTGCTGAGCAGCGCCTTGGAGCAGCCGCTGCGGGCCGGGGGTCCTGGCGCGCGCCTGGGGCGCGGCGAGAGGGGGCGAGAGAATTATGTTCCTGGCGGTGGCTGATTTTTTTATTTGTTTATTTGTTTAAATGAGACCATGGGATTGCAATTTTTCGTTTTTTTTTTTTTTTAGGATTTTCCTGGTTGCGAAATTACATTTTTTTTTATGAAACCATGGGATTGAAACCACAATGTTTGGTGGTTACAGAATAATCATGTGGGTGTAGATGTGTGTGGTCAAAAAGACCGGTTCCTTTGCTCGAGACCGGTTCCTTTGCTTGGTAGGATTCATTCTAACTGTTCTTAAGGATCCTTACTAAAAATGGTGCGTGACCATTTTTGCTAAGCCCAAGTGAAGGGGTGTTTGACCAGATGTGGGTCAAAATTAAGCCACCAGGATATGGACCGGGTTTTGGTCCCTGTTGCCACTTACCAGGGCAAGCCATTTTGGGTACCTATTTTTGACCCACGCCCATATGGGCTAGATGTGTGCCATGGTCAGATTTGACCGGTTCCTTTGCTTGGGGCTTATGACCAGGGATGGTCATCCACCTGTAGGGATCCTTAATATCCATGAAAATTCTGGTGAAGGGAACCCATGTCCATAGGCCATGTAAGAAATATCATACGTTTTGGCCATTGCTCCCATGTGGGTGTGTCCTTCTGGAGGTTTGAGAGGCCAACCTAAAGGAAAAGCACCAGTTTAAGGACTAGGGCCTAAATGATTAGAACGCGGTTATGCCTCCCTCCCTTCCCCCCCCCCTCCCCCCCTTCAGTTGGGGGGTTCTCAAAATGATGGGCTTGTTTTTTTTGTTTTTGGTTTTTTTGTGGTGCTGAAAGGAAGCCAAAAAAGTACACCCCAGTTTGACCTTCCGCCATTTTGAGGCTCCCCTATTTTGAGATGAAACCACAAGGATATGCAACCGAACCGCCAGCTACCAGAGACTTCGCTGTTGTTGGCATGTTTTTTTGTTTTTTGTTTGTTTTTAGGTTCTGTTCAATGTATGTACGGGGCTGCACAAAAAGCACTTCCGTTTTTTTGCAAGCCCGGGGGTTGGAAAGGAAAGGCACTATGCTTCCGGCTTCAAAAGCACACTTGCAATATGGCGATCGTCGGCAGTGCCGCAGGTTCCCATCCGAGGCCTCGCCGGTTCCAGAGAGACGTACCGAGTTCACACTCCTTCGCAGCTGGTTTTGTGGAAACGTCATCCCAGCCGCACACCCACATGCATGCAGCCATGTTTTTTGAATTGCCTGTTTGGGGGAATTCTTGAAGCGGTGAGATGAAACACTGGCTTTTTGGATTTAGGTTCGTCTCACGATGGCCCTGTTGCCTTTGGTTTCCCCAGAGCCCAGAGAGCGGTCTGGAAGAAAGCCATCGATCTCAGGAGGACCTGGCAATGACCGGGGAGTTGACCCTTATGGGCAAGGCGGGCGGCCGGCTCCAAAATGGGTATCGGGTCAAAATTAAACCACTAGGAGACCGCAGGTTTTAGTCCTTGGTTCCATTTGCCAGGGTTCCATTTTGGGTGCCTATTTTTGACCCACAGCCAAAGGATAGGCGGTTGGGGAAGGCTAAGATGCTCCCTTTTGTGAGCCTCGGGGATTAAGGGTTAGATTTTGGATGTTGGAGACTGGCGGAGCCGCGTGGGAACACGGGCATGTCGCTTTGTGGGTTGCAGGTGTGGCGAATTTGCGGGAAGAAGCTTCGAATCTTGTGGTGCTTTTTCAGTCACCAGAGATGTTTTTTTTTTGTTTTTTTGTTTTTTCCCTGCAGGTGCTGAAAGTGGGCGGCATCAAGGAGAAGGCGCGGGGGCGTTCGCGCCATGCGCAAAATGTGTGGCGGGAAGGCGGCAGGGGTGGGGTGGACCCTGAAGCATGGCTTGCAGACAGCTGCTTCCGACTGAAGCGTCAGATTTAAAGCATCTCAAGTGACAACCAATCCCTGCTGCAGACAGTTAAGCGTAAAAACACGCCAGGAGCAGGTGGCAACTAGTCCACAGCGGGAACAACTTTTTGTGCGGCGGCTTCTATTTCGCTGTAGGCTCTTCTGTACAAGGGGTGTTCAAACGGTCAGTGAATCACTCACGTCCTGAGTTCCTGGACCTTTTGGGAAGACAATTTTTAGTTGCAAATAAGAAGCTCAGGGCAAGTGTCCAACGCCAAATGGGCACGTCGTGTAAAAAGGGTGCCCTTTTTGGGGCTGGTCTAAAGGCAAGCCAAAGACCATGTTGGGGTTTTCTCAGTTTTGAGATACGTCCATATTATGGTTGTTTGTGAAGATGTGAACTCCTGTTGGATTGGTGTTTGGCAAAATTAAAAGGCAGCATACATATATATATATATACATGTATATGTTATATATATATGTATATGTACATATAAGCCCTTTCCAACTCCCGAGTTTAGGATGCTCCAATGTGTCGGGGACAAAACTGGGACCCTTTGACGGATTTCAAAAGAAAACCATATTGCAAACCAT
Source organism: Effrenium voratum (assembly GCA_963377175.1). Taxonomy (NCBI): domain Eukaryota; class Dinophyceae; order Suessiales; family Symbiodiniaceae; genus Effrenium; species Effrenium voratum. The sequence goes on along the minus strand of CAUJNA010003543.1, from coordinate 223,370 downwards.
TTGGAGCGGATTCTGCTGTTGACAGCGGTGTCTTTGAGCTTGGCCAACACGCGTTTGTGTTTCACGTGTACTTGCCAGCGGCAAGATTCATGGTTGGTTTTTGCAAAAGCATCCAAGGCACAGTGTGGATTTGAACCCCTGGTTCTTTGTCGGGTAAAAAGGGAAATCGCCCAACTAATCCAAAGCACCAACGTTAATCTGACTTGAGAAGCCGACAATTCAGGGTCAATAACCTACAGCCAATCCCAAACCACCAAGAGGGAATGTTTAGTTCTTGAGGGTAAACTGGAAACCACCCAACCCCCCGACCAATCCAAGCCACCAATTAGGTGTTGGGCACCCTGGGGATTTAAAGTCATAGATATTTAAAGGGGGCTATGGGGAGGCTATTCCTTATTAGCCTGGCTTATCCTTGGCTTATCACGGGCTTATCCTGTACTTGATAGCCTCTCCCCCATAGTGCGCCCCCCCTACTTAAAGAGGCATTGCACTCAGTAAGTGGTTAGTAAACCTGGTAAAGAAAAAAAAAGAACACTTAGCATGGTTACAAGTCACTGCTAAGTGGGTTAGAACCAGGGTTCCTAACCACTTACTAAGCATAATCCCCCTTTAAGTCGGGGTTCATGATGAAGGACACCAATGGTCCTCCCCCCAAGACGGCAGGTCATTGCGGCGCGGCGAGAGGGCGTCAAGACCTTGATCCTGCCAAGGCAGAACGAGGCGTGGCTCGTGTGCGAGCCCGGCGCGAGTTTGCTCTCGTGCCCAAAGCGAATCGTCCTTTGGACCTGTTGGCTTTCCAAGGTGAGTCGCCACACTGTGGATGGTTGCGACATCCGTTCGCACCACGTTGAAACCGTGGTTGAAACCATTGTTGGTTGGTATTTACGTTGGGGAATCAGACCATCAGCCAGGGTTTCTTAGGTGGTGCGAAATGGACTTCGTCCACAGAATTGAGTCAAGGCCAAGAACCTTTAGTTTGCATGGTCCTTTTGAGGGGAGAACCTGTGCAGGTTCTAGTTCATTGGGGGTTCTTCCTTTCGAGATCACGTGGAAACAAGCCGCAGAAGTTCAGTAGAAACCCCTGGGTGCGACCAGGTGACCTAGCCACATGATGAGTGAATGCTAGATGGTTACTGGCAAGGTGGCCGGTATGGCATGCACATGTTTCAGGTAACTGCAAATGAGTCCAGAAGCCCTTTTCCTGAGATGGCGTCGTTTACCAGCAAAGTTCGGAACAGCCATCCAGGCAAACACTTTGTGACTCGCTTGGGCAATCAAGTCCTCCCATAGTTGCCAAGGGACCAGAAATGGAATCTACCCGCAGACTTGTGAGACAGCATGTGTGCATTAGGTACGTATGTATTGGGCAGAGGCTCCACCATGCGTTTGAGACTCTCTCTTTGAAAAGCATGTCGGAAGTGCGGCGGTAGCCTGGCGGTAGTAAGCGCCGTGGCGGCAGTGTGGCCGGAAGTGTGGTGGGAAGTATGGCGGCAGTGTGGCAGAAGTGGTACTCGTAGAGCCATTCTCCAACATGTATGTCCCTAATGTGATGTAGCTGTGTTTGTGTTGCGCAACACGCTGCGGCACCTCTGCCCAAAGCCGTTGTGTAGGCAAACCGGTCCCTGAAGTTTGCGAAAAGTGGCCTGGACTGAATGCCTGAACTAAAACCTCTACCCAAAGTTATCTCCGGATGGAGTCCATTTCTTGGGGTGTACTTAAGCCCAACTGGGGGTGGACGGGACACTTTTGGGGAGGCAGTGGGTGGGGAATCAGCCTGAGGTTTGAACCCTGGGAAACCTTCCCAAAGTAAGAGCACATTTCTTAGATCATGCGATGGTTAAAAGACCCCTTTACTGGGCGTTGCACCCCGAGTAGGAGGGGTCAACAAGATCAGTTGCCCTCAAGGGGTCCAGTCACTGCCCGGCTCGGCGCTTGCCCCGGGCCGTCAGGCGGACTTCCTGGAACTGAAGGAGTACCTTCGCCCGTGGCCCCCGGTCGGAGCGGCGGGAACCAGAGCCCCTGAAGGAATTGCGCGGACGGAGACGTCCAGAGGCGTTTGGGGGCAACCCCGGCCATGCGGGGGACAACTTAGCCTTTTAGATCCTTTTAGTGTTTAGTGGTAGTTTTTTTTGTGTTTTTTTACCCACTAATGGTGCCAACTGATTAGTAAACCGCCCCCCCCCTAAAGGTTGACAAGGTTTGGACAAGTCCCAAAAAGTGAGATTTTTGGGAGGACCCCCCTGATTACTCTGGAGCCCCTTCGGTCCTCGTCCTCTTACTTCTGGTCCCTTCGGGGCAGTAGGACTTTAAAAGGCAACAGCATATTTTTTGGGTTTTGAGCCCAAAAGGGCCCTGATTAATCGCGGGGGGTTTTCTGTTAATGAGGGGGGACTGGCCTCCAAGGGGGGTCCCCTTTGTGAGCTTGAAAACCTTGTCATTTTAAACAAAGTTTAATAAGGAAAAATGCATTTCGGGGGAAGCACATTTTTTGGGAGAACTTGAGGGGTTCAATAGTGACTTAGTATTGGTGGGTTTAAGCACAGACTCAGCAAATACTAAGCAAGAAGGAAAGCACCTTTCTGGCAGGTTTTGTTGGCTTGGGGGCTGCAGAGGGATACCTTTAATCAGGGGGGGGTTTGGGGAGGGCTCAAAAAATATTGGGTAGGGGTTTTTTGGGAAATCTTGTTGGCCCTTTACTTTAGTGTTGGTTGGAACCTGCTGGGGAGAAAGGGAAACCTTTAATCGGGGGGGGTTTACTAATCGTCTGCTGACATTAAAGGTTGGTCACTTTTAGCGGGGGATCTGAGGGCAGCCCAGGTTTGATTCTTGCCTTTTCCCGCGGAGAAAACACCAGGGGAGGTGCGTGTTTCGTATTCGATGGGGTGTCGGTTTGCGGTTCGGCGGCATCCGCACATGACTCTTTGAGCTCGTGTTTGGACTCCAGTGACCTGCTTGCATCACCAATGTGCGCCAGCCAAGCATTGCCATTTCATGAGCTGTCCTTCAGTTGACCATCGCCCATGACTGGATAAGGAATACCCTTGATTCTTTTAATATATATATATATGGTAAGGGATCCTGGTTTTCCATGAAGCAAGGATTCCCCTTGTTCGCAGGTTTCTTACTTGAAGGGGCGATCGGATACTTACTAAGTGGTTAGTAAGCCTGGTTAGAACCCCCTTGAAGGACTTGTAACCATTGGGTTATAACCACGCTTACTGGCCACTTAGTAAGTACCTGATCGCCCCTTCAAGTAACCATTGTACAGTTGGGTATGGGTCAAAATTAAACCATCAGGGGACTGCAGGTTTTGGTCCATGTTTCCACTTACCAGGGCAAGCCATTTTGGGCACCTATTTTTGACCCACAGCCAGTTGCTCCTGTTGAATCACCGCTCCTCGGAACGCTGATGGAATTCCCAAACTCGGCAGCTCCGGTTCACGAAAGCAACCTCCAAACGGCTCTCTGCAAAGGGTTTAAGCATGTGGTCTCCGAATGTGGGCCACCCCAAAATGCCTCCGTTTCGTGGTTGCCCTTTTTTTCGGCCCAAAGACAAAACATCCACAGAAAACCAAACAGGTAAGACACCTAAAGGTGAGGGAAAACAGGAAAGTAAAGACACCTCAAGGCCCAAACAGGCCCAAACACGGGCAAGACACCGCAGAAAAACCAAAGATTTGAGGCGCGGGCCTCACGGCGCACTTTGTGGACCACTATGATGCGCCTCGGCGCGAGAGTGTTGCCCCAAAAGAACGGAACTTATTTTTTTGTGGTGCCGGCTTTGCCTTTCTTTTTTTTCAAGCGCTGAGGGCCAGATAAGAAAGTATTCTTCTCTCTTGTTGGTTTTAACATGTAAAGGCAATCCATCACTACTGGACATATTCTAGACTCTTTTCAGGGGGCGTATATGCAAATGGAAGAGTGGGAATCTCCAAATTTGTGTCCCCGGATTCTGTCCACCATGCCTAGTTTGAATTCAGGGCCATATTGTGCGATTCACCATGGGCTGCGACACTCTATAGAGTTCTGAAATGCGCACGGGGCCATTTGAGAAATCAAAACCGGGTAGAAGGTTAAGGGAGAATGTGCACCCATACATGGGTGCAGGAATGCGCTTTTTCAATTCTTGAAGCATGGTTCTGGGTAGGGATTGATTGTGACTCATGCAGTCCGCGAAGTGGTCTCTACTGGAAGGTATGTCTCATGCGGAGGCCTCAACCTTGGTTTGATACGCCGCATGGCGAAAAATGAGTCTGTCATTTGTTTGGCCACGTTTTTTTTCTTTTTGTTTCTTCTTTTTTTCCGGGAGCAGCGGAATTAAATCGGAAGAGACGCCCACAAAAGCGACCTCAGGTTGGCTCATTTGAAAGGGAAACCAGCATGAGATCGAGCATCGAAATTGGTGGCATGCGAGATTTGTCATTTTGCCCTCAACAAACCCGTGGCGATTTGTTGGCCGCCCATTCTCTCAAGGATTCGGAACCAGCTTTAGGATGGTTTAGTGCGCATGTCAACAGCATCTCAGCTTTGATGTTTGCCGTGCGTTGCATTGGGGCCCAAACTCGGCATGTCCCCCAGTAGCCTTTTACCCTTTTTTGGGAGAGGGTTCCCCACTACAATAGACTACAGAAAAAAGGGTACCTTTATTCTAACCTCTCTGCTGGAGGACCTAGATATAATGTTTGGACCCGGTGAATTTGTGGCGCGTTGGTTCACGGAAACAGCCGGCTGACAAGAAGTTTGGGCGAATCCACTGGAGCGAGTGCTGCGCTCCAAAAACGCCTGCCTGAAACAGCCATGTTGCGTTGGTGCGCCACATGTGGCCATGGTGCAAAACCAAGGGTACCATTTTGGGTAGGTGCACCACCCATTTTAGTCTATTTTAGTGGGGATTGGGAAGTTCACCGGCGGTACGGGGTTTTGACCCATGGCCGCACGTTGGTTGAGATATGATGCAGGTTTGCAACAGGGCTCCCTCAATTTTCCTCTTCTACCTGTACAAGTGGCAGTGTTGCAGGGGAAATCAAGTGACTCCTGTATAAGGGAGCACAATGTGACCAGGATAATGTTGACCCCACACTCAGCAACCCCACATCAACAACCAGGGTGCATGAATATGGGGATTTGTGGTTCTCCAAAAGTGGGGGGATTCAATCCCCATGAAAAGCAGGGAGAAGTATTCGCCCCTACTTCCAGTTGCTTAAGAATATATTTATATTTTCCCTTGTTGGTTTTAAACATAATTTATCACTATATACTGGATGTGTTTTTGCTTTTTTTCAGGGGTCTTCACCAAATGGACGCCTAGGAATATAAATTTGGTTTCACTTCCTCCGGGGTCAACACGGAAGACCCCAAAAGTGTCGCGGCAGGACGTGTACCGCTTGGCCTTCGACGCGCAGCAGGTGGGCCACTGAGCGACAGCGGCGGCATCATTTTTTTGGTTTTTTTCAGAGGGGAAGGCTGCAAAAAAGGTGTTTTGCGTCGCTGAGTCATACTGATGGACGAAAAAAACCGAAATCCATTTCGCACCACCTGGATGTTGATGATTCCCCGTAAAATGCCAACAAAGAATAGTTTCAACCATGGTCTTTTCGTCGCTGGTTCATATGGCCATGGGTTGCACAACCTATGGCGATCCCATTTTGGGGTGGATGAACATCCATTTGCCACCGGTTTTGATGTTCACCAGGGGTACAGGGTTTTGACCCACAGCCATATGATACTGTGGACGGACGAAATCCATTTCGCACCACCTAAGAAACCCTGGCTGTTGATGAGTCCCCTGTAAATACCAACAAAGAATGGTTTCAAGCATGGTGTCTTGGGTGGTGCAGGATTTCGTCCATCCACAGTATGAGCCACATGCTCAAAACCCTGGTAGATGAAGGTGAGTCAGGGATCATTTGCACCCATAAATGGGCGCCGGAATCATGGTTCTGGGTAGACCATTTTAATACCAGGTTTTGGCTACGACTCATATGTGGGGGTTGGTCAGAAGGTCCATGATACATGGGATGACCGGTGGTTTTTGCATTCTGAAGATGGTGCCGCGCTACGTTGAAGCGTTCTCCATGCCGGCAAACAGAGAGTGACTCCCTGCAGGTGTACCTGGATGTTCGATTCGCCAAGTTGGCAAGTGGGGATCGGAACTTGGTTTTTTTTTAACCCCCTCAACCACACTCAGGGCGTCTCATAAGTGGGTTACAACCGAAAGGTTGCCAACGACTTATGAACTTGACCGAACATGCCGAGGTATCTGGTAGTTGTTGTTTTGCTTTGTAGCAGAAAACACCCAACGGTTCATTGCCCACTCCTGAACATGCAAGTATCTTGTTGTTTTTTCGCAGCAGAAAAAAAAAACCCAACGGTTCATTTCCCACTCCCGGACTGGGTCATTCCCTGCCTCAGCGTCTTCAAGGGGACGAAGGACAGCCTCAAGACCCGTCGACTTGAAGAAGATAGAGTTGGATACTTTGTTGGTCGAGGTAGCCAAACCCGGGTGAGCTCCAGCCTCATCTCTGCGGCCTTGCGCACCAGCAAGATAAAGGGACGTAGAAGTACCGCTCGAAGAAGCAGCCCCAAAAAAGGACGTCGGCGCCTGGCCGCACTGTCCCCAGGTGAGATGATGGAAAGTGGCTATGAAGTTTAAGAGTTGGCACCACCTCAAAAGTTGAGAGTTGGAACCACCTCAAAAGTGCATAGTTGGAGCCACCTCAAATTTGGAACCACCTCAAAAGTTGAGAGTTGGAACCACCTCAAAAGTTGGTGGCGGACGTTTCTATCCCCTAGTTAAAATCCGTGCCCAAGTATGTATCAACGGAACTAGGGCCAATTGGGCATCGTGATTAACCCAGCCGCCTGTTGAAACGGTTTGATAGGGAATGAGTTGACACCCCGAACTGAGGCATCCAACTGCTTTGCTTTCAGAGGGCGGTTTCCCAATACCCAAACCCTGATTTTTTACCCGTTGAACCAGCAATCGTGATTCCAGTTGCCGCAGGAAGCAAGGGAACTACCCTGTAAAAACTTTTGGAACCTAGATGGTGACCTATACAACTTCCATTTGCTTAAGAACAGGGTAGAATATGCACATCTCATAGAACTGCTATAATGCATAATTTGTAGATGTGCTACTATACAACTTCCTACTATACATATTCCTCCAGTTGGTTTTAAATGGGATGGGGACGTATCCGTGGACAAGTGAACCGGGATCTTCGATCTTCTCACTTCGATCTCGAAACTTTGGCGGGACTTGGACGAGGAGACACATCTAGGGGAACCGATCGCCATGTTCCCCAGGAAGACCCTCAGGGGTGGATTCCGTGTCCATTCTGTTCAACCATCGTTCTGTGCAAACTGCGGGCGCTTTCCCTGATTTTGCGGAGGTTTTCTAGAAAGATCCGGATCCCTGGAAAGGAATGGATATGGAAGCTTCCCCTATGCGTCAAAAGGATGGCGAAGCCCAAAGTGGCTTTGGCTTTTCTTTGGTTGAAACCAAGCTGAAAAGGGTACTCAGCCAGTTGACCTTCCAGAAGTTTCGATGTCGGGCAGGTGACAAAACGCCCAAAGATCGCCGCGGTTTTCCCTGCGGTTTAATTAGGGCACACTCAAAAACAACTTATGCACATCTCATAGAATCCAGCTGCGGGATCATTCCTTCCGCCGGCCAGTTCGAACCGGGAAATCAACTGCAAAAAACACGCTTGCCCCAGTGATTCATACGCCTGGTGAAGGCAAGTAGCTGAGGACTTGCCAGCCTTCAAAATCAAGGACTTGGCAGTCGGACAAACATCCTTGGCTTTTGATGGGTCTTGCAAGAGTCCACTTGCCGGTCGAACTCCCTTGGGTGTTTGGTGTTTTTTTTCTAGCATCCGAAAAAGAGAGAGCCCAAAACCTGTAATTTTGGCAAAAACAAAGTGGCCGTCCGTTGTCTGAAAAAATCGGCCTGTGGCAAAGAACACCGCGCAGGTGCCGGCGCTGGCGAGCCCTTCCAGAGGCTTGCCGGTCGTCACCGCCTAGGGCCCAGTTAAATTCGCCGAGATGGTCGGCGTTCCGAGCAACAAGTCGAAGGGTGCCAGATAGCCAAGTTGCTGTTTTTTTCAGTCACTGTTGCTGGTTTTTGGAGTAAAGTGCATGGAACAAAACAGCAACTGGCGATCGGTACCTTCCATTTCCATTCTTTCCAGGGATCCTTCTTTGAACACCTTCGGAAACTGGAATGGGTTTTTGATAAGAAGCGATGGTTGAAAAAGAATGGTTGGAATCAACCCTATAGAAGAAGTGGGTAGGTGTTCGAAGGATTCGGAAGCCAGTGCATTTCCTTTGGGCTTCAAAATAGGAACCGCCCCAAGGGGACCGGACAAGAAGGGACCGGCCCACACAATTCTTTGTTCGGGCGGGGTCAGAGGGCCTTTGGGCTAAACCCCGAGGCGTCGTTGCCACGAATCTTTGACTTAGAGCCCCTCCCTGCCTAGCGAGGTGGAGCCACCTCCGGCCGGAGCCACAGAGTCGAGTCCAGGGAATGGAAGACCAGGTGCCCTTCTCTCCCGTTTCTTTTTTGGGGGAGGGTTCCCGACTAAAATAGACAGAAAGCAATTGGTACCAACTTCTTCTAACCTCTCAAATCTGGAGGACCTAGTCTAAATGTTGCAGCCCAAGGCGAGCTTTTTGTCGGCTCGCCAAGTTTGTTTGCATCTTCAAACTCCCACGTCCCGTCGAAGCGGCGAAGGTGTCGTTTGACGTGGCCAAGTTGAGAGCCTTTGGAACTTGCAGGCAGCTCCCCTCCCCGACCCTCAAGGGACCCGATCGATCCACCGGTGTTTTTTTCTGGATCGATCCTGGCGGGTGAAGAAAGCCGAAGTCAAAGCTCCCTGCCTTTGAAAAGGCCAAATACAAAGGTGTCCGATTTAGTTGTGTGTGTGTGCGTGCGTGTTTTATGGCGTTTGGGGGCACGGAACATCGTGTTTTAAGGTGGTGTCCAAAGATTCACAGCAAACCAAGCATTGTGGTTCAATCCTTGTCCATGTACGGGTGTGTCCTTTCTTCTTCTTCTTTTTGGGAGGGGAACCCATGAAACCGCTTATTTTGCGCTCCCTCCCCAATTGACGCATCCATCAAGTGCTCAGGATCCACAGCCGGCTCCGGAAGAAGGCGACGCAGGCGGAAGATTGCGATGTGGTTTCCACCCCAAAATTGATTTTATCGCACCACAAGATTGAGATTGCACCCCAGATTTGGTTTGCACCACAAGATTGCGATTTGATTTTTTTTGTTGATCACAGGTGGCATCATCTTGGTTGGTTTAGTGGTTGGGTTTCCGAACTTAACCCTCTGAAAGTTAGTCACTTGTAGCAGGTCTGAGCCCAGGAGAATTTTAAGTAGCAGTCTACCTCAACAATCATGACTCGATTTGGTTTTAAAGCACCCCAGGCACCTATTCTAATGCTTCAGGCCCCAGTAGGTCCCTGGCTTCATGGGGTTGGCAAGGCCCACACAAGCTTCCGTACCATGGCAAGGCGGTTTTTGGGCCCTCGCTCACTCACTTGGGTTTGCCCAAGACTGCCCAAGTTTGCGCGCGGTTGCGTTCATCCGGCTCCCTCCCACGAAGTCTTTCGGATTTCTGGTTGGCGCTTGGCCCTCGCGTTTTCTGAAGCAAGCCCTCGCGTTCGTTGGGAGGGTTTGACTCGGACGCAGCGAAAAGACCCATGAGATCCTGGGCTTTCAACTGTTGGGGCTTGGACCTTTTTAGTGGTAAACAAGCAGTTTGGTTTCTTCGTTTGGGCCCATCCATTCAGGAAGTCAGAAACAGATGCCCAAATTTTTGCGATGGTGAGGCGCTTCCCGGTGAGGAAATTTAGTGCTCACTCTCTGATTTGTGTACCTGGTGAAAAAGGTAAGCCATTGGCCATTGCTTTCGACCTCACTCCCTGAGTTCATGGATTTGGGCTTTCCGGTTGCATCCACTCGAGCGCCAGCACAACAAAATCTTGCTCCATGTGGCTGTGGTGGTCAAAACCGTTAAACGGGATTCCATTTTGGGTAGGTGAATTCACCACCCATTTTAGAACCTATTTTAGTGGTTGGATTGGGTCCCGTTCACTGGCTAACCGATTTGGATTTTGACCCACCATGTGAGGCTCCAACGCCCTCCCCTGGACTGGAGGCGTCGGCTGGGGAGATATTTTTTTCTCACTCAGAACCCGGGCAGCAAAGAAGGATTGCCTTTTCAAGTTTGTCCAAATACCAGGGCAGTGTACCAGGTGAAGGATTCGCCATGTGAAAGGTGAGTCGCAAACCCCCCGTATCACACCCCTTGTGGGGGGGGGGTTTCGCCCGAATGAGCTCCCGACTGGAGTGGCTGGGCATGCGAAGAGTTCAGCTTGATTCCTGGTTTTGATGGGGCCCAAAGGGCGGGGAGGTGGGGGGGGAAGGGAGCCCGAATTAGCTCCTAAGGCCGTTTGGCTCCCTCTCCCCAGGAGCTTTGAAGTTGCGCTGCTAGGTAAATATCATCGGGGCCATCGAGAAAAAACGGCCTTCGGAAGCTTGTTGTCTTGCAGAGAGGAATCGCTGACATGGAAATATGGGTGTGTCATCTTCTTCTTTTTTTTCGGGGGGGGATCCCTGTTTTGCTTGGTTTTAGAAAGGGCGCCACGAGGATTTTGGGGGTCCAAACACAAGAAGACATACCCAGAAACACACCTCCCTGCGCCGAAACCCAAGCTCAAATGCTTTGGCTGGATGTTCACGAGCAAATGAGCAGGTGTTGCCACAACGAGGAACCGGGGCAAATAGGGGGTTTTCATGCACCAGCCAGTTGGAGTTTCTTTGCAATACTTGCAGCTTCCAGCTGAACGGCAACCATGCTAACATGAGGGACTAAATATGTCCTAATGGTACACTCCTAGTGTGGATGGATAAAGTCCTGCACAACCTAAGAAACCCTGGAATCGTATGATTCCCCCGTATCCAACAAAGAATGGTTTCAACCATGGTCTCTTAGGTGGTACGAAATGGACTTCGTCCGTCCGGAGTAGTACAATAGGCATGACTATTCTCATTATGATTTTTAAGGTGGGGCCTTGTAGCTTTTCAGGGGTTCCTTATCAACACCCCCCTTCAGACCCCCCCTTTGAGTGATTCCAGTGGCTGAGCACCAGATTCCAGCTTGGTGCATGCATCTGGAAACAGTTTGCCTCAATAAGCCTCGATTAGCCTCAATAAGCTGGAGATTGATTTGGCTTTGACTTCCTGAACATCATTGAGGCCGAAAAAGGTGCCTAGAATTGCTTGGACCTCATGACACTTCGGTGTAGAATTGTGCCGCTAGGCCAAACATCTCTCAGCGACACACACACACACACACACCTGAAACATTGGCAGCTGTTGGAGTTCGCCAAACCGACACTCGCTAGAAGGCACAACTCTAGGGGTACCTTCCCCATTCTTTCCGGGGATCCTTCTGTCTACAAAGTCTCCGGAACCCGCGGGAAAACGGCCGGTTTTTGGAAAGAACGATGGTTGAAAAGAATGGTTGGAGTCAACCCTAGAGCAACTGTTTCGTTGCTTCTGTCTGCGACGGGAATCAGATTCGGTGATTCAGTGGACCTTCAGGACAGGGGGAACCCGTTGATCGAACGTAGCACGAGAACCCTGCCAGGCGTGAATGGGAGATGTGTCCAAACATGTGTGTGTGTGTGTGTGTCTTTGTTTGTGTGTCGAGATTAAGGACCTTGACTTCCTTTTAGTGACAGGCAAACGAGAGGTTTCATGTACCAGACAAGCTAGTTCGTGTTATTTCCGTCGGGGCCGCCCAGTAACACGTCTTCTTCCTTCCGCTTGATCAGCACCGGTGTGCAGTCCAAGAGTCTGAAATCCGGTAGAGAGGATCCCATTGTGACAAGCATCGTCTCAGCGTCCTGTTTAGAGGAGCTCCGACCCTGATCGTATCCAAGAACCGTGCAAAGTTCGGCCATGCCGCGTATCATGCACTGACGCTTGACTCAGCCACATTTTGCCCTCACTACAACTTTCCGATGATTTTGGTACTCTGCTAGCCTACTGTGGATGGACACAATCCTGTTCGCACCACCGAAGAAACCCTGGTATCCCATATGAAAACTGAGTGAGAGCGAGCGACCTCGAGAGAGGCCTGCGGGAGCAGCCCAGCATGCCGAGCCTCTGAGGGAAGCTCATGTGGAAATGCCCAGTGCCCAGCCCAAAAGAAGGGCACTCTGCAATGCACCCCCAAGGAATGGGAAATCCCAGAAGGCACGCTATGTGAGAGTTGGTGAAACTGGGCAATCCATGGTTGCAGTATCCCTTTCCTCTTTTTGTTGTTCCTTCTCTTTTTTCTCATTTTTTTTCCCGTGTGTGTGTGTGTGTGTTAAGAAGGAACCAGGACGAAAACAACAAACTCATTCGGAGTCAGTTGTGCAGGCTCCCAGTTTCGACACCTCCAGTATCCTTCTTGTACTGCTAGATCCAAGAGTCCAAGCCGCTTTAAGCAAGGTGAGGCAACGAATGAAAGATTGGCTTAATATCTTTTTCAGTTACGGCATTGGCTTAATATATTTTTCATGTCGGCCGAGCGTTTGACCATCCGAAGTTCTGTTGAATCCCAAATCTGAAGCTGCGACTTCGGAACGCGTAGGGCTCCCAGAAGCCAACGCAAGTCGTGCTTTTTTTTCTTTTTTTTTGGAACATATTCTTATGGGGAACACCACAAAAAACCCTCAAAGAAATGAATTGAGGGAGAGGGTCCACAAAGAATCAAAGTGTTGTTGATTCATTCTTTCGGACATGTCGCCAATTCATTTCTTATGCTACCCCTCCGAGAGTGACAAGCCCCCCATCAATACATTTGGGAGCTTCATTTGGAACACAGGAACATCAATTGTTCTGCCTATTTTATAGCGAGCTCATTTGGGGGTACAAACGAGCTCACCATGATAAAGGTCCTTTACTTGGGGACTTATTTTTCAGGTTTTGGGATTATAGTAACAAGTGCAGATGTTTTGAGAGGTGGCAGCTTTTTCTAGTCGTGCTTGATTCTTCTTGCTTGTTGGCCCGACCGCTCCTCATATTAACTAACAAGCGAAGACAGGGTCACCAAGCAATATGTCTAAAATTGTAAAGCAAATGGTTTCTGAGTATACAATAAAATTGTATTGACATTTTAGATGAATATGATTGTGGTATATGTTCTTTCCAGCACCCACTAGATCAAACGGCCGATCCCCGTGCCCTTTGCGAGTGTCCGGGCGGTGCAGCCATCGGCCCGCGTCCGGCGATCGGTCGTGCCGCGTTGGAAGTGACAAGTCTGAGAGCCAGCGAACGATGTTTCAGACCTCCGAGCCATGAATCTGGGTGTGTCTTGTTTTGAGGGTCTACCCTTGTTGAGCTCATTTAAGGAGAACCAAAGGGAAGCCCACATGGGTGTGGGTCAAAATTAAACCACCAGGGAACCGCAGATTTTCGTCCATGTTTCCACTTACCAGGGCAAGCCATTTTGGGTACCTATTTTTGACCCACGGCCACATATTTTGGGGGGCGTTCCCTGTTGTAAGACACCCCCACAGAAGCGAAAGTTGCAACTGGGAATGAGCAACTGGAGGAGTGCGGGCAATTTGAATCCGCGTGCCTGAGGATTTTGACCGAACCGCTTGTTGGGTGTGTCCTTTTTACGGGACCCCCCTAAAAGGGGTGGTTTTCCTTTCAAGGTGTCCCTTTAAAGCCACCAAAGGGGCACCATAAACAAACAGCGCGCACCCTCTTGACTCTTTGTTCTACAGTTGTTCTCTTTGTCAGATGTTTTGCTTGGCCTGTTCTCCATGACGCTTCTTTTGTCAACATAAGTTTACATACCGTGCCTGTCATAAGTCTACAGTACTCATATGCATGGTGCACGAAGGACGCTCATGAATACATCTGACTAAGTGTTTTTTCTAGGTAAGGATCCAAATCGGGGAAATTGTTTGTTTGCAGTCAATAGCAACAAACAGCCGCGAAGAGATTGCCCACGTGGAGATCCCTAAGACTTCGCTATATAGGTCGCTTGGGGTCGCTGCAGGGGAACACGCATAATAATTATATTGTCCCCAGTCCGCGTTTCCGAGTCTCGCGAATCGAGAGAAATCGCCGCTCTTTTTTCATGGCAAACCACAGGGCAAGTGTCCTGACCAAAAAGAACAGAAGCAAACACAGAACAAATGATTTCCTTCATACCCATTCTTGGAACCTCTACAAGTGGCATGTTTCACGGAAATCACCAATAAATTGCAACTTTTGAAGGGGACATCCAGAGACTCCTGCAAAACAAGCGCTCTCACCGGATCTCTTCCAAGGCGATTTTCGGCTTTCGGCATCTTCCACGGCAAAACCTCGCTCGAAGCCCTTGCCCCGAATGATGGGCAAGTGGCCACAAGCTTCGGGACGGCCACTGGCTGGAGTGTTTGATGTTCAAACAACACGGAGGCTAGGCTTTGAGTTGGTTTAGCGGTTGGGTGTCCATTGAACCCACAATTTAACCATTTTTAGCAGGGGGTCAGAAGACGAACTGCCCAGGGTATGGTTTGGACGGGTTTGCAAACGAATATGAGTGTTTAGTATTCAAACAACACGAGTAGAGGGCTTCGCAGGATTCTTGCAGCTCTGGGTATCGTTTGGACAGTTCAGAGAAAAATCTGAGGGTTTCACCAAACAAATATGAACTTGTCCAAACTATGCTTTGGGCTGTCCTCAGATTCTTGCAGCTGTTGGTATGGTTTGGACAAGCTCACAAAGAGATTTGTGGGTATTTGGATTCTTGCAGCTCTGGGTATCGTTCGGACAGTTCAGAGAATCTGAGGGTTTCAACCCGGATGCTGTCCTCAGATCCTTGCAGCTCTGGGTATCGTTCGGATAAGTTCCCAAAACAACTCTGAGCGTTTCAACCCGCAGGCGTTGGGTTTTCAAGGACCGCCAAGAGAGCGGCGGCCAGGCGGCCAGGTCTCTGAATAAGTCTTTCCAGCTGCACAAGATGCACGGAAAATGCGTGCCGGGCTGACAGGTGTTCTTCCATTTAGCCGGAGTTTGTCGTTTTGCTTTAAAAAATATATGTCCCTTGTTGGTTTTAGAGGGAATGGATTTCACTACTGGAAGTATTTTCTCATTTTTTCCTGAAGGCATATCCACAAATGGGAGTTTTTGAGGGCCATGGGACCGTTTGGAAGGGTTGAGACTCTCCGGTTGACACCAGATGATCGCTGTCCAGGACCTGCGTGACAAAGCAAGGCAATGATGTGCGACCTGGGTACAGTGCCTATGTTAGGTACTAAAAGGGACAGGACTTGCGGAAAAGCGATTTCGGTTCAGAATATCGCTTGTTCACCTCCCAAGCTTGGAAACATAGTGCCAGCCAACAGGGTCATGATCAGAAGCCAGCCCAGGAGCAAAACACATACCAACACACTGCGCAAGCTGTGATTTTTTTGTTCATGCGGGTATGGCTCAAAAAAACCGGAATTCCAAAACGGCTTGCCCTGGTAAGTGGAAACCAAAACCTGCGGTTTGCCCTAGCTCTTAAATTTTGAGCCACAGCCATTTGGGAGTAAGACAGCCTAATCCTCCAGCTTTTCGTTGGAGGGGTGTCCACAAGCCAACGACCGGTGTTTTTCCATTGCCACTGGGGTTTGGGCTTGGGTGTTTCAATGCTAATATAATCTTCCATTTGCTTAATAATATAATAATAATAATAATAATAATAATAATAATAATAATAATAATAATAATAATAATAATAATAATAATAATAATTAATAATAATAGTAATAATAATAATAATAATAATAATAATAATAATAATAATAATAATAATAATAATAATAATAATAATAATAATAATAATAATAATATATATATATATATATAGATACACCTTTTTTTTGTTCTTCCCCTGGTTGGTTTTCAAAGGAATTTATCACCACTGGACATATTTTCTCTTTTCTTTCCAGAGGTCTGAACCAAATGGAAGTATTTGTCAAGCTCCTTTCGGATGTTTGCCGAGGCCACAGTGCAACATTTAGGTTCGAACACGGAAGTGCACTGCGCCAAAACCTGGAATATGTTTGTGGGATGGTTCTGCTACCTGGTTTCATTGGGTTATACTTGAGGTCTATGTTTAAACCTTTATAACCATGTTAGCAAAAACACAAGTTGCCTTAGTTGGCTACCAAGTCTGCGTAGGTTCTTGCTTCCCCCCACCCTACCCACGGAGGTCAATTCACAGGTGGCATCTTAATTGGAAGGTGGGAAGTCTGAACCCCTCTAATTACAAAGCTCATTGTTTAATTTTAATGGATTCTGTGATACACATTTACATCTGGCTTTTCCTGCTTTTCTATTCCTGGGGCCCGGTACCCTTTTTGGATGGTGTCAAACGGAGCCACAAGGAAACTATCTATTGTTGGGGGGAATCCCAATTCCTTCAAGACAAACCCAGATGTCCAAGTCTCTGCGTGTGTTTCCGGTGGTGGGGAAGCCCAACTGAATATTATTTAGGGCTTATTTGGGCTCCCTCCCCCCTCTCTTAGCTGTGACAAAATGGAACTCCGGGGCTTCTGGGTTTCCCTTCAAGAACCACTCAGGTTCCCTCTCCCTCCCAGCTGTGAAAAAATGGATTTATTTGGTTTCCCTGCAACACCACTTCCCCCCTCTCCCTCTCACTCTCTGTCAAAAAAATGGATCTCCGGTCCTTTTTGGTTTCCCTTCGGTCGAACCACGCGGTCGACCCAAAGAACGGATCCGCTCCGATGCCCGGAACCCCCCGGAGTCTCGCTTCTGGCAGGCTGCCGCGCCCGCCAGGCGCGCGATCCCTTGGGGAAACGGCCACAGAGTTACTCGGGTGTCGTCGCTCGGGTTTCCTTGGCCACTTTGAGTGGTAAATCACCAGTTTTCTAGGGCCACCGGATCCATTTCCATTCTTTCCAGGGATCCGAATTTCGTTTCAGGAAACCATGAAAACCCAGGGGAAACAGCCGGTTTCTGAAAAGAACAATGGTTGAAAAGAATGGTTGGAATCAACCCCTAGAAGTTTGGTGGCTTTTTCCGGCCCATCCACTCGCTCGAAAGTGAGGAAAAAGGGGAACCAAGAAGGATGATGAAAGAATAGGATCATGAAACTGATTCGCATAGTCCTTTTGATTGGTTTGGTGAATAGATGGAAGAAGGGTACCCATTCTTCTTTTTCGTCTATTTTAGTATGGGCCAAAAAAGGGGAGAAAAGGGCACCTAGCTGGGGCACCTAGAACCACTTGTCTGACCTACCAAGTTCTTCGCCGAGCCCGGATCAGACCTGAAACACAAGCCAAGTGACGTGCTCCTCACTTCGCGAGTGGATGGGCCAAAGAATGTTCACCCAACTTTTTGTTTACCACAAGGGTCCAAACCCCAAGAAAGCGGCTCCAGTCCATCTCAAGTGCGGCTGGCTGTGTTCATTCGGGTACTTGGATGCTAGATTCGCCAAGTGGGGACCAGTGGGGATCGCCGTTTTTTTTTTGGCCCCCCTTACAACAAGGGCTGGGCAAGTGGAGCCTGCACGTTGGTTTAAAAGGAAACCCTAGCGTTGCGGGGGTCCCGCATGTTTTGTTTGGTTTCTTCAAGTCGAACAAACCCAGCTTGGATTTTGAATGCAATCTCTGTCATGCCTCCCAAAACGGAGGGCACCGGTGAAGCTCCCAGAGCATAGGATGCAGCTGAGACAGCATTGGAGCTGGCACGGCAGCCCATGAGTACTTGGATGTTCGACTTGCCAAGTTAGTAAGTGGGGATCGCTACTTGGGGAATTCTTATCAGCTTATAACAAGGTTCACCCGAACGGGGGACTCAAGATAGGTTATAACAAGTTATAACCTAAGTCACCAACAACTTACAAACTTGGCGAATCGAACACCCAAGTAATGTCAACCTCGGACTCATCCGTTTGACTGTACGATCTTCGGGACTGGCTCTCTAAGGAAATTAGATATATATATATATATATCTTGCAAGATATGGTTTCTCTAATTTCCCATTGGTTTCCTTTTGAACCAACCCCCAAAAAGGGTACCATCAAGAAAGACACACCCACTAGCCGACTGGGTGTTCCAGAAATTGGAGGACGTCTTCCCTTTTGAGAAGATAGTTCACCGACTTTAAAAATCAACACCAAAAAAGTCAACCTTGGATGAGGTAAACTTCATTTCGCTAATCTGGACTGTTCAAGATTGAGTGTTGGTATGTTGCGTAACCCAAGGTACCCACCCCAGCCCCAAAGTGACCTTGTGGATGGGTTTGTCTGATAAGCCTGGTTGTTATAACCCACACAAGCCATGGTTCTAGGTCTCTCAAGTGGGTTATAACTAGGCTCACCAACCGCTTACTAAGTACCCTGCCTGCCCCTTGAAGTATGTGCCGAGGATTTGTATTTACTATACTATAGTTAGTTCAGTCAAAACCCATGGCAACTCAGTATGCCTGGGGTTGCAAATAACACCAGCGCAATGGGCGGAAATTTGGGTGAGTCCTCGACATTTCAGGGGCCGTTCAATTCAGCCCACCGTCGGCGGGTATTTGAGTAGCGTGCCCTTTGTTTGGATGTGGTGCGCCCCACTTTGCGACGCGGCCTTGGCTCAGTGGGGCGGGGTCACACGTGCCGTGTGACGGTGAGGCGGGAGATGGGTTGGCGTGTATAATCCCGGGTTGTCCTTTTTGTTTCCATTTAAAAAAAACCGGATGGAAAGGGTACCCTTAACAAACGCGCCGCTTTCCATCAAAAGGCTTGGACCTGCGGTTGATAGAATATCAAATCTTTGAGGCAGCTGATATGTATTGTTTGGAGGTGCTAGATTTGAAGCACCCATCCGTTCAGGACTTATTCATCATGTGTTTATGTCGATTGACTGCGATAACTCTGCCAATTTCTGACCATGATACTTGTGATAGAATTGGCTCAGATAAGATATGGCCATGGTTCAAAACCAATGGTACCATTTTGGGATAGGTGAATTCACCATCCATTTTAGAACCTATAGTGGTTGAGTTGAATCGGATGTTCACTGGGGGCTAACCGATTTGGGTTTTGACCCATGGCCATATACGCCCATCTTTTTTTGAGCGTACCCTTCTAGGGGTTCAAATGGAAGCCAAAAGGAGCCATTGCCATGTTGAGGGGTCCCCCATTTTGAGACAACGCCGATCCGGGTGTGTGTCTTTTTCGGGGGGTATTCATGTGTTGTGGTATTTGCTTAAGACGGAAATGTTTGATTTTCACCTGTTGGTTTTAAAGTAGTTTATCACTGGACATATTTTGTCTCATTTTTTCTAGGGGTCTTATCCAAATGGAAGGAAATCGTTTCCGGTTTCGGGCGGCTGCTGACCTAAACTCTGAAGCTCTCGGTTTCTTTCGCGACCGGCGAATGGTCCATGGCACGAGGTGGACATGCTGCATGCAGTACGGTGTGTCCTTTTTTGAGACTACTGTTTTTGGTTTGTGCGCGAAATGGAAAGCCAACAGTCGATCAAAACACTTTCTTTTTCTGGGGGGAGGGGGTCCGTTGAAAAAGGCACACCCATATAGATAGCTCGCAATGCGAAACTTGTTGTGAGATAGAGCATCCTTTAAGCGTTTGACATGTGCTGTTGGGTTGGCATACCTCTGCAGGGTTGTCGCTTGAAAGCAAAGCTGCCAATGGCGGTGGGGAAAATCGGGGGCTGTCAGCTCCAAACATTATGCAGTAGGTGTTTCCTACAATGTAGATCAATTGAGGACAAAAAGCAAAAGTATTTGGTTTGCCTTGTGCTCCCCAACCACCAAAGAGTGGGGAGTTTGTTTAAATTCAATTGGAGCGTTTTTATCGTGCTGCGTGCTCCAATTGTGCCACATCGCTGGTACTCAAACTCACTCCCAGACGTGCAAACTGGAAGTGCGCAAGACCTTCTGCCTGCTGCCAATTCATCGCCATAGTCACCACAGGGCCAAGCTATGATTCCGATGCAACCTAAATGGCTCATGCCAGGTACTTACATCCCCAACCTGTTGAATCTCATACGTTTGGAAAGACCATGCTGGTAGGGGGACGAGAAGCTCGACTGTCTTGGATCCACATGTACCAGTGCCTTCCTGCAATTCAGACAAGTTTCCCAACATGGTGCCCCACCCTGCACAGGTAAAGGAGGAAAGTGTGGAAAATATGGCTTCCCGTTCGGGCGTCATAAAAAGAAACAGTTCATCCGAAGCCCTGGCAACGCAGGAGTTCGCACAACTTTGAATCAATGGGAAACAGTTGTTTGTTGGTATGTGGTGCCTAAGAGGATTTCGGCCATCCTACAGTATGGCATTCACAATAAAGAAGCGCTCGTCGCGGGTGTGGCACCTTTCCCCTAGTCAGGCCACGAACGATTCTCCCCTTGTTCGAGGGGCAGAGTTGGTCTTGTTCGCGAGAAGCCTAAGAGCAAATTGGGGGACAGCGCTGGGCCTCAAAGAAGAAGTACTGCGTAGTACTGAGTTTGGAACTGCATTATGATTTCTGAAAATTTAGTATTAGTTGAGTATTCCTTTACACTGGTTCAGTGGTATTTAGATTTGGTTTAGTACTTGTGTCGTATTCCTCTGTGCTGGCCCAGAGATTGATTTTCTCCACTTCCTCCCGTATTTTAACATTCAAGATTTTAAAACTTTCCGTGGCTTCCCTGTACACCCTCTTGAAAATATGCCTGGGCGGCTGTTTTAGTCAAGGGTATCATAAGGAAATTGGCTGTTTTGGGCCTCAGTTGGTTGTGCTGGCTCAGGATTGGCTTAGTGTTTTAGCACTAGTTAGTATTCGTTTTGTATGGAGTATTGGTGTATTTTTTTGGTGTTTAGCATAGTTCGTCCATCCACAGTAGGATGAATCTCTCTGTTCCTCCAGATTGGCACGCGCTTGGACCTTGGAGACGCACGCGTGCGCTACGCGCTACGCATGGCAGGTGACTACAAATGTCATCCGCAAGTTTGAGTAACTCACCATCGACCTCCTCTGGGCGAGCAGAGGACTGGCTAAATTGCCGGGTCCGGTTGAGTCACGAGCAAAACCCGGGTGGTTGGAGAGTAATTAGTGAGGGGCAAGCCCAGCCATAAATGGTTGCGGGAATCCGCCTTCTTAGTTCTTGAAGCATGGTTCTGGGTAGACCATGTTAATGCCGGCTTTGGATTATGACTTAGTTGAGGTTGGGCCTTTTTTGACCTGGTCCATTTTGCCAAGCGGATGGACATGTTTCTTGACATGTGCGGTTTGCCCAAGGCTTTGCCCCGCGGAAGCTTTGCGGAAGGTTTATGTCAATGTGTTAAACAACATAGCGTTGAGCCCAGATGTTTCAGCCATCCTTCTTTTCAAAAACCAGCGGTTTCCCAAGGTTTTTGGTGGTTTGCTAGAAAGATCCGGGTCCCTGGAAATGGAAATGGAAGTTACCCCTGCTATGTATTTGCGAGAGTTGTCCTCACACGAGCCAAGCTGAGGGAAGAGGTTCCATGCTACAGGGGGAAAAAACAAAAAACATGGCGGCGGTTTTGTGTGGATTTCTTTGCGTCCTTTCAAGAGCCGCAAGAAAGGGGTGCCCGTAAAAATGGATGACCCTTTTGTCATGGTAATCACTTTGACCAGCTCCAAAACCAGCCTAGTGGTTGGCAATCTTTGCCGGAAGCAAGGGGAGCAGCAGTTAAGCCTTGGCAAGACCTAGGCCAACAGCAGCGGAAGCAAATGTAGCGAAGAGCATGTCCGCAAAGCACGCGGAAGCAGTTTTTAACAAAGCCATTCCAGCGGAAGCAACGGTTCAGGCTTGGAAGGGTTGAAAAATGTCAATATGAAAATACAAAACAAAGCTCAGTTGAAACTGAGAGAGAGAGAGAGAGAGAGCGAGAGAGAGAGAGAGCGAAAGAGAGAGAGAGAGAGAGAGCAAGAGAGAGAGAGAGAGAGAGAGAGAGAGAGAGAGAGAGAGAGAGAGAGAGAGCAAGAGAGAACGAGAAAGGGACAGGGAGAGGGAGGGAGACAGAAAGCGCCCATTGCATCCATCAGCTCCGCACGCCATTTTGGGCGTTGACGTCGATAAATCCACGCGCTCACCCTGGCACCCCTCCTTGAGTATTTCATGAAGAGTCACTTGGATGTTCGGCCAAGATAGTAAGTGGCTAGGTGCAATTAGCCTGGTGGTAAATATGGGTGTGGGTCAAAATTAAACCACCAGGAATTGGACCGCACGTTTTGGTCCATGTTGCCACTTACCAGGGCAAGCCATTTTGGGGTTACCCTATTTTTGACAACCACAGCCATATGTTATAACCGAGGATGCCAGCCACTAACTCGAATCAAAGACCCAAGTGTGCCACAATCAAAACCTGGGTAGATCAAGGTTAGTAAGGGGCAGTCCCAGCCGAAAAATAGTTGCGGCCGCCTTTCTACTTCTTTACATGGTTCTGGGTTCACCATTTTTGTACCAGGTTTTGATTGTGACTCAGTAGAGTGCAGAGTCCGTGCCGTAGAGCCACTAGTTGCCTTGGAGAGGGGAACTGAAAGATGGATGCCTGTCGCACCAAAAAGGCCTAAAAATCGACGAACCACCAAAAAACGCAATATGGGTGTGGGTCAAAATGAAACCACCAGGAATTGGACCGCAGGTTTTTGTCCATGTTTCCATTTACCGATCGGGCAACCCGTTTTGAGATTACCTTTTTTTTAAACAACCACTGCCATATTGTCCTGCGGCGTGTAGCCTCGTTCCAGTGGAAGTAGACAGGGAGGTTTCCAAAAGGGAAGTAGTTGCAAAAAAACTTCCGCGCAGCTTCCCATGATTGAGAGCGTATTTGCATGCCTCACTAGGTCCCCCAGTAGTGCCCTTTTACCCTTTTTTTGGGAGGGTTGAGGGTTCCCCTACTAAAATGCAGAAAAGAGTTGGTGCCCTTATTCTATCCTCTCTACTGGAGGACCTAGTTTTGGTCCAGTCACCTTCCTGTAAGGGAGTTGATCTCAAGACTTGCCAGGAGACCGAGTTCGTTGTGGAAGAGGTGGAGGTTCACGTTGAAGAGGACAGCAGTTTTGAGGATAAGGTGGCTGCAGCTATGAGAAGGTGACTCTTAGGGCCTTTGAATGCTAATATGTTTTCTCCGCATTTTTTTCCGCACTTTGATCACTATATGGAATCTTGTCATCTTGCGCATTCTTGCCGGCACTCTCGAGGCCCCATCGACCCTCGCTCGAAGCGAAAGCGCCTGAGGATGAGGCGGACGATGCCGGAAAGTCCGTAGAGGAGGACAGGGCCCAAGCGGCGCGCCGTTTTGGTCGGCAGAAACCATGGTGCCGCTGGCTTGCTGAAAATGCAGATGGGTGCAAGATGTCACAAGCATGCCTTCGGTGCACCATCCCACGAGCTGAAAGACACCGTTGCACTTGCTGTTTTTTGAGGTACTGGTATCATCATGTTCGGTCTGGGTGTGTTTTTGCAATTCTGTAAAGGACCTCCATTCCCAACCCCGAAAAGGGTACCCTCAACAAGAAAAGACATACCATTTGTGTCCTCACCCCATTTAATAAAACCCGCAATTCTAAGTTCGTGAGAGCCCTTGCAAGAAGCCCACACGACGGCTCCGCCTTTCGCTTCTTGGGGGCTGGCGCCCTTCGATATCCTCTGTTCAAAGCGAATCGCCCGGATCTGACCTTTTGGTTTCCCCTGTTTGGGTTCCCATTTGGGTGTGGCTCAAATTTAAACAGCAGGGGCAAACCGCAGGTCTTGGTCCATGTTTCCACTTACCGATCGGGCTTGCGCCATTTTGGAATTCCGGTTTTTTGAATTCGCCACAGCCATTTGTCGTCGCGGCAACCCGGGTCTCACTCCCAGGACTTGGTTGCCGTTCCAGTGGATGCACGTTTTGACCTTTTTGGGCCAATCCACGCAGGCCATGGCTCAAAATCAATGGGATCCCATTTAGGGGGTTTCGGTGCACCACCCATGTTAGTATTTTTTGGTGGGGATTGGGATGTTCACTAATTAGGGGTACGTACGGGCTTTTGACCCATGGCCATTTGGGTACAACCCCCCCCCCCTTGAATACAATCCCACATGCCGTCCCGCTGACGGCCCGATGCGCATGTTTTTGAGGAGGAGATCTTCGACGAGTGCTGCCAAGCTGCAGTCGTTGAAATGGGAACAACATTTCCCAAGAAATCAGCTGGTCTTGTGGCGATTCAGTTGGTGTGAAACAATTGCGTTGTCTTATTAAACCTACAAACTACCCAGGACTTTGCCTTCGGAAGTGTGGCCTTGAACCTAAATCAGACCCACCGCAGAATTCTCCGTGGGGTGTCGCCGATTTCGGGGCTTCGGTTCGAGCTGAAACTAGTTGCCCCATACCTAGTCCTGGTCCATCAGGCATTCAGTCATCCTTTCTATTCTTTCGGGGTGATCAAGAGGGTGTCTTGTCCTCTTGTTCAGAGTTCCTAGGATAATGTTCAGACTTCCTCTTTTTCAGAGTTAATTGTTCAATTTGGCCAGAGTTCCTCTTGTTCAGAGTGCCAAATTTAGTAATGTTCACGCCGGATGAATCACCCTGGTCTCCGATTCCCCACGAATCAACAAACCAGGGACACCCCCATATGGTCTACGCGTGTACTTGGTGAGAACCAGCCATGCCTCTAGGTCTTAGGCGAATTTGTAGTAAAGGGTTTAGCGGGCGTTGCCATTTAGCCCACTAGTTAAACCTTTAGGAGAGCCCAGTTTATTAATCCAGGGTAACCGGGGTTAACATTAAGCCAGCTTCACTTTACCGGCTACGGGTTTCTGCCAAGTTCTTTCTTGAGATTCCGGGAGGCGACCCTGTTCATGATTTGCAGCGATGTGCTCCAGAATTCCAAAAGGGTATGCCGACCCTTACCTGGCAGAGCTGCGAGTCGGAGTCAGCTAACAACTGATCTGGGGAGGTCAAAGCTTCCAGCCAGACTGGAGACCAAGAGGCCCCTTGACATTTCACCACCAGCAACCAGTGAGATTTCCACAGTTGATCTCCTGTAGCTTCATGGTTCCCAGAAATGCGGTTCCTGAGGTGCTTACTTACTATTATTTTTGGTTGGTTTAGTCCATTGAACCCACCAGTTCGCCGCATTCATGGTCGTTGGGAAGCATTTTTGCCCCCATTTTTGAGCTTCTGGTGGTTGAGTGGTTGAAATTTCCAACTCCACTTACCCGCCAGAATTTGAGAAACAAAATTTGGCTCCCCGAACCCAGGGTCAGCCAAGCCTTTCGTAGGGGATCAGTTTGGAGAGCCCATCTTGGCGTTTTTCCGCCGTCCGCTCAGTTTCGCCTCGGCCCCGAGGTTTGGAGAAGTACCAGGCCGTCCGAAGCTCCGAGCCATGGATTTCCCCGCAGAGCTCAGTTGTTCAAAGCTGACCTTTTGACCTTTGGCTTTCCCGTGTTGGTCCATTTTTAGTGCCAAAAGGTTAACCTTCTATTTCTGGGTCCTTTGGGCAAGTGCGAGGGTGTTGACACATCCCCCGAAAAGACCCGAACATTTTTCAGCAAGGCTCCGGAAAAAAGAAAGAACACAGAGATCTCCATTTTGCTTGCAACCATGTGAAAGATGTGGCTTTTTCAAGACCGAAATAGAGGGGAACCACCATTTACAAGTTGCAATGTTCAGGTGTATGATGTAAGGATCCCTGTTAAGGTGAGCTTCCCTGGTACCCAAATTTAAAGAAAGCTTCCCTCCGGGTGACGTTTCTTGCAGAAAGATAGGGAAACCGTTTTGGCAACGCTGGGTGTTCTGATTGAAAACAGATCCTCACTTCCTGAGTTCACGAACTTTAAGCTTTTGGGGTCTGGACCAGTCTAGTGCTTTTTCTGGCCAACCCACTCAGGAACTGAGGATCCTTTTGGGGTTGGTTTCAAGGGAAACCGACAAAGGAAACAAACCATTCTTGGGATTTCAGGTTCCTATTTTGAGACAACCCCATTTGTGTTTGTAGGATTCCAGATGCCACGGGAGGAGGCTGATATTTGCTTACGGGTCAATTCAAAGGAAGGTCGGTATTAATGAAAAGTAAGTAAGGTGGTCACCACTCACCAATCCAAGAGGTGCTGGCGTGCGCTGGCATCTTGAGTCATGGATTTTTCAGGTTTCTGTAACTTTCTCCTTTTATCAGCTTCCCTCCAAAGGGTGGTTTGGATTGGTGGTTCGGTTGAGGAGGGGTTCCCTATTCTGCAAGAACAAGTTCAAATCTCCGAACCGCCAATCAATCCTTACCGCCAAGTAAGGGGAGGCTGACTGTCGAGTTGGCGTTTACTCCAGATAAACATGGAACCATAGATTGGTCATTCTTTGTAGAGGCTCCTCTGCTTCTGGGGGACACCAATTTTTGGGTTCCTTCCGTTAGTTTGCCGGGCACCATTGGTGATTTCTATTGCAAGTATGAAGTGGCTGCATCGGCAAAGCTGTTGAACAGACAAGCCGCAGGGGCCGCCGTGAGCAAATAAAGCCGCAGCCAACATGCTGAAGCTTGAGCAAGATGTCAGAGCCCACTGGGACACTTTCCCAGACCTTTTCGAGGCAGCGACCACAGTTACAGTTTGCGGCAGCTGGCTGCTGACAGCAGCAGCGGAATCCATTGAAACAAACGATCGCCACTGTTTCAGCGGAGCGCAGGAAATGGTTCCAAACATCGCGGGAAAATATGGATCTGGTTGTGCTCTTCCTTGTGAGGGTACCCTTTTCAGGCCAAACCGCCCCCTTTTCTGGGGGGAGACAGCGGGCGGGGGGGGGGTTCGCTCCCATGAGAGAAACCCCAGAACCCGAGGTCAATGTTCACTTTCCTACATCTAGACTTTGCATGCCAGAGTCATCCGCACACACAAGAGGTGCTGGACTTTCGACTTTTTATTCGGGTTTGGTGACCCTTTTTCGTGGCATAGCTTTTTGTCTTTTTTGGCCAAGCCAAGTGGCATAGAAGCAGTTTTCTAGGGGTACCTTCCCCCTTCTTTCCAGGGTTCGTTCCGTCTTTCCACCAAACCTCCGGAAACCCGATCGGGAAAACGGCGATCGTGTTTTGGAAAGAACGATGGTTGAAAAGAATGGGCAAGGCATCACCCCCTAGAAGAGTCCGCAATTTGCCCGTGTGTCTTGAAATAGGGGGACCCACAAACATGTGGAGTGTTCCTTTTGGTGTCCCTTTACACACCGTTGGTTCCTTCTAGAAGTTTGGTTCCTTTTGGTTCACCGAGCGGAAGGTTTGCTGAGGACTTCCGGCCGGATGTCTCCATTTGGGCAGGCAGTGCAGGAGAACTGCCTCGAGGAGATGCGCCTGCCGCTGGATGTGGTCGACGCGGTGAAGCAGGCCGGGGGCTTGGTGGAGCTTTCCTTTTGTTAGGTCCCCCAGCGAGGTGCCCTTTTTACACCCAACTTTTTTGGTTGGGAGGGTTCCCCTACTAAAAATTAGACTACAGAAAAAAGTTGGTACATTTATTCTAACCTCTCCGCTGGAGGACCTAGTTCATTAGATACATGGTTCTGGGTGTATCATTTTGAGGCCAGGTTTCGATTGCGACTCCCAAATGAGTGGTAAAAGTGAGGCCATTCTGAGTGGTAAAAGTGGTGGGTCTCACTTCCTCAGTTCTGTTTCGGACTTCTAAGTCTTAGGTTCTTAGTTGTTTAGTCGTTTCTAGGGTTCAGTGGTTGAATTTCCATATAATTTGCTAATAATTAAACTCTTAGCAGGGGGAATCTGAGGACAGCCCAGATTAGTTTCCCGCGGAACGTGGACGTGCGGACATCGTGGACTCGCAGAGATGGGCCATATACCTGACGGAAAAATGGCAAAGCAATAGCAAAGCCACCATTTTGGGGTTCCAACCTACAAAAAGACAGAGAGACCCACATCGGGGTTGATAAAAAGGGTCCTTTACATGGGATGACCCTTGCAGAAACCACGAAAAGGATGATATGTCATGTCCCACCAAATGTGAACAGTTGCCCTTGGTCATTTCAAGCCCGAAGGGCATATGGATCAACCCCGAAAGGATCCTTTTTCCTTGGGCTGGCTTCTGATTTGACCGCATGTTGAAAGAAGTTGCGGTGCTTCTGGGTGAATCTCCGGGATCTGCCCTTGAAAAGAAGCAACCCAAGTGTGGCCGTTCAGCTTCCATTTGCTGAAATGAAGCTGCTTGATATGTTCCTTTGGTTTTCAAGGGGAATCTAGCACTACTGGATTTGTTTTCTCATTTGGCCCAGGGGGCGTATCTGCAAATGGAAGTCAATAGGCACTTCTCAATCAATTCTGCGGATGGAAGGCAGTCTTGGAATGTTCTCTTCGCGGTTTCTCCGCATTCCGCCTCTTTCTGAAGCCGGCTGCATGGGGAGGTTTGCCAAGAATCGGTTTTTTTCGTGCCAACATTTGGGGACATCCCAGCCCGTGTGGAAATCTTTGGGCGTTGCACAGCCTCTGAGTTGGTCAACTGCAAACTTGCGACCAGATTCCAGATGATCAGTTGTACCGGACATGGGAGTGCCTATTTTGAGGGCAAAGTTGTTTCTGTGTTGGTTTTTGAAGGGAAGCCAAAAGGAAAACCACCACTGTCCGCACTCTCCGGTTCCCTAAACACAGGCACTCCCACACCTCGCCATCGCCAATTGTCCCCGAGAGACTCGACTTCAAGCGGAAGGGATCCTTTTGGTGGAGCGATACGGTGGATGCGAAGTCCATTTCGAAAGCCCGAATCCCTGGTTTCTGATGTGGTCCCGCAACTTAAATGCCAACACACGGTGTGTCAACTCCATGGTTTCTGGGGTTACCCTGCTTTTGACCAACAGATGTACCCCTTTACTGAAACTGGGACCTCTGACGAATGGTTATCTCTCACTATGGGCTTATCGCCGAATTCGGACCGAGCAGGCTTGGAGCCAGTTCGTCTCCACGCAGTCCAGCAGGGATGCCGCAGGCGCAGACATCCGAACGGCTTTTTGGCAGAGGGCAGATATAACATAGGAGGAAGGGACCATATATATATATAATATGTATGTGTATATATATATATATATGTATACAAGCGCACACACGTTTGTTCAATTGCTGATATGAGCAAAGCTGCCCTTAGTTCCCATGGAAATCCACGGTTAGCATGTCTGGACTTGCTCGATGTCCAGTTGCTGCATCGACAGTTTCGATGTTGGGCACAAGAATAGCCGCGCGCCTTCCAGAACTTGAAAAAACAAAAAACTACAGACAAAAGGTTGGTACCAACTGATTCGAACCTCTCTACTGGAGGACCCAGTAGCATAACTTATTTGTGTGGGTGGGTGGGGGGGGGTTGGTTGAACCAACCGGCGCCGTTTGGAAACAGGCCGTGCAAGAAAGATACCCATGCATCAAGCGGCTCGCCAGAAAGAAGCCAGCGGCTCAGAGGTCCAATTAGGGTCCGTCTCTTTTGAGGGGCTTTTTTCTTTGGTAGGTTTTGAAACCAACAGGACTACCCCTCCTCCCACTAACATGGCACCTCTGCGTGGAGGGACCCCCTGTCAATTGCCTTGGCAACGTGGGAGAGAGGGTACAGCAAAATTCAAACAAAACCCAAGAATAATATGATATAAGATCAGAATATACGACTAGAGACTAGACAATTGATATGATAGGAAGCCAAAAGGACTAGCATCATTTGTCCACCCCGAAATACGACGCACCCCAACCCCACCGCTGCCAGGCGAGGCCATCTACGCGGCGCTCTTCGACTCCGCGCCGACGCTGCAGAACCTCTTCATGACGCCAAGGCTGGCTTCCATTTGCTGCAATGAAGCAACCTGAGAGGGAGAGAAAGAGAGAGAGCGAGCTGGAAATTAGACTTCAAGGGGTACCTTCCATTTCCATTCTTTCCTGCAGGGATCCTTCTTTCTAGACAACCTCCTGCAATGATTCCTGTACTTTCCTTTTCCCCGTGGGTTTGTCCACTTCGATTGTTGAAAAAGGGCACAGATGGATTCCAAGAACATGTGTATTCAACGATGAATCATAAAGTAATTCACCTTCACAAGGGGCACACCCAAGGGCTACCCTTTTGGAGATTGCAGCAGATTGTCCGTTGCTGAGCGCGTGATTGCGAGCCAACGCTGACTGCTTCCGGTGGGGCGATTTGTTTTACGTGATTCCAATCCAACTACCAAGTAAGGGCAAGCTGAGCATTTTTGCGAGGGTACTTGTTTTTCACCTTGGCTAAATCGGAAGCCCCTCTAGCAAAAAACTGCGCGATGGAGACAAACTTTGGCCCAAGTGTTAGATGTGTCCTCTCTCACAAGTACATATGGGTGGTCTTCTTTCAGGTTGGACTCCCCCAAAGTTGGTTGGTTTTCCTTTTGGCTTCCCCTTAAAGCCGCAAAAGAAACGAGGTACCGACTCCAAAAAGGACACACCCATATGATGGGCTCTCCCAGAAGTGTGCGATGCGAACAAGGATCAACCCAATCCGGAGATTCGCTGATACACGCACATGTGAGTGGCAGTTTTTCTGGAGTCTTTAGGATGTAGGGCCATCCACTCCCCATGCAAGCAATAAGGGGGGAACTACCTAACTTTCCATGTCGTGACTCTTTCGCTGTTTGTTTGGACCTCCGTCTTACCTCTTGCTTGTCCCCTAAAAAACAGGTGGGTGAACTTTGCCAGCTTATGGCTTGGTGGTTCGCAGCGATCCGGTCCAACTTACGTTTTTAGTTGGGTTTTAGTTGGTGAAAGGTGGTTGGGTGTCCGAATTCAACCCACAAGTTCTCGTTGTTTTTTGGCAGGGGATCAGTTTGGACAGATTTGGGCATCGGCCAAAATCCAAATCGTACCCCCAGTGAACATCCCAATCCCCACTATAGACTCAAATGGGTGGTGAATTCCCCTACCAACCAAAATGGGGTCCCAAAACGGTTTTGACAACCACAGCCATTTGTCGGGGCTAGGATTTTCGTCCATGGCCTTCAAGTCGGCAGGTCAGTCATGGCTTTGCGCTTCATGAACGGCCCGGGCCCTTTTGGCCCTCGTGACGGGTGGAGCGGCAAGCAGCGGTACCGCTTCTGGGTCCCCCAGTAGAGCCCTTCTCTTCCCTTTTTTGGCTGGGAGGGTTCCCCTACTAAAATAGACTGCAGAAAAAAAGGTACCCTTATTCTAATCTCTCTACTGGAGGGTTTAGGCTTTGCTTGGATGCGTGAAAGGTCTTGCAACCCTTCTGCTCACACTTGAGTGTGGTGTGCGGGGCGGTCGGCTGTGGAAGCAAGTCCAGATTGTTCCACACAAACTGACACAGGCTTTCAGTTGCAAAATCCATATGTGGCCATGTTCTAAAAAAGGTGATGAATTCACCTACCAACCAAAATTCGATCCCAAAACGATTTTGACAACCACAGTCAAGTGTTTTTGGCGGCGCCCAGCCGGGGACAGCGTTGCTTGATGTTCGCTTTGTGCTCAGAACTGTTTGCGTTGACATGGATGGAGAGGCACATCATGCTTGCAGGCTGCAATCGTGCTGCTTCAAACAACTGGCTGCATTGGAAAGATTGGGGCATGGTGCCCCAAAAATGGTCAGTTTCCTCTGGGTTTCTCTTTTTTCATGATTTTTGGCCAACCCCAAAAGGGTACCCTCAACAAAAACAACATCCAATCTAGGTTTGAGGGCTTCTCAGACTGCTGAGCAAGATGAGAGGCTGGATTTGCAAGAACTTCCCTCTACAAACGACATGACTTCTAAAGATGGAATTGGTGATGAAGGGAACGGCTTGGCATGTGATGGAAAGAGGATTAATTCGCAAATCAGAGGTTTCCCAAAGGAATGATTCATGATTTCCAGATTTTATCATATAATTTGTCCAATCGTATATTCTGGTCTTATATCCCTGCCTAGGAGCCCAAGACCCTAAATATGCGGGCCTTGAACCCCCAAGTCAAATCATGAGGTCTTGGGCACCTAGGGTATTATATTCTTCTTTTGTTTTGTTTGATTTTTGGTGTACCCTCCCTCCCACTAACATGGCAGCTCACAGGGAGTCCCTCCAAGAGGAAACTGATCTTCCAGGTACCCTCCCACAGGTGCCATGTTAGTGGGAGGAAGGGTATCAGTTTTTCTTGTTCTCAATATGCTTTTTCCGGAGTTGATGTCCCCTGACCCGTCCCGAGGGAAGGCAAGACCTGAGCCGCTCCTTTATATGTTCATCTCGCGTATGCGTCTCTTCTTTTTGTTTGTTTAAACATATTTCTTAATATCACTTATTATCTCCTTGAAATGGTTGTTTTTCTTTTGGCTTCCCCCATTTTAGGGAAAGCTTGCAAACTTCTTCAAGTACAGAAGTTCTTCAGAGGCCCAGTTCTACGGGAGGTGTCTTAGAATAGCGGGGGCCCCCCCAAAATCCAAAAATGGCTTCGGCTTTCCGTGCGGCGTTTCCCTTTCCAACCGCCCCGAAAGGGGGCGACCGAGTACCGACGAGTCCTTTTCAACGGCTGGGCCTTGAGAGAATTACAAACCGCGCTCCAGGCATTGTGTGCATCATCATGGCCTCGCACGACCCCGCGGCGCTGAAGATGGAGGCCTCCGACTTTCCCGTTTTGTGGATGGTCAGTTGAGCAGACCTTTCTGTCCGCATCCAGATGGGTTCCTGCGTTCCGTTTCGCACTTGAGGCACTTTTGGTAAATAGAAAGTTGTGACTTTTTGGCCAATCTAAATGGTGAACACCAAAGGGTCTTCCATGCAATTTCACCCGCATGTGGTTGATCTTTAACCACCCCAAAGCAGGAACCCTCAAAACAGAGACCCATGTGAGAAGAAGGTTAGGGGCAGTCCCCTTACCACAAATAGGTGAGGGAATCCGCCTAAAAGTTGAATGTCCTTCCCGGATTTGGGTAGACCATTTTAATCCCAGGTGTTGATGGCGAATCAGTTGAGCTGGGCATGTGTCAAGCAAAGGGGAGCCCCAGAATGGATCTCAGATTTCCTTTTGGCTTCCTTTTCAGACCATCCGAAAGGGGCCCCAAAGGGAAGAGGGGTCGCATAGTCGTTTGGCTCTGTTTCTGGTGATCAAAGTCGGAGTTCCTGGTTGCTTGTTTCTTTTCTTTTTGACCTGCCAAACGGCGGCTTTGGTAGAATCATGGAGCCAGTTTGGGTCGGGGGTCGGTTACCACTTTGACTTGGCTTGTCAGCTCGTCTCTTGCGCATCTGAGACCGCCAACTATTGCTCCTTGTTCCACTTGAAGAATTATGGTTATCATGATTGTAACAGATGTCCGACAAATACAGAATTGCAGTGAGGTCCTACACGCGTAGCTGGAACAAGACTAAGACCATCCGGCTGCCGGATCAATCCAGGACCCCTTGAGTGGTTGTGAAAGGACACTTTGACGAGTCATCAATCCTTTTGGATCCCTTGCGAGTTTTGTTCACCCCAAAGCTTCCATTTGCTTAAGACTATTTGTTGTGTTCCCCTGTTGGTTTCACAGGGGATGCGTCACTACTGGAAATCTGTTCATTTGTTCCAGGGACTCAAGCAAATGGAGGACTGCAGGCAAATTCGGCAGCATGTTTGACCGATTCGGTTTTGAAGACATAGCCGACAAGCAAAAGGTTAGATGCAGCCATGGCTCCCAACTCCAGCACCCTTCAGCTGAGAGGTGCTGGTTGCCTGTTTCCCCCAGGAAATGTGGGAATCTACCCCGAACTGAGTCTGTTTCTTTCTCTCTCTCTCTCTCTCTCTCTCTCTCTCTCTCTCTCTCTGTCTCTCTACAGTAGATACACATACACTTCTTTTCTGTTTTTTTTACACAAAACATATATATATATATATGTGCACATTCGTCACATCATTTATGTATATTTCAATTTTCTGTCTCTCTCTCTCTAAATATATATATATATATATACATATATATATATATATTTCTATAGCTACTATTGCGCATGCAGCTGAAAAAACTCGCTCGGTCGCTTTTTTTTCCCGGACGAGAGGTCGAATCCATCGGCTTCCGGCATTTGGAGCGTGCCCGGATCCCCAGCTGCCGCCTGCCGCCCGCCGCCCGAGTGACTTGGGCCGGCGGTTCTCAGCTTCCCCCGGCCGTTTTTTTTTGTTTTTCTTTCAACCAGCGGTGCTCAGCGTCTTTTTAATGGGTGGTTTTTCCTAGTTGGTGGTTTGGATTGATGGTTTGGGATTTGAACCCCAGATCCTTTTGAAACCAAATGGGGTTTTGGTAGCCCCTAGCGTCCAAACCAAACCAAACTACAAAACCAAAACCACCTAGAGGGAAGCTGAGGTCAGGGCTTCCGAGCCAGATCCCTTCAAGGGAACCTCCCAAACAGAAATCTGGTTTCTTGATCGGGTTCTTTGGTCGCTCGGAAGCCTTGTGAGTATGGGAACAACTTTTGCTTAAGGGTAGTATTGGGGCAAAAAGAAGCAGAATCAGAACATCTTACAGCGGTTTCCGGGCCGGTTCCCTTTTGGGGACCTCCAAAGGCGGAATTCGATCGTTTCAACGAAAACCACCAGATTGCAACTTGTGATTTGCAAACAGTTTGGCTACTTTTGGGCCAGCCCACTCGGGCAACAAGGTCAGGCTGGCCCGACAGGTCTTTGGAAGAAAACGGGTGCCAAACACAGGCAACTACCTGAAAAGCTTGACTGCTATTGGGTTGGATCTTTAGACTTTAACTTTTTGTTGAAACCAGGGGGTTTCCGAAACCCCCAACACGTTTATTTTTTTTTCAGAGGGGTCAACAGCAACCAAGTGCCAAACTCGTCCCAACAAGGGGGTTCGAAACGAGAGAAATCCTAAGTTGGTTACTGAAGTGCGGTTTTTCCCTTGGGATCTTCGGCAACTTTTTGGTTGGAATAAAACCCGCAACAGCAAAAGGGGGATGGATTCCTGGGTTTGACACAAAATGGTGCCCAAGCACGTACCCCCAGCGTCGGGCTATGGCGGCTCAAGGACGAATCTCACCTGAGAGAACGAAAGGCCAGGTAAGCGAAGGTTAGTATCAGGGAAACCAACTTGGGATACAGGAGGAACCAGGGATACTGGAGGATTCCCCCGTTTGATGCACCTCGACTAAGCTTGATCTGGGAATGGCGCCAAGGGAATCCCCGCATATCCCCGCTCCCTCCGTTCCCCGCTTGTTCGTTTGTCCAAAGGGGACGGTCCCCACCAGAAATGGGTGCGAGAATCCGCCTTTGCATTTCATGTTTGCTTTTTGTTGGGTAGGCCTTTGACATTCTGCGCACGTGTTGTTGCTTCCGTCCATCCTCTCGACTTAGAACCGCCGACAAACCCCCCCTCCCCGCCCGTCCGCTCAAAAAACTGAGAGGTCACTCCCGAACGGGGAGCCGCAGCAAAGCAGCGGCACTCCCCCCAAGAAAAAGTGGATTTCGATGTCTTCGGATTTGCCGCAAAGGCCACCCCAAGTTGATCGATCAAGAGAAACACGTCGACTTGTTCGTCGCATTTCTTGAAATGTTCCAAATCCACGTGCACCATTTCCCTTTCTGGAATCCACCGATTTTCCGGCGTTTGCCTTTTGACTCTTGTGGATGGGGGAAATGAACCACTTCAAAAGATCTGTTTCTCCCAGGATAAACACTCTAAAAGGAAATTGACACCGATCTACAAGGGAAAACAAACAACCTGACCTAACAACTTGAGAGAAAGAGAGAGGTGTAAGTCCAAAGATTTCACAGCTGGACATATTTGTCCTCATATTTTTCCCAGGGCGCGAACAAACAAAACGCAGATGGAAGTTTCTCAATTCTCGAAGGATCCCGACCTCTAGGAATTGGTCCCAAAAAAATTGGCCCAGTGAGAAGGCTGGGTTTCAGGTTCCGCTCCTGCGCGGAGACCCGCAGGAGCTCACGGCTTCGCGGGTGGCGGTCTTCAGGGAGGCCATCGTGGAGCTCTTGGACATGGACAGCGCGGCTGGTCACCCCGCGAAGAAGCGAAACCGTCCATGTGGGTGTGGCTCTCAAAATTCAACGATCGGAGGGGCAAACCGCAAAAATGTTGGTCCATGGTCCACCTACCAGGGTTCCATTTTGGTGCCGGGTTTTTGAGCCACAGCCATGTCTTAAAGCAAAACCATCCATGCCTTAAAGCAAAACCGGAACCAACACAAAACGCACACCGCTCGCACGTCACACAACTTTTCGGTTGGTGCTCACTCGGCTCACTCGGGTGTTTCTCAATGTTGGGGACCCCTCCAAGTAGGTGGTTTCCTCTCTTTAACACCTTCCGAGAATCCCCAAACCACCAACCAAACCACCAATTAAAGGAGTTTGCAGGTTAGGAGTGGATTCTCATTTTCCCTCTAGAGCAAAGGGTTCAAATCCCCAAACCACTAACCAAACTAATTCGTGGAGTTTGCTGGTTTGCTGGTGGTTTCCAATTTACCCTCTGGAGCAAGGGGTTCAAATCCCCAAACCACCTACCAAACCCACCAATTAAGTGGTGTCCCATTTGCCCTCTACAAGAAGGGGTTCAATTTAACATCCACACCAACCAAACCAACGGGATACCTCGTTCGCGCCGGCGTTTTGGCGCCACAGGAGCTGCCAAATGGCCTGACCTCGAAGGCGAAGATGGGGCTGCAGGCAAGTGGGTTACGTGGCAGAGCGACGGGCTTGTCTCAAGCCCCCAAATCAGAGAAGCAAACTAGCAGGGATACCGCGGAAGCAGGGATACGAGCAGTTGTGCAGTCAGTTGAGCGCTCGCAGCCCCATCATGTTTCGGCTCTGGCCTCAACACCATTGATCAGAAGGCTCGGTATTGTTGAAACACATGTTCCTTCTCACAGTCCCTCGGGCTCCGCGACAGGTTCATGGCCAGGACTCGCTGTGACAAACTCAGCATTCTGTCTAGGGCTGGCTGTGGACGTTGTGGCATTTCTTGCGCGTGTTTTCACTTTGTCCTCCTTTTAGAAGCTCTGTCTTTCCCACTAGCTCAGGTTCCTTTTCTTCCACTTGCTGAAATGCATATTGTTTTTATTTCCCCTTGTTGGGATTAAAAGGAGTTTGTCACTACTGGAGATATTTTTTAGTTTTTCCAGGGGTCTCAACCAAATGGAAGTTTTGGTTCCCCTCTAAAAGAGATAAGCATAAAAGGGTGTTCGCTCCAAAAAAGACAAACCCATGTTTTAGGGGCGTTTTAGAAGCAGTGATCCACCCATCTAGGCTTTTGGTTTAAAGTACACCCCCTGCCCATTCGATTTTTTTCACAAGCCCCCACAAGCGATTTGCAGTCCTGACGTCTACATTCGGAGCACCTGATGCCCCTTTCTTGTGCTGTTTGTGTTGGGAACGAGAGTTCCAGCGCCTGTTCCTGTCTGTTTTAGGTAGCCAATCCGTTCAGCCAGGGTTGTGAAGCTCTGGCAGGGAAGAAGGTGCTGGGAACTCTTGATGAGAAAGGCTATTTGGGTCTGTGTCTTTTGAGGGTACCCTTATTGGGGTTGGTTTGAGGGGCAAAGGAAGACCACTATTTGTTGGTTCCTCTTGGCAGCAAAGCCATTTATGGTGAGACGAATCATCAGGAGCACATGTCCATTCAAGGTTCGTTGTCAATCGCAACATGTCCAGATTCTTTGTCCTTTTTCCTTGCGACCTCGTTGGCTTTGTGTTTTGCGGTCAGCTTCGATCGCCGCAGACTGGAGTCGGCGAGTCAGCCAACGTCATGGTTGAAATCCTGCACCACTTTGAAACCGGGGGAACTATCATAACGCTTGTTGGTATTTACAGGGAATCATATCATTTCAGGGTTTCTTGGGTTGTGCAGAATTTTGTCCATTCACGGTATAAGGGTCATGTATACTGCAACTCTTCAGAGCAGTGAGACTGAAGGAGCTTAGGTTCATGGCGGGGGCTCAAGTTTTCCTCCAGTGAGCATATTGCTCCAACTGGCTGGTGGTTTATTAGCATGTGAGCCACAATCAAAACCCGGGTAAGTGAAAGTTTGTAAGGGACGATCCCAGCCATAAATAGCTGCGGCTGCCTTCTTAGGTCGACCATTTTTCTACCGAGGTTTGATTGTGACTCAAATGAGCAAGGGCTATCTATTTTAACCACAACAGCAAGCAAACAAACGGACGGTTGAGGCTTCCCCGCCTGCGAGTCAACTCTCGGATTCTGTTGGGCTTTGGTCCCTCAATTCTAGATGGAGAAGTTGTGCCCCATCCCAGATGTATTCCCATAGCATCTGTGGGTGATTTTTTCTCTGGAATGCCGAACAAGCCAATGTGTCGCTAGATTTTGCCGTGCTGGAATGATCCCTGCAAACCATCCCCTATGGTTTCCTTTTATGGGAAACCCTGGGTTCATTCCCAACACCCTAGATCATTCCCTACTGAGCACCACCAAGATGATTTCAGTGGGGTCAAAAGAAACGAAAAGGCGATGCTGATTGAAGAGATCTGAGCTATCAAGATGTTGTCCTTCCTTCCAGCATAAAGGACCACTCACTTCCTGAGTTCATGGACTTTAGTCACGTTTTGGGTCTGGACCGCTTTAGTGGTAAACAACAACATTGGTTACCTTTTCTTTGGTGCATTTTGCTTGGCTGTTAGGACTTTAACTTTTTGCCAACTAATGGATTTTCCACTAAACCACTAAAAGTTAAACTTTTAGCAGGGGAGCAGAAAGCAACCGAGTTTTTTGGGGCCAATCCACTCGATCGTAAGTAAGACCAAGCAGTTCGACGCGTCGCCTTTGGATCATGGCTCCCATGGAGGCCATTCTCAACTACGCGGGCGGGGCCTTCATTTATATCCGCCTGGTGCCGAGATGGATGGCTAGGTCCCCCAGTAGTGCCCTTCTCTCCCCTTTTTTGGGGGGAGGGTTCCGAATACTAAAATAGACTACAGAAAAAAGGGTACCCTTATTCTATTCTCTCTACTGGAGGACCTAGATGGCATTCTGGGCAAGGTAGATGGCTATGATCTTAGGAACCCAGACTGGGTTCAGACCTCTTTCCTGGTCTTCATGAAGCTGGGAGCCCGTGTCTAGTTGCAAATATGTAGGTATAGCTTTGGTTGGTTAAGCACAAATTGGGTGTTGTGCGTGATCCGAGAGTCTGGGGAGATTTGCGTGCGCGCGCGAGAGGCTCGTGTTTGGTTTCTGAAGACTCCTCACACTTGTTTTGACCATACGCCCCACCCTTTGACCATCCATTTCCCACCCTTCAGAAAGAAACCCTGCAATGATATGATTCCCGTGTACCTACCAACCAAATGCAATGGTTTCAACTCCATGGTTTCATTTCATGGTGCAAAATGGATTTCGTCCATCAGTATGTTTGCTATGAGGTAGAATCTTAGCGGCTTTCTCTTCATCCCCTCAGCCCTAAATCCACTTTCTTCCCAGTCCCTTAGCCTGGGCTGGTTTGGGGCTGGATCCCATCGCGGCCCGCGAGTCCGACGCTTGGAACGCGGACGCCGAGGTCAGAACTACTTGGCGCGGGTGAAGGTCATCCAACGGAGCTGGCGGATCGCCAACAACAAGGCGGCGGCAACTGTGGCACCATCGACGCCGGGAGGGGTTCACAAGATTTTGTGGCCCCCAGCTAGGTGCCCTTCTCTCCCCTTTTTTGGGGGAGGGTTCCCCTACTAAAATAGACTACGGGAAGAAGTTGGTACCCTTATTCTAACCTTTGTACTGGAGGACCTAGACAAGATTTCGTGGACCCCCTGGTTGGTTGGTACTTGAATATGGAAGCCCAAAGCACCCCCCCTTGTTGGTCAATTTAAATGGAAACTATAGCTATTTTAGGGACGCCTCATTTTAAATCGAGAGACGTTCATTTGGGTATGGGTCAAAATTAAACCACCAGGGGACCGCAGGTTTTAGTCTATGTTTCCACTTCCCAGGGCAAGCCATTTTGGGTACCTATTCTTGACAACCACAGCCATTTCGATAATCTCTGTGGGGCCTTTGGGCTCCAGGCGGCGAATAAACCTCATGAATGAAACTCGGGGTGCCACTCAGCGGGATGGTTTCGCACTTCCGCGATGAGAAACTCTCACCTCCTGAGTTCTGTTTCGGACAAAAGGCGCTCGCTGGGCTTGGGCCATCTGAGGTTGGTAAATAAAAACCTCTTAACAACACAAAACTGTTCTCGACTTTTTGTGTAACATGGGCTATATGTCTGTAAAAGGTTAACTTCCCCAATCCTTGGAGTTTTAAGGGGTAGGTAAATAAAAAGTTTGGTTGCTTTTTCTGATCCAAGTGACACTCGATGTTTGGCGATGCATCGCAATCCCAGCCTTATTCTTGCGTAGAGACACGGTAGCATTACAATTAGATTTCGCAAAACAAAACGAGTCTCCGCGTGTTTCAGTTGGTGGGTGGTGTAACAAGTGGTGTATGTTGTTTTTTTCGGAGGGTACCCTTTTTGGGGTGGTCTTGAGGGGAACCCAAAGGGAGCCGCATGTGTTAATTGAGGCGCTGTTTGCTTCTTTCAGGTAGATTGTAGTTCCATGAAACGCCCCCCCCCGAACCACCAAAACCAGCAATTGGAGGGAAGCTGAGGCTTGGGTTGCAACGGAAGCCACAAGAAAAAAGGCACTTCTTGTTATGCGCGGGGGGGAGGTCCCTCCCTCTACTTTGACATATGGGTATGGGTCAAAATTATACAGGGGATCGCAGGTTTTAGTCCCCGTTTCCATTTACCAGGTTTCCCTTTGCGGTACCTATTGTTGACGCACCCACATACCCAGAATGCCATACTAGACTCTTTTCCTCACCTTCTGCACATGCCATGTGAGCAGCGGCTTTGAGTCTTGGCAAAGGATATTGGCAAAGGATGACCTTGGTCGCTTGGGAATGTGGCAAAGCGGAAAGTTTTATTCATCAAGCTGGTTGCGAAACTCCCATCCGGTACCACAACGCCAAACATCGCAGCTCGGTTTTCGTCAAACAAGAGTTCCACTGGCTGCATGTTGCACATGTGCAGGATGGTCCATACTCGTCGTGCTGCTTCCGGAGTTGTGTCTGAAGGTTTCCCTTGGGAAAACAAGGGCACCACCCTAGAATGCAGGAGCCCGCTCTGAGGTTGACTTCATATTCCGGAGAAGGAACATTCAAATGCCCCGGTTGTTTTTTCGCGGGATTTGTTGGTTCCCAAAAAGGGTTCATGATCAAAGGTGCCTCACATGCCCAAACCGAATCGACCTTTTGACCTTTGGGTTTGCCTGATGTTGTCCGTATTCTGAGTTCCTGAGTTCCTGCACTGTAGTCTCTACGTGGGTTTGGACCATGTTCGTGGTACACAGCAAGTTCCTGAACTTTTTTGGCCAATCCACGCGATGGGAAGCGAGTATTTCCTCGCGGCCATGCACTTTCCCTCGCCTTTTCGGCCGCCGCGCGGCTCGGTTTTCGCCGCGCAGGGCGCGGTGGAGGAGGAGGACGCGAAGAGCGCGGAGTCCGAGCAGCAGCAGCAGCAGCCTTCCAACTCCCGAGGCGGAGCAATCTGGTTGGTCTGTTGGTCTTGGGGAGGTCGCTTTGGCCGTCCCAATGTAAGTAACAAAAGCAGGAGGACTAAGTGAATTTTCCCTTCAGGTTGTTTCCTAAGCCAGGCTTGTGGGGGGAATTTGGGTCGTTTTTCCATGTCCTCCCCAAACCAACATCAGACTGTCAGTCATATTGTGAGAGTATATCCTTCGATGGAGAGCTACTGGCATTGTTGTCGCAAGTTGTTTGTGATACCCAAACAACTTGAAACCCAAACTCAAGCTACTTGACCTGTTCTTCCCTGTGCGTGGAGGTCCAAACAAACGCGGTAGTGAGGCTGGCGTTTTTCTTGAAAGGTGACAACAGAGCAAACGCACGCAGCCTTAAGATTTTCAAATCAGCGATCAGGTGTGTGTCTGTTCTTGCTCAGTGTATTTGTGTTCAGAATTATTTGGCAGCGACGAACTATGAGGGTGGGATGAATGGGTGTTTCGTGGATCAGATACCCCTCAAAGGGATTCATCATCACAACCAGTAGGCTTTGCAAACCTGCTGATTGCCCATCCTGGTCAGGATGCATCGCGCCAAAAAAGAACAGATTTGAATTGCTCCGCCCAGTGTTGATAGGGGGATTCTAGTAGACTGTTGCCTCACAATCGAACAGAGGGCTGAAAAGGGCTTGGCTGGCTTTCGGATTCAAAGGGCCAAACTAATCAGACTCACTCCCTGAGTTCCGTTTCAGACCTGAGTCACTTTGTGGGTCTGGACCATTTTAGTGGTTG
Source organism: Effrenium voratum (assembly GCA_963377175.1). Lineage (NCBI taxonomy): Eukaryota > Dinophyceae > Suessiales > Symbiodiniaceae > Effrenium > Effrenium voratum. Next base: position 181,123 of record CAUJNA010003543.1, on the reverse strand, counting down.
ACCCCGGATTATATAATACACCCCTGTTTATTAATATGGGGGTGTTCCCCTCCAAAAGTGATAAATCCCCACTAAAACCGGGGACGCCCCCTATTAACAAACAGGGGTTTATTAATCCGGGGTCAACATTACACCAGAAGTTTGGTGACTTCTGGCCAATCAGCTCGATCAGAGGTGAGCAGGGGAATCCCACAGGGGTAACTTACACAATCCATCCACTTGATGGCCGTGGCAGCGAATAGACCACGAAAAGGCTGCGCGTCGCTTTTGGACACACCCAGATGGGGTGTTTGTTGGTCCCCTTCTCGGGTAATGAAGGGAAGGAGGGCAAAGAAGGAAAGGCGAACAATTTGTTTGGGGCTAAACCGATTTTCGAGAAAAACCAAAACCAAAAAGAAAACATATTACTCTCCGGAACCATTCGACGTTCGGGGAATCCATTCTCCATTCAATGGGACCATTTCCCGAACTTCGAGCGGTTCCGGCTGCTGAATTGAACCTGGCAGGGGGGTCCTGGAAGACCATTCTCCTTTTAAAGGGATCCTCCAACGTCAGGTTCCATGTTAATTGGAGGGTATGGAGAGGTGGTTTGGCTTCGTGCTCGTTTGAAAGCTTTCTGACTATCTTGCAACTGGTTTGCCAGACTTCCTGCAGAAGTCCTTGGAGGAGACCGTCTCAGGACGGGCAGAAGGCAGGTCCGGAGATCGGAGGTAACAAAAAGCAACAGATCATCCCAAAGCCCTGCTACATTGAACTGCTATCCAGGGGTATCTCGAGAAGCACATTCTGTTTGGCCAATCTCGATGCACCAAGAATAGCGCTGCCTCCAAAAAACCCTACGCTTGATGGACAAAAATATGTTCGCACCACCTGAGAACCAAAAAACATGTTTTTGTCGAATTTTCACAGGAGAGCCATGTCGTTCCAGTGCAACCCCCCTCCCTGAATCTGATCCAAATCCTGACCACCTTGTGGTTTACACATGGCCCCAAGGTAATTTTCCGGTAGTGATGTTTAGAGGAGATATATAGGGACCCCTGCGGAAGGGAGGAAGGGAGGAATGAAAGAAAGAAAGAAAGAAAGGAGCAACAAGGACGGGTCAAGCCTGGGGCCTAAACCCACCGTGACTCTATCCTAAATTTATGTCAAACGCTTTGAACTCAGCCTGTAGGCTCATCTAAATCCCACCCGGTGCCATATTGACCTGTTATCCATGCCATCGTGGTTTAAGGTTGTCTTACTGTGGCTGTTTAGGGTATTGAGGGTGGATCTCCAGTGACTAGGGTGGATTTAGAACACGTGTCATGCTGGCTTCGGATTCGGATTGGTTGGGGCGGTGAACCCCGGCGGAACTCTTATTTAAAGTTCAGCCAAGTCAAGTTGTGACGCGCCACTAGCTAGTGAGCCCAGCATAAATCAAGCCTAAATCCACCAATCTGCTTTTTCCAGGCAGGAACATGTGGGCGTATGTGTTTTGTTGAGGGTTGGTTCAAAGGAAACACAAACCCGAAATCCATGGGAGTTCGATTCCAGTCTTGACGCACACACACACACACATGTGTGTGTGTGCCTGTGACCCCTTTTTGTTGGTGCAAGGGAAACCCTTTAAGGCTACGAAGCATAGGGAACCGCTTTTTGAGACACCTTTTCCTGGCCAGGCAAGAAAGGGAAAAGACGCAAACTGACCTTGCGAGTTTTACAAGCCTTCACTGTTTGATCATGTGTTTTGATTTGTTACTTCTTCTTTTTCCGGTGTTCTCTTCGTTCATTTTGAATCTTTAGGGGCCCACAAAGAACGAGCAGCTCCAAATCCAAAGTTCGCCCAGGCCGAAAGGATTCCAGGCGCTCGGACGGCTCGAAAAACACCTCCGCCACGGAGCTCAAGGAGCGGAATCGGATTCGGACGAAGCGCGAATCGACATCGCCCGGCGTTTTCAGACTGGAAGGATTGATTTCCTGGTGGTTCAACCAGGCCGGTTCAACTTGCTTTGGTTCAGACACCAAAGGAAGGAACGGATTTATTTCCGTTTGGTTCAACCAGGCCGGTTCAACTTTTTTTTGGTTTGGTTGGGTGTCCGAATGTAACCCAAAGTTAAGTTTCTAAACGTGGAATGGTTTCTGAGCCATTGTCCCTTTTCCTTATATAGGGTTCCTTAGAGTTTCTTGAATCTTTAGGGTTCTTTTGGGAGCCTGCGGACCCCTTGGAGAATGTTATAATTCCAGGAGGGAACCACCAACATGGCAACGGTTTCTCAGTCAACCAGCCCTCCAGTTCAGCTTAGTTTGTTGTTTAAAAAGAAGAAGAAGCACAACATGTGTTTGATGGGTGAACGGTGGTGGGGTTTCCGAATTTGACCCACGCGTTCGTTATTCACCTTTACGCGGACAGCCCAGGTGTCTGATATGATTCCCCCAACGTAAATGCCAAGAAACCTCCCGTTTTTTTTTTTGTCATACTGCTGTTTCTGAGCAGTGGATCTCGCGATCTCTGGACCTCGCGACCATCCACTCTCGCCACATGGATGGTTTCAAGCCATGGCTTCCTGGTCGTTTCATTTCGTCGGAGAGTCCCCAGGGTGGAGCACCCCTTCCCATGGGTCAAAGGGGCCAAATCTTTGGGCAGGCGGGGGCCAAGGTGAGAAGCAACAGCCAAGCTGAGGGTATGAGACGAAACCCAGCTGGTGGAGGTCCTTTTCGGCTGAAAGGGAAGCAGGTAGAACGAATGTCATTGATCAATACCCTCCAACAATCATGGAAGCTGACAGGAGGGTTTTGCAAGACTATTTTCCTTTTGGGCAACCCCTTTGTCCACTTCCATGATTGTTGGAAAGAGGGTAAAACAAGCAACATTCAACTCATTGAACAAGTTCGAACCTTCTTTGGGCCAATCTCCCCGAAACGTATAAGGGACGCCTTTGGGTGACCCGAAATGGGCTCGAACAGATGGGGTCGTTTTGGCTACACACACAATCCGTCGAATGCGCTGAATGAAGCATCAAGCGGGTCCCTTGGAGTCCCGAGTTCCCTACAGTAGAGAAGGATTTGGGGAAAGGAGGCAACTGGAATTACACTGGAATTCTATCCATGGTTCCATGACGCCTGGAATTCCATCTCTGCCTTCCTCCATCAGCTTGCATATGGTGACTCTGGCAACTCCGAAGAGGCTCATCTATGCCTCTCCTAGGACCAGACTAAGTGAAATGGGGAACCCAGCCCCAGCCCCAGCCCCGCGAGTTGCAATCGCCAGGTGCCGACGACCTTCAACGAGATGTTCCTCTTCAACGCCGCGGTCATGGGCTTCAGCTCTTCCGGAGCCTCGGCGATGCGGAAGAGCGCGATGCGATCCGAGTCCTTTCCCTAGAAGCCCAAGACACACAAAATATTGGGGCCTGGAACCCCCAAAAACCTCCAAAAAGGAGGTCTTGGGCTCCTACCGGAAAAAACATGTGGATTGAATCGGCTGGCGAAGAGTAGGCACGCGGTTTTGGGGTGCCCTGGCAAATGGAAGGAAACACCTGCGGTCCATATCCTGGTGGCGGATTCTTTTTGGGACCCGCCGCTTTGCCTCTGGTCAGGCTTACGCCTTACCCTCTCGCCGTTGCCATGGCTCCTGGTGCTATGTTTGTGGGAGGGTTATGGTTTCAATTGGTTCAGATTTCAAATGGGAGCCCCCAAGCTCCAATCTAATTCACTTGGAAGAGCTTTGCCTTTCCCGTGAAAGATAGATGAACCGGTGGACAAGTGGGGCATGTGTGTCTTAGATAAAAGTACCTCAAGACCTAGAATCCTTTGCTCCAAGCCCCAAAAGGTGTACCGAGCCTGAACACATGATTCACCTTTTCATGGTTGCCGTCGGGAAACATTTTACATTTTTGCTTATTGTGGTTTGGTGGTGGAAATCCAAGCACTGAACTGATAAAATTTGAGAATTGTTGCTCCCCAAACCCAACGTCAGCCAAGTTTTGCTTCCCTCTTTTCCCCTGAAAGCAGCACAGATCACCTTTCACAGGCCCCCCAAAGGGGGACCCCTTCGCTTTCTTTGGTCCGACAGCACACGTTAATTTGGGGGAATCCGAGTCCGAATCTTTTTGGGACAATCCAAAAGGCGAAGGGGCCACAAAAAGGTCTGGGAGCTGGTTTTTGGTCCGGATCGCACATTGTGGCAGGAATCTGTGATCCCTTGGGAGAACCATTTTCGTGGTAAATAATACCTTGACTTTTTCTGGCCAATCCACTCAGGAAGTGAGATCTAGTTTACCACAAAACAAATCCTTCAACATTTTAACGGCAGGTTCAATGCACCAGAGAGCATATGATACGGTGAGTGGATCCACAGAGATCGGCGCCACTTGGATGGATGAAACCCTTAAGACAAACAGGGACTAGGTTTTTGAGAGGTGCCCTTCTCTACCGTTTCTTTTTTGAGGGAGGATCCCCTAACTAAAAGCGACAACAGAAAAAAGGGTACCCTTGTTCTAACATCTCCAGTGGAGGACCTAGGGGATAAACTCCGCCACCTGGTGCGATGTGGAATTTCCGCATCCATTGTTGGAATGTTTCTTCACTTGGCAAGTCGCTTTTGGTTTTGTGGTTCTGTTCATTTTTACTGGGCTGCAAAAGCCAGTTTGTTGCAAGCCATACCAAGAGTTGTAGAGGTTTTTTGGATAGATCCAGCTGATTGGCTTCTCGTTTCTGAGGATCTTGGATGCACAACATCCTGGAGCAATTCGACGGCATTGTGACCAATGTGGCGCGAGCCTGAGCGCCACGTGTGTGGATGTCAGCCTGGATGTCAGCCTCTGTGCAGGGACTGTTTGTCAAAAGCTGCAGAATGGGTTCCCTCTCATTTCAACCTGGAGTCTCCTTCTGACCCGTTAAACACCCTTATTCTTGGTAGGCGTCTCCTTCTGACCCGTTAAAAGCTCTATTTTTGGTGGATGACCCCATGTTTGAAGTTCATGGAGACGCGGAGCGTCCCAAAGAGATGCGCCTGCCAATTGGGATAGCGCTTGCCCCATGGGTCTTCATTGTATGCGCTTGGCCTTCTTTCTACGGATGTTCCTGCAATTCTGGTTGATTTTGTTTTGTTCGGCAGGGCCAGCCTTCAACGCAACTCGGCATAGAGAATACCTTGTGGTCTGTGTGTGTGTGTGTGTGTTCTGCGGTCTTGTTTTGGAATGCACCTAAATATATATATATATATTATATAGAAAAAACTATTTGCAGCGCTGTTTATGTGCTCTACGATCTGACTTTTGTTGGGCTACCATCTTTGCAGGCTGTACATCCACGAGTGCTAACCTGGGCCACGACGGTCCTGGATGGTTCTACATCCTATCGGAATACACGAACAGGTGTAAGGATATGCAAGGATTCTGAGGTACGACCATCTGCCGGCATCTTACTTGCTATTGGGTTGGATCTTTAGACTTTCACTTTTTGGTTGAAATCATTTGGTGTTTCCACTAACCCCCCAAAGAGTGAACCACTTTTTGCCGGGGGGCCGTTGCAGCCACCACGCTAAGCTCACGCGGAGACGCCAGGAATTCCATGGCCTGAGACTGGCATTTGAGCAGCTTTTTGTGGCCAGTTGGAGGGCGTCTCTACCTGGTTGATTGGGAAAAAGCCCAGAAAAAGTTCCATTTGTAGTCACCGACTCCGAGCTTCTGGCCTTTTTTTGACGGCAGCAACCGATGCCATCCGGCTAAAGAACCCTCCGGTTCAACTCCTCTTTTGTTGCTGGTTGTTTTTGGTTGGTTTGGGGGGGGGGTCCGAGTTTTTAGTCCACCAGGTCAACTGGTAGCAGATGATCTGACCGCAGTCAACCAGGCTGTGGGTCAAAAAAAGGCACCCAACATGAGATCCTGGTAAATGGAGACATGGACCAAAACCTGCCCTGGTGGCTTAATTTTGACCAAATATGAGGCAACTGGAAACATGGATTCCACAACCTGCGGCCCATATCCTGGCTGAAATTTTTCGACCGAGTTTTTAGCCCGCAAGGTCAACTTGTAGCAGGTGATTGATCTGAGCCCAGTCAAAAGTCCCAGGGGTTTCGGCTTTCATCAGCTTCGAGGCCAACTCTTACCGCCTGCAAGAGGAGTGCGACGTGCTATCGCTGGTGCTGGCACGGCCACCGGGTTCAAATGGCGGTTCTTTTTTCCGGAGGTCAGGCGTCCCTGTTGTATCCCCTTTTGCCAATTGGTTTTGGAGGTTTCGCAAACCTCATTTGGAAGAGCCCTAAAGGGAGGTTCCTTTGGGTGATATAAGGAGCCCTGGAATAGGTGTGGCCGTCGTTGCCTGCTAGGTGGACTTCTTGAGTTTTTCGGCTGCTGAGTTTTGACGGGATCGATCCGGTTCTTTGCTCTGCCGACTTGCTGCCGAGCTCATCACATCGCCTTTACCACATATCACTTAAGACCAAGAAGCTGCAAAAAACACAGCAATGACCTTGGCTTTAGTGTGACCGGATTTTGCCCCGTAGACCGTTTGGAAACGAATGGCTTTTCCGATAGGCCTACAAAAGCTTAGACTTTTTGCCTTGGGGGGAAGAGCAACCCGGTGACTGGTGGGCTTGATATCCATAGTTCGGGCCCTCAAAAACGACCAACCTGTCCGTGCATGAGTGCCATGTGCTTTATGCGCTTGATTAGCTACTGACCGACTAGGTACACACAGAAGTTCTTGCCTGACAACATGTAGCCTCCTGAGCTCTTCGATTTTTGTTTTATACAGGGGTGCCTGGTTGATTCCTTGTCGCATGGCCATATGAATTGAGACGTCAACTCACCCGCACCACTCGTGTTTGTGAGGGTGTGAACAATCCTGAGCTGTTGCCCACTTGTGGTGGCATGCATATTTGCCATATCCCCCCATTCCCAACAGTTTAGGCCCACCAATGTCCAAAGCCAAGGCAAAAAGGAACAATTGTCTAGCACAAGCTCTCCCGTGTCCGCCGGCATAAACACAAGAGATCTCGGTCCCATTCCTCCGCGAAGTTTCGATTTCAGTCCGCGCGAATCGAGCGAAATCGGACGCGTAGCTGAGGCATTCAGGCTCCATCAAGCTTTCAGAGTGACTCGTCAAGCGGTTTGGACTTCGGGTGTCGAGATCGAGCGTTCGCGTGCTCGAATTGCACTCCGGTGGAGTAACTGGTGCACCTGAACTAGATCACTTCTTAGATCCCTTGGGTGCATTTGGTTCTGGACATTTCGCTTTGAGTGGAGTTGACATGACGAATTAACAAGATGATGCCAACTCCCTAATTTTACATGCGCAATGTCCATTCCCTACAAGAGGTGAAGAGTTTGACATCTCCAAGACGTTCGAGCATTGTGGTAGGATTGTTGCTCCCTGGTGGGCCCATCTGATGTTCTTGTTTTGTTCAGGCGTTCAGCACAGTGTTTACTTCTAGATGATGTATCAACGGCAGGTACCAGACAACGATCTCGCGGTCTCGGATCCTGTCCTCCAATTTCGGGCTGGTGAAGTATGACAGTTTAACTAAGCTAGATGTGGCTGTGGCTCAAAATTAAACAGGAGGCGTCACCGTTGCGTGGGTTTTGGTCCATGTTTCCACTTACCAAGGTTCCATTTTGGAATTTCGTTTTTTTGAGCCACAGCCATGTGTTCGTGCCGACGTCGGAAGCGCGGAGTCTTTTATGTTTCCCTTCCAGTAACATTGCAGGCTAGGTCCCCCAGTGCCCTTCTCTCCCCTTCTTGGGGGGAGATTCGGTTCCCCTACTAAAATAGACCACAGAAGAAAAAGTTGGTAGGTCCCCCAGTAGTGCCCTTTTACCCTTTTTGGGGGGAGGGTTCCCCTATTAGAATAGACTACAGGAAAAAGTTGGTACCAACTTATTCTAAGCTCTCAAATCTGGAGGACCTCGCAGGGACCCTCAGGTGCGAAGTGTGCCTTTGGATCCCTCACCGTGTGTCAAAGCCGATCGGGGCTTCCTTCGGCCTAGAGCTGGTTTAGGGTTGGTTTATGGCTGGTGTAGGTTGGTGTGGGCGGTGGCTTGGACTTGAATCAGGGTTGGTTTAGGGCTGGTTTAGGTGGGTTTGGAAGATTGGTGTAGGTGGTTTTAGGGTTACGTAGTTTAGGGTGTTTTTTTTTTTGGCTGCTTTAGGGTAAGCTTGGCTGAAGGCGGCTGGTTTGGTGATTGATTTGTGGTGGGTTTAGAGGGGTGTGAGGCTGGTTCGCTTGTCCCGGGTCCGTGTGGGGGTGCTGGGGAAAAGGGTCAGGCGATGTCAGGGCGTCCGGTGGCAGCGGTTTGGGGCGGGCACCACAGGGAAGGTTCGGGGTGGGGAGTGGGGGATAGCAAGGGGGGGAGCCTTGCGCCCCACGGATATTTATATATATATATATGTACTAACTAGGTTTGCCAGTAGTGCCCTTTTACCCTTTTTGGGGGGAGGGTTCCCCTACTAAAATAGACTACAGAAAAAAGGGTACCCTTATTCTAACCTCTCAAATCTGGAGGACCTCGTATATACACATGTTGTTTGCTCGTTTTCCGTGGTTAAGCGAAGCTGCTCCAAAAAGAAGGACTGGATGTTGAAATATGTTTGCAAACATCCATCAACAGATTGATCCAGGATCAGGTAGGTCTCCATGGTAAGCTCCTTGAACACAACGTGCTGCGGCTGCGTGTGAATGATAATAGTGTGGGTGGACAAGATCCTTCCCTGCGAAGCGTCTACCAACTGGTGCAGGAGTTTGTCCATCCACAGTATTTTCATGAGTCGGGACCATGGTGGAGTAACTGGTCGTTCAAGCTGCGTTCTTGATTCATAGTTTGATCCCAAACACATGCAGCAGGGTTTTCCAGCTCATCCCCTTTTTCCCAGTATGTCCGTCAGAACGTCAGGCTCTGGCTGTGAGGAGGGTGGGAGGACAATCCCCTTCATTATTTTGCTGGCGCTCAGAAAATATGTGGGAACGAACCCAGGAATTGGTCCCCTGCTAGGTCCCCCAGTAGTGACCTTCTCTCCCAGTACTGCCCTTCTCTCCCCTTTTTTTTGGTTCGGATTGGTTCCCCTAAATTTTGACGTCCTGGAAAAAGTGGGTACCCAAAAAAATATAACCTCTCAACTCTGGAGGACCTAGTACTCTATCGCTACTGGAAGTAAGTTGTTTTCTGAACTACGCGGGGAAATGAACCCAGGGATTGGTCCCCTGAAAAGTTCCCCGAGCCAAAGACCCGCGGCCCTTGAACGACGAAACCTGGCGCGCCTAGAGCGCGCGCGCCTCGTGGTCCGCCAGGTTCAAGGCCGTGATGCTGGCCTCACTGCGGTCCCTGGTGCCCAAGGAGTGCCGATGCCAAGCGAAACGGGGCAGGTGGATCCGCCCGTTTTCTGCATCCAGACGTGGCTTCGGATGTGTTGCGAATCTGTGGATCTACCCCTCCTATGCCCTTTCTCACCCCTTTTTTGGTTGGGAGGGGGAGCCCCCTACTAAAATAGACTACGGAAAAAAGGGTAACTTTATAGGCCTTTTGGCTGCGAGTGAGCCACTGAGCCGTTGGGTTCTGGGAGCTGAGCCTTTTGGGCCTTGCTGCCTCTCCATGAAGGGGTGAGGCAGCGTGCGACTACCTTATGCTTGCGAACAGGTGATACGAACAGCAATTTGCAGTATGCAACTGCTGTATTGAGGGACAATGTGTTTCTGCAGAATTCATGGCCAATGTGTTTACCCCTCGCCGAAGGAGTGGGACTCCAATCATGAAGTAGCCTGGAACTGGCTCTGGGAGAACGTGGAGCGCATGCTGCGCATGCAGATCTGCAAGCCTCAGGCCAGAATTCGGGGCTTGATCAAAAGGTCCGACATACATGGGATGAGAATTGCCTGGAAAATAACTAGAAAGATGATATTGCCCTACTTTAACGAGACACGATTTAATTAGCCATGGTCATTTGGGGGCCCTAAACGGAAGATTGATCAACCCCATGTTCGAAGTCGCAGGCCCCCCCACCCTTTTCTTCCGGGTTAATGGGAACAAAGCAAGGCCAGCAATACCCCAAGACCTCCGGTGGGTTGAGGGGTGGGCCCGCGAAAAAGTCCACCTAAACAGCAGGCTCCTTTCTTGACTGCTATTGGGTTGGATCTTTAGACTCTAACTTTTTGGGATATCATTTGGGGTTTTTCATCCAACCCCAACAAGTTAAACTTTTTGCAGGGGTGTCAACAGCAACCAAGCTTTTTCCTCCCTGCTGGGGCGAACAAATCGCAAAAGCTGGGGCCTTCCGCGCACTTTTGCATAGGTAGGAGTAAAACACAAATGCTAGCACAAGTTGCATGACCACTCAGTGGTCGACTGAGGCTCCCAATTTGCTTGCAGAAACTATGAAGGGTCCCTTCAATGAAGGCCCATAAGATTAAATGGCAATGAATTTTAACGGTTGGAACCACCTCAAAAGTGGAGATGAATCCCCATGTCCACCAAAAGGGTGGGTCCCCCATTGAAATCGTACCCATTCATGAATCATTTGTTTATCATTTGTTTCATGGGGGTAGGAGTTAGGACCCAAAAGGAAGCCGAAAGGAAACAACCTGAGCCCCGATTTGTTTCAAAGCCACCCGAATTTCGCACCGTGACCACGGCTCTCCAAAACTTGGTGGCTCCCAGCCAAGCCCTTAGCCTTAGCTTTTCGGCCTTTTAGTGTTTAGTGATGTTTAGTGGTTGGGTTTCCGAATTTGACCCACAAGAAGTCAGTCAAACTTTTAGGGGATCCGAAAACGGGCCAAAAAGAAAAAAACCGACACCGAGTACTTTCTTGCCTGCTGGCCAACGGTTTCATAAGCACCTCAAACTTGGAGGACCTGGGGGGAGGGGGAAAAGGGAGGGAGCCCCAAGCCCCAAATAAGGCCTGAGGAAGGGGCGGTTCTAAGGGCTTTAATAAGGGCTCCCTCCCCCCTCCCCTCCCTCCCCCCCGCCCCCATGATCATTCGGGTGTTGTCAAAATAGTTGGAAACCCCAAAATGGCTTGCCCTGGCAAATGGAACCAAGGACTAAAACCTGCTGGTGGTTTAATTTTGACCCATACCCATTTGAGAAAACTTGTGGAATTTGAGAAAACGATTGAAGTGGAGGCATTTGGAGAGAGAACATAGGCTCCTAAATCTTCAAGCGTCCCTAGGTGTGAATTTCAATCAGGACCCCTTGGTGGACATCATTATGTGGGTTCATTGCCACCGTTTGTGAGGTTCCAACTCTTGAAATTCACGGCGCCATATGTGAGGTGGTGCTTGCCTCAGAATTACACTGGGTGAATGCAGCCAAGACTTTGAAGCGGAAGTCTTGCGCTGAAATTGTTCCACATAAATTCACGGACGTGTAGATTTGCTCCATGTTTGTTTTTTCCCAACCCCCGCGTCCCTATGGGATCTTAGCGGCTGTCTCAGACTCTGACTCGAATGGGCGCAAAGCAAAGCAGATGTTTACCCTCCCACCAACTAACATGGAAGTGCAAAAAGGCCCTTTCCACGAGGAAAGACTCGTCTTTCCACAGGGGTCTGTGCCCAACCCCATGGAATCGCTGGTGGGAGGGTATGTGAATTGTTCCAACCTCCGGGATCCAAGCGAAGATGTTTTACTTTCCCCTCTTGGTTTTAAAAGGAATCTATGACCAGGGGGGTCTTTTTGCCGCCTTTTGTGAGAAAATTGGCGATACAAGGGGGTCGATACTTTTTCCACCAAAGGTGGCAAAAAGACCCCCCTGTCTATGACCACTGGACATATGTGTGTGTGTGTGTGTGTTTTTTAATTATTAATATATATATATATATATTTTCAGGGGGCTTAAGCAAATGGCAGAATATGGGCGTGGTCCCTGCTTTGGGGCTCTCGCTGGGTTGGTTGGGGACACAAGGAAACCGGCAGCCATTGTGGGGATTCCGACTCGGATGTTGAGACAGCCCATACTTCAAAACAGATAACATTGCGCTTCACCCGGATGGGTAGAGGTGACATATGTTCGGCACGTTTCACGCCCAAATCCGTTTGAGGCCGTAAATGCATGCAACCTTCCGTGATGGCGTTGCTCAGTGTTACGACACCGAGACTCCTGAATCGCAGCACCTGTGCGGCTGTTTCCTGCCATCATCTGCTCTTTGAAGAGAAAAGCTAATGTCTACCTCTGATTAATAAACCCCCCCCCTCCCCCCCACCCAAACAACTTCCCTCCCTAAATAGTGTTCTGAACTTGATTATGAATTGCTAAGTATTGCAAACATATTTTTAATCATAGGTCAACATTACTCCATGTAGCAATGATAGTACGAAGGTATGGTGGACGAACGAAGACCAACCGTAGAGAAACATGATTGCAGCCAAGTGGTGCTAAGTGGGTGAGTCTCAAAAACAGCCCCCTCCCCCCCAAAAAAAATAAAGAACATATCAATAATACTCGTGACTCGTAACAACAATAATAATAGTAGTAATAATAATAATAGATATGTGTTTGTGTATGTGTTTTTTCTTTTGGTTTCGGTTAAAGCCTCAAAAAGGGGTACTCTCAAACAAGAACAGACCAAGTGGTTTGCTCCCCTCATTTTCCCTTCAGGTTCCCGCCCTGAAACCCTCGTGTTCTTGGGTTCTCATTTTCCCGCGCGAGAGGTTTCGGCTGCAAAAAACATTGGCTTTTCGGGGTCCAGACCCCAGACCCTGACACCTCAGAGTATATATATATATATATATATGTATATACACATACATGTATATATATATATACACGCATACACACACACACACACACATATATATATATATATATATATCACCCCCCCCCCCCCCCCGACGCCCTCCCCAGCCCAGACCCCCAGAGCCCCGCGCCAGCGCAGCGGCGCCAGGCCTTCGAAGCAGCGCTGGAGCGTTTCGTCATGAGCCTGGACGAGACCCTCCTGCTGCACTTGCGGAAGGGCATCTACCAGGAGCGCCTTGGACCCTAACACGCCAAAAGTGAAAGAAGCCCAAAGCGGCCACCTTGCCGGAGCCGGATGCGGGGAGAGAGTGTGCCTCCCATGTGAGCTGAAGTCCGGGTACGCAAAAAGTACGGGTGCCTTCCATTTGCTGAAATGAATATATATATATATATATATCATTGTTTCATTTTTCCCTTGGTTTTAGAAGAAATGTATCACTACTGGAAATATGTTCATTTTTTCCAGGGGTCTTCTAACCAAATGGAAAAAAGCGAACAGCCCCCGGATGACGGACGGGTCCCTCCCAGTGGGACCTTGCAAGCCGAATCCTTATCTAGGTCCCCCAGTAGTGCCCTTTTACCAACTTTTTTGTTTGGGAGGGTTCCCCTACTAAAATAGACTACAGAAAAAAATGGTACCAACTTGTTCTAACCTCTCAAATCTGGAGGACCTTGTTATTTTTCCTTTCTTTTTTGAACCGGGCGTGGGTTTTGGAGTGCGCACTTGCCTTAAGAGCAGCACCTGGGTTGCGAGCGAGTTTTTTCGACGCTTAAAGGGAGGGTCCCTTTACTTGGTGGTTCCCAGCCGTCCCGTTAGCATCTACCAGTGCCTTGAAAAGAACAGCACGTGGTGGTTAGGCCCAAGAGTGGCATGGAAGTCCACTGGTGACACGGCGGGAACTTTCGGCTTGGACAAAGTTCGGCTGGTGCCCTTCCCCACTTTGCCATGACACCTGAGAGGGGGTCTCTTCTTAGAAGAAACTGATCTTCCAGGTACCCTCCCACAGATGCCTTCTGTGGGAGGGTACCTGGAAGGTGGTTTGTCCGAAATTTCCGAGGGGGTTGATCCATCCCAGCAAATTGAGGAACCACTCGAGCACTGATTGAACCTTGGTTGAGTTGGCCCAGGACACCCAACGACAGACCCCGTCCTCACACGAGACCGAAACATGCCAAGAATGCCAAGTGAGCAATGCAACCGTGACATTGCCGTGCTGTTCTGCCAACACCGCTTGTAGCAGGGCATGGTTTATCGGATGCAGGAGGAACCAGGGATACGGGAGGACTCCCCCTAAATGCACCTTGACTAAGTTTGATATGGGAAAGGGCGCCAAGTTGGAATCCCCCCACGCTCCCTCCGTATCCCCGCGGTAGTTCGTTGATGGCACCACCCGACAAATGGTGGGTCCCCTCTTCTTAAGCCAAACTTCGATGTTGCCTGGCCCGGGCCTCCAGATGCCACTCTTCCCCTTTCCAACGCTGAACATCCTCATCGCTTGAAAACAGCATGGGTCGAACACTTTTTTGAGGGACGCATCTTTGTGTATTTTTAACGGGAAACCAAAACGAAGCCCACCATTTTGGGGGTCCCCTGTCGTTTTTGCAAAAGCCACACGAAAATGAGTGAAAACAACGGTGCTGGGGGGGCACAAATTCATTTGCAATACTTTGGGTGGACAACCTCCTGCACCAGTTGGAAGGTTCATGCACCGGCGCGAAATGGATTTGGTCCAGTATCGACATTGATTGCAGCACCACCTCCGAGATGATATGGCCATGGGTCAAAATCCAAATCATACCCCCAGTGAACATTCTAGACGAGACTAGGTGGTGAATTCACCTACCCCAAAATGGGATCCCAAAATGGTTTTGACCAGCACAGCCATATTGATGTTTGATTGTTTGCACACGGCTCGCCAGGTTGGAGAGGTTTTTGCAAGCGGGAGGTGTTTGAGTGGGTGAAGTGGTAGACATGTTGAAAGGAAGGGAGATGCCATGATCTTTGCTGTTGTTGGCATGTTCTTACGTCTTTAAAAAAAAAAAAAAAAAAAAGTTAGGGAGTGCAGAAAGCACAGTTGGTTGCTACCATACCAAGGGTGGTAAAGTGATGATGCTGGAAGTGGAGAACACCCCTGTCCCCGTGTTTGTTTTAGTGCGGACATGGGTCGAGGTATCTCGGAGTTGTCGGGTCCCGGAGCGGGCTCAACGAATCGCAAGGTCCTAAGGAGTGTTGAAGGGCCTCTAAGGATTTCGAGCCCTACTAGGTTTTCTAGCTATGGTGCCCTTTTTTTAAACCCTTGTTGGTTGGAAGCGTTACGAAAATAGACGGCAGAAAAGAAAATGGTGCCCTTATTCTAGCCTCTCCACTGGAGGACCTAGATTTCGAGCCCAAAAGGAAACCGCTTGCGCAGAAGGGTCCATCCTTCCATTTTTTGGGAGCCACAGTTGAGTGAAAGATGGCACAAGTCTTGCCTTAGTCGTCTTTGACGAAAAGGGAATGGTCCGTTCGCTGGCCAAACTGCGAAACCAAAGCTTGTTGGGCTTCAAATCATATCCTAGGTAAAATCTAGAACCACTGAGTTTTGGCATGCATTGAGTTTGGGGTAAGCATATAACTCCACCATGTGTTTTCAGCTGGTGCAGCTGTCACGGGTTGCTACCCTAGACTAAAATTAACATGGGTGGTGCACCTCTCCCAAAATGGTACCCCTGGTTTGAACCATGGCCTTGTCGCCCGAGGTTCTTCTCTATGGCGCCCTCAGGGCAGGACTACTTCAAGCAGTCCACCACCCGGCTGTACTTCATAGCAGACCGGCGCCTCAGAAGTCAGATTTGCGCGGAGAGGGGTCTTGGGGGTATGGATGCTTGTAAGGCTGTGTGTGTGCGTCTGGGTGGTGTGTATCCTCCTCCAAAACCTCCCTGAAAATGCCCATGAAAGTCGGTGAATTGTCTTCCATTTGCTGCGAAGGTGTCTTGTACTTTTCCTGGTTTAAAGGGAATCTATCACCGGAAATATCTTGCTCCTTTCCGGGGAATCCTTTTGGAGACATGTTTTTGAGGATACCCTTTAAAGGCTGATCAACGCGGACACCAACCGGACCATTTTTTTCTTTTACGGGGGTCTATATCACAACACAACCCCCCCACCCAAAAAAAAAAAAGAAGAACAAAAAGAAGACAAGAAACAAGAGCACACACAAATACCCCCAAAAAGCAATTGGAATCGATTCGGGACACTTGACAGACGCAAAGCGGAGGACTGACCAAAAAGGGACGATAGGTGTCCTTTTGATCGGCGAGTTTGGTTTGAATAGATGGGTTCCACTGGTTTTGGTTGGTTTTATGCCCCTAAATACCCTCTTTTATCCCCCTCAACAATGGAACCAGTCACCGCGGTCCTAATTGGTGTGGAAAACTAGGGGGTCGTGTTTCGACTGCAACTTGCCAATGCTTAATCTAGTATTGCCAATTCTAAAAATTGTATTGCCAATTGCCAAGCCTTAGTCTCAGATTCTCAGTACTTAATTTGTGTGTTGCCAATTCTAATTTGGCTGGGAAGAGCTTGGTTAGGTGAATCACCCTTGAAAAGAAACGGCGGAGGCGGAGGCTTTAATTTGGGAGTTTCAGCAACCCCTCAACGTGTTTGTTGGGCATTAAAGCGACCCCCCTTTGCGTAAGTGGTTGCCCTTACTTTTTTGTAAAGCAAGTTATCTTGATTTTTATGGTTTGGAGACCACTAAAAAAGGAGGTCCTAATGTTTGCCCGGATTTGTTCGCCTGTTTGTTGGTCCGACTGTTTTTTTGGTTTTCCTTTTCCGGCAAAAAACACCTGCTATCAAAGAGGACCCCAACACAGCCACAGGATCCTGAATTAGAAAAAAAGGAGGTTCGACATTACCAGCGTTCTGTATTTGTCGAAAGTCACCTACGCCCTCTACTCTTTTCGGAATCATTTGGCTACGACTTTTAAGAGTTGGAACCGCCAAAGTGCTTGGACATCTTTCTCCCCACAGCATTTTGAGGTCAAAGGGCTGTTTTTTGTTGAAGGCGAAGCGCTAGATCTGTGGCGTTTACCGTTTTTGAGCAATTCGTGCATTCTCATTCATTCCTGGCCCCCCTCGTCAGGGGATATTCTCCCGGTGTCAAAACGGGCATGCCATTTTTTGTACGGTATCCTTTTTGAGGTGGGTTCAAAGGAAAACCACGACAGGACACCGGTCAATTTGCGGATTCCCCATTTTGGACGCAAATGAGCCAAAATCAAAGATCGCGGGATGGAGTGAGGACATATTCTCAACATTTTGCCAGGCTTCGGGCTTGCGCAAGGCCTCTCCGCAGAACGTGAAGAATCCATGATGACAGCCAGTGTCTGTCAATCAGGACCGACATGCATATTTAAGCAAGACAGCTGATTCTTCCATCCAGAATCAGTCTATTCACCCCCACTCACGCATCCATTCACCATCGTTTGCCTTTTTTCCTCCCAAGGGTTGTAACGTTCCTTTGGGCAAACAAAACCTGAATTTGAACCCTCTCTGAAAGCTGCCCGGGAACGAGCCCAATCACACACACCCAGGAGTCAGGGTACATGTTCTTTGGTTTTAAAGGAGAACCAAAAGGAGAGCCGAGATTCATTCTTGGTGTATGGTTTTGGCTTCCCTTTGATCTCCCTAGAAAACCTGGATGGTGACTTACGCTAAAGAATCGATCCCCGGAGCGCCGGATTTTTCTCCGGGAGCACCGAACCCGACCGAGACCGACCCAAGAAACCGACCCGGGAAACCGACCCGAGAAACCGACCCGAGAAACCGACCCGAGAAACCGACCCGAGAAACCGACCCGAGCATTCTTGATTCTTGATTCTTTATCCACAGCCGACACACCTACCTCAAGAGAGGTTAAGTGGGGCGCAGTTGCGCGATACTTGTAGCGGATTCCCGAGGATCATCGAGATGACCATGGAGATCTTTCGGAACCCCCGGCAGATGGTCGAGGACATCTCCGCCTTGGGCCTCCGCCGCTGGGATGTTCGGTAACTAGAACGCCGGGCCAATCTGAACGGAGAACGGGGGAATGACGTGATGCGCGCGATCAATGGCCCAGCACTGGGTTTTCTCTTTTTCCTTTTTAGATGCCCCAAAAGGAAGCCAAGGGGGGGGGGGTGAAAAGTGAATTCCAGAGCCCCTATTTTATGCAACAAATCTGTACATAATCCATGATTTTGGTAAGTTCTACCTGGTCGTATGGTAGCCACCCACCCACCTGGATCCCCAGTTGCGTTTTTTTCTTTTTTCCCCATGCAAAATAACCCCAAAAAACGGATCGCAACAGTGACTGAAAGAAGCGATCGCAACTTGGCGATCTAACCATTTCAGTAGAGCCAAGAGTCAACTTGGCCGGTTGGCCGAGCTTTTGGCTCAATGTGGTTCACCAGTTCGGGGCCACGGGTACGTCAGCTTTTCTGGAGCGAGACGAAGGTAAGCAGATCCATACTGGAAGATGGATTTGAGGGAGGGGGCTGACCCCTGGAAGTCCATTTATTCTTCACATTCTCTAGATACCCCACCCCCTCCCTCTTGAGGTTGGGGGGGTTTACGCAGTTTGGGGGGCTTTCAGTTGATAGTTGAAGGGCGATTGGCTCTATTCAACACCCGAAATTCCCAGCGGATTTCCGATGTGCGCCAAGAAACGACCACTGTGTTGCGACCACTTTGCCTTTGGATGCCATTCCTACTGCAGCCCGTGCCAAGTGCGTTTGACGGGCGTTTAGCATGGGGCTCGCGGAGAATGTCGAAATGAGTGAGCCAGGCTTTGGTTTGCCAGGCCCGACCTGAACATGAGGGCCCCTCGAACGAAGTGCCTAGATAGCCAAGTGGCGATCGCTTTTTTTCAGCCACTGTTGCCGGTGTTTGGATGGTCAAGCGCATGGAAAAAAACGAGCAGCAACTGGCGATCCAGGCGCTTTTTGAGACCCCCCAAAGGGAGCCCGGGTCTCCCGTGGGCTTTTGGCTTCCCTAACCAGCCCCTAAGGGTACCCCCCAAAAAGGCCCCGGCGCACCCACGTTCGGAGAAAGCAACCACTTGGATGTAGCCAATTGAGAATACATGCTATATGCATACAATCGATAGTTGCAACTATACGTGAATATATATATATATATAGACAAATATATGTATACGTTATGAGTTATGCAAGTATATACAAGTCCAGACCACTTTGAATATGTGCCCTGGAAATCCACGACTGTTTTTTAAACGTCCTTTGCACCTCGCCTGTTTTTTGCAGCTAAAGCCTGTTTTTTGCGCCTGCAATGAGCCATGGCGTGGAATTTGATGGATTATTCATACTGTTGCCACGTTTAGATTCTACAAAGCTTGTTCCCCCCCAACATGTCTTGACACAACAATTTTGGTGTGAACATAGCGGTCCGTGATGTACGCAAAAGCAGCAAATCACCGTGAAAATGCTGTGAAATTGGCGTGAAAGCCTGTTTTCCAGCGTGAAAGCACGTTTTCTGCCGTGAATTTTGACACCGGTGAATCTATGGGTTTCAGCCTGTCCTTTGGTAATCCCTCCGCTTGTTTTGTGGGAACGGAGGTCAAGTCTTTGCACACTTTGGTCCTGAGCACGTGCGGCACCCGAATTGTTCAATGATATCAGCTGAGCTTGGACAAAACTACTCCTGTCAAAAAACCGCCTTTCACAGAAAACATGCAAAATAAACCGCCTTTGGAACCCCAGGGTGTGTATTTGAACAGGTACCTATCAAACATCTACATTTCGAGCCCGTGTGGACACCCACCTCCCTGTGCGGGGCCTGGGGCGCGGCGTGTTTTACTCCGAGGCCATGTGGGCTACGAAGTGCCTTCCGAACTCTTCTCCCCCTTCGCGCGGGCCCCGTCCGTTTGCTTCCGATTTCGATGTCCTCGAGTACATGAAAGGTTCCATTTGGGCCAAAGGGGGAACATGGTCCAAAGGCCTTTTTTTAGGGATGGGTTTTGCGGTAACCCAGTGTAACCCATTTGCCACTGATGTTGGGGTATGTCCATTTGGGGTATGCAAGTTGGCGCTTAGCGCTTTAGGGCAACCTAAACACGACCAGATGATTTTGCTCGGATGCCAACTCTTCATTTTTGCACGGGAACAAGGAAGCCAATCCGACAATTTACCCTAACCATGATTTGTTTATTTGCAATATTGAGTTGGCATCCACAGTATGTTGCTTTCAATAGGAGGGCGTGAGGGAAATCGTGCTTGCTTCGGTGCCCAAGTGTTCCTTTCTGGCAGACTAAACAATGGGCCATGAAGCATAGCCTGGCTGGCTGTTCAAGCCGTCTATCTTGTCTTTGCGTGCCAAGTACACTGAGGGCGCGGCGCTTTGAGGGGGGGCGGTTGAAAAGCAAGTCAAAAAAACAGGGCTCCTTAAAAGATACATGTTGCAACCATTTGAAACATGTGGCTTTTTCAACACCGAAATAAGCGGGTTTCCCACCATTTACAAGTTGCAAGGTTTAGTTTTTTTGTTTTATTCATGCATCCGGATCCCTGAAGAACAGTTCTCTCAATCGTTGCTTTTTCCCAGCTTGACCTTCGCCAGCTGAGTCATGACGCTGGTTAGGCATCCGGTTCCTTAGGCCTTCGAGTGGCGTTTTGAGCTTCGGCCACAAGTCTTCGACTTTCTTAGCCGGATCTGAGGACAAAGGCGGTTGGGTTTCCACTTCAGCCACAACTTGTTTTCAACTTTTAGCTCAGATCTGAGAGGAGGACACCCTGTAAGACGTGGCGTGCTTCTCTTGTGGATTCAATGGCAACTAGGTCCCTCAGTGGTGCTCTTTTATCAACTTTTTTTGGGGGGAGGGTTCCCCTGCCAAAATAGACTACAGAAAAAAGTTGGTACCCCCTAAACCCTAAACCCTTATTCTAACCTCTCTAGCGCAGGACCTAGGCAAAGCTTTGGCCCACTGACCGCGGCGTTTGGGGCAAGGTCAATGCGGCGGTGGAGGTCATGAGCGGCATGACCAAGGCATTCGGGGCATTCGATTTGGGCACCGGGATGGCACCGGGGTGGATGGCCAGCGCGAGCCATGGGAGCCATCGGGACTTTGGCTGGCCCCATTATTCATAACTTGCATTTGGTTAAGAACGTGTCGTTTTTTTCCCTGTTGGCGTTTAGAGGGAATCAAGTTCACGACTGGAAACTTGTTTTTTTTTTTTCCCAGGGGGCTTAAGCAAATGGAAGATTATGAAAAAACCAGTATGATCTGAAAAACCAGTATAATCTCGACTCCTACTAAGGGAACTATGACACAATCATACTTACAGAGTCTCGACCATGGCCCCATGATTTAACCATCAAAGTCACACACCAAGTTGTAGGTTCAAGGGACAAACCGCTCACCAGTTTCCGACTTAGACCCGCAGCAATGGTAAAAAAAAGCTGACCCCAGATCGGCGGCAAAAACCAGCGAAGCGTCCGGTTCAACTTCGGCTTGTAGTTGGCTTTTAGTCAAAATGATCAACTGCCCGTCAACTGCGCTGGTTGCTAGCAGCCCCAACAGGTCCCAGTGCCCAAGGTGATCAGAATGATATGCTGTATTCTTGGCGGTTCTCCGCCGTCCCCTTAGGTGTTAGGTTGTTGCTAGTTGGTTTTATGGGGGGGGGTCCATTTAACTCACAAGTTATTCACTTTCAAGGGATCTGAGGGCGGCTCAGGGTTTGTGCATCTGGGGTCAACATTAGTTGGTTTGGATTGGCTTGGATTTGCACCCCCTCCAAACCAATCCAAATCACCAGGGGGAAGCTGATAGCACCTGGTGAGTACATTGAGTACATACATTCGGACGGTAGATTCCATGTTTGCCACAGGGCTCGACCGATTCACGGTGAGCCGAACACCTTCCTGTAGGGCTGAGGCTTGTGTGATGCTTTTCTCCAAGCCTTACTGACAACCCCAGTCTTCTCATCAGGCATTTAGGTTTTTTGGGGTTTAGTGGTTGGGCTTCCAATTCACCCACAGGGATTTGACAGCCCAGGAGCGAATTGGCCTGAATTGCCCTTTCGTAATCGTGCGTCGAGTCCCTACGGCCGAGTGGGCTCAACATGGCGCAAACACCATGAGACTGCAAATGGGGCGCCGATTACGCAAACGCAAACCCACGCTGGTAATGTGGAGGATGCTGAACGTTCTAGAAAAAGTCAGCCTCAAGCGGGCAAACAAAAGCAACGCGCAAAAGTAAAGCACCACTAGGATTTGTTTACAACATCACGTGCGGAAGGGCACGCAAGAATGTCAAACCTTGGTGGCTCCCAGCCATCCCCTTAGCTTTCTAGCTTTCTAGTGTTTAGTGGGGGTTTCCATTAAGCCCACTGAGGGTTAAACTTTTTAGCGGGGGCTGAGGACAGCCTGGTAACGTAACAATTGAACTGTATTCATAACAAAGCCATCTCCAGCATGTGACCAACGCTTTCATGCACTTGAATCTGCGCTTCCCTTGGGGCCTTCAGCACTCCTAAAGATCAACGAAACAGGTCCAAACAGGAACCGTTGCCATATATTTACGACAACCTCCCACTTGTTTCAAAGGCACCCAGTGGAATCTCCTCTTGGGAATCGGACAGGTGGAGCCCCTTCCGTGAATTTACAGAGTGCTTAGGTGTCCGGCCGAGTTAGTCAGTTGGTAACCCAGGCTATGATTCGCCCACCTACAAAGCCCCCGGTTGTGGGGTTAACCTTGTTAGGGGGTGATAATTCCCCCAAGTGGCTCACCAGAGACACTAACTTGGCGAATCGAACATCCAAGTAAATAGGACAAACCCAATGAACCCTTTGAGCCGCAATGAAGGACTTCCAGCTTCAACCCAGGTTTTCCAGGCTCCGTAAAGATACATTTTGCCCATATCGAAACATGTTTTTCCCCCACCAAAATAAAGGGAAGCCACCATTTACAAGGCAATGTTCAGGTGTTTTTCATGCATATAAGGATCCCTGTTTTCCCACTGAACTTGAAGCGCGTCGATCACAGAAACGGAACTCCCTGTTCAAAACCGTTTTGGGATCCCATTTTGGTAGGGGGGTTGAATTGGATGTTCACTGGGTACGGTTTTTGCTTTTGACCCATGGCCATTGAAACCTCCCTGAGCCTAAGCCTCAAGTTTGCTTCATGTTTCCAGCCCCCGAAGTTTGCCCTCCCCAACCCCTCCCCAACCCCCCCCCAACCCAACCCAACCCCCTCCCCAACCGGTGTGGCTCAAAATTGAACAGGAGGGGCCAACCGCAGGTCTTGGTCCATGTCTCCACTTTCCACTGCAAGCCGTTTTGGAAGGCCGGTGTTTTTTGACTTCGCCACGGCCTCATGTGAAGCCCCCGGTTTTTTTTCTTCGGTGTTTCCCCTCCTCCGGCCGATCCAAATCGGAGGACGAGACGGCCACCAGCGCCTTCCGGTGGTCCCTGACGCTGGTCTCCAAGATCCTGGTGCGCACGCAGCTCGAAGGCCAGGGCGAGCGGGCGCGATGGACGGCGGGCTTGCTTGGGGCGAGCGGGGTTGGGGGGGGTTGGGGGGGGTTGGGGAGGGGGGGTTGGGTTGGGGGGGTTGGGTTGGGGGGGAGTTGGGGAGGGGGGGCAAAAGCCGGGGGCGAAGAAAGGAGCAGAAGCCAGGACTCGCTGCCTGAGTTGGACTTGAAACTTTTTGGGTTTTGGACCATTTTAGTGGTAAATACGATGTAAACAACCAGTTTTGGACCTTTTTTGCCCGTCCACGAAGTGAGATGAAGGTCCTTGAGGGATTGCTGAAATCTCAGGCTTGGAGTTCATGTAAAACAACAATCCGCCCGGGGCCCGGTATTCTCACCAGCGGACCTTCTTGGAATGAAAGCTGCCCCCCCAAAACCACCCCAGAGGTGCCCTTTTATCTCCCCTTTTTTGGTTGGGAGGGGGAACCGCCTACTAAAATAGACAAACGAGAAAAAAACCAAGTTGGTAGCAGCTTCTTCTAGCCTCTCAAATCTGGACCTAGATTGTCAGAGCCGAGTGTCTCGGCCTGTGGGCCAACTCCAAAGCTCTCCGGGGAATAGTCCGCAAGAAGCTGCGGCAGGCAAAGAAGAAATGCCTGCGCAACAATCGGCCAGGTCCTTGCAGCCAGTCCCGAATGCTTTGGATGAATGGCTGCTCCCAGACAGCCAAGTCGCTGGCTGGGGTAAAGTGCATGGAGGGAGAAAAGAAAAGACGGGCGATCCGGATCGCTGTGATTGACCCCATATAGAGTTTCAATCCCCGTTGATGAAAAGGGGGCTGCTTGTGGGTTTTACTGGGGAAGCAGCCCGCTATTGGAGGGGAACACCCCCCCTATTAATAAACTGTGGTTGAGGAAAAAGAGGGGTCAACAATAGAGAGTTGTTTACTGAGTATGTGTGGGCACTGGACATGGCCGAGCTTTGGAAAGCGGACTGTACGGTGGTGTTGACTTTGAACAATTGCTGGGATGCTGCCGGATTTGCGGGTTTCTCCAAATAATTCAATCCACATACGGGCGTCCGAAATGTCCGCTTGGAGAAGCTCCCATTCTTATGGGCGGAATTCACGTGTTTCTGAAACTGTCGAATGAGGCAAATCTACTGACGGACCGGACGGACCGAATTTTGATCAGATCCGGTTGGGCGCAGTGGCCAGCTTTCGCTGCCCAAAGTCCAAATGCTGTGCCATTTCCTGGCGGCTTCGGGAATCACTCGTTTTGGGAGTGAATTCCTACTCAGATCAGGGAAACCACCAGTTGGATGGTTCAGTTCGGGGTCATTTCCTTCCCTAAGAATCAGCCCTTGTGTTCCATGGACCAAAGAATCCACCAGTCGAGTGTTCGGGGGCAATTTGCTTCCCATCTCCGGACGAAGGTCGGGTGCAAGCTGCTTCCCACTCAAAACAAAGTCCACCCCGGCGACTTTGCAAGATGCCCAGAAGGGGAAGAGAGCGCCACCTTGGCCAGGCTCCACCATCGTCATGAAAGCCATCAACACGAACCAGGAGAAGGCGATTCCGGGTGCGGATGGATCTGGAGTTGGCGGGGCCCAGAAGTGGGTTCATGTGTTTGGAGGCTTGGGGCGCCCCTTTTCTTTGATGGTTTCAACAGGAAGCCAGAAGGAAACCACTCATCTTGTGAAATCCACCATGTTGAGGCAACCGAAAGGCCAGAGGGGGCGGGGGGAGGGAGGGTCTCAATCGGGCCGCTTTCGGTTCGCAAGAGGGAAGCTAGTTACAAGGAAGCTGTTTCTTTCAGGAAATGGACCCATTCTTCATGAGCATGAAGGCTTGTTCTGCAGGCTACTCTGGTTTTGGCAGTTGGCTTCATTGAAGTAAGTCCTAGCATCATTCACCTTTGCACCCCAGCAGTTTGTCATAAGCTTTGTTGATCACAGAGCAGCTTACACGTCACTCCAGTTAAATGAAAAAAAAAAACAAGATATCACTTGCCAGCACGTTATAGTAGGTAGCCCTTGGCCATTTTCCTTCTGGTGTTTAATGGGTGGTTCCCTTATTTACCCTCTATACAGCCGCTGGACATGGCTTTCATGGCAGTGTTCCACCATGCTCCCGTGCTGTGGCATTAGGCTGTGGGTGCCATACCTTTGAAGATATCCCCCGCAACACAGTTTTAGGATCCAACGAGTGGGCGTGGCTCAAAATTAAACAGGAGGGGCAAACCGCAGGTTTTGGTCCATGTTTCCACTTACCAAGGTTCCATGTTGTGTATCGGTTTTTTGAGCCACAGCCAAGTGTGTTTGTTGGAGGAACCAGGGGAATTCACAGGTAACTCACCATGGAACCAACCAACTTGGGTGTTCCCCCATTTTTGAGCCACCCATATATGACCTGTGGTTGTTTACCCCTGAGCAACAGAAGTCACAGTCGGAGCACAATCCTTTGTTGGTGGCCTAAGTGTGACGTTTTGACTCGCCCCTAGGCGTTTGGGATAAGGGACACATCATCAATTTGGGGCCCCTACTGTAAATGGTTGCGAAATCCTCTTAGGCACCACCTAAGAAACCCTGGCTGTTGATGATTCTCCTGTAAATACCAACAAACAATGGTTTCAACCATGGTTTCAAAGTGGTGCAGGATTTCGTCCATCCACAGTACCTGACGATAGTTTCAGTCCTGAGTCATCCAGATGGGTGTGTCTCTTTTTAGGGGACCCCAAACAATGGCAACGGTGTCCTTTTGTTTTCCTTTTTTCAGCTACCCAACAATGGGTAGACAGTCATACATGGACAGCCCCCGCTTCAAAATTCTTGCAGTGGATCAAATTACAGCTATAGTAATTATCAAACAAGCATGGTTATTTGTTTATGCTTTCCCAGGTAAGCGCAATCACTGTGTCTTGCTTGCCGGCAATCGGGGTCTTGCCTTTTTGGGTGGGTTAAGGGAAACCAAAAGGGCACCGTTGCCATTTTGGGGGTACCCTTCATTTAGAGACATACCCGTACGGACAACCCCCTCCCCCTTCAAGCTTCTTGCAGTCGATCCAAGTAACCACTATAGTAAGTAACCATAGGTGTCCTTTTTGGTTGTTTTGGTAGAAAAATAGATGGCCCTGGTTTTCCTGGTGGTTGAATCATCTACCAGGGCCATCTATTTCCGCTAAAAGGACACCTATGTAGGTAACCCTTCGCAATTTTCCTCTTGGTTTGTAAAGGCTGACAAGCCCTTAGTTGCCTGTCTTTGCCAGGTAAATGGATCTGGGTCGAGTTTAGCTTTTAGCTTCTTTTGTTTTTCTTGTTTCGGAACAACTACCAGGTACCTGGCTCTGGGTAAATAGATCTGGAACATACTCACTCCCTGAGATCTTGCGCTAGTCTCTTTTGCGTTTGGACCAAATTTGAGTGGTGCAAATAAAAGGTTCGGTTATGTTTTTTGAGGCGATCCACTCGATCGGAAGCGAGAATATGATTCATTGATACCCACGTCTTTGGAAGGCCAGTTTTTGAGAGAAAGCAATGGTTGAAAAGAATGGAAACGGAATCAACCCGAGACATTCTAATTGTGGGGGAAGGGTTCCCCTACTAAAACAGACAGAAAAAAGTTGGTACCCTTCTCCAAACCTCAAATCTGGAGAACCTAGTCTATGTACCCACGTCTTTGGAATCCACGTCCTGGGTCCTTGGCGCGCGCCAACGCGAACTCGCCACGCGCCAGGCGTTGCGGAAGGCCATCGCCGTGTCTCCCCGGGGGCAGCGGGCGTTGGAGCTGCTGGAGATTCGCGCCGGAAGTCCCAGTTGGCCGGGTCTTGGGGTGGGTTTTGTGTGTGTGTGTTTTTTTGGGGGGGGCTTTTTCAGGTGGGGTGGGGGGGTTTGGAAGGTGCTTGCTGGGTTGTGTACTTGCTTGGTTTTTGCGGAGTTGTTCTGGTGCGTTTAGAATGTTTTGATGGGTTGGGTTTTGGGGCTTTTTTTTTTTTTGGTGTGGGGGGGTAGGGGGGGTGGGTAGGGTTTTGGGTGGGGTTTTGGGTGCCCCCTCTCCCACCAGAGGGACAAGGATTAGACGTGAGGGAATCCATTTCCTTGGAGAAAGTTTGTTTGGAACGCCGCTTTTCGGTGCTTGTTGGGGCCACAAAAGAGTGGGAACATTTGGTTGGAGATTGCCAGTTTCTGTGTCATATTAGTGCGAGGGCATCCATACGGGGTTTGGCCCTAGTGCAGGAGTGATATTATGGAAGTCCTTGAATTGTAATGCTTTCATGTATGATTATTCCTTTCTGTCTCATTCATAGGCTTCTTTTCTTATTCATTTTCTTCCATTCTCGCTTTATTTGGTGTGGATGTCTCTTTGTTCTCTCTATTTCTTGTTGAGATTGTGAACCCCTAGACCTATTCCAAGCCTTTCCATTCCTTTCTTCTCCCTTCTCTTTCTTCGGGTGGCTGAATACTTTTTTCCTGATGAGTATGCTTCCCGCCGCCCCAGAGGTCGGACGCCGCCATGTGCTTTGTTCAAGGGCCTTTGTTTGGCAACTAGGGTTACAATATGCCGAGCAAACAATATGTGTGTTCTGCTGTTTTTTCAGGGGAGAGAGAGAGAGAGAGCCCTGACTAATGGAGATGCATATCCTGCAATTGGGGCTGGCTCTGAAGAGGGCGGGACTCTTCATGAGTTTTATCAACGCTTGTCCTGCTTACCCCCACCGCAACTTCAAGACACGAGCAATGTTGAAATCATGTGTTGTGTTCCTAAGATCTGAAAACACTACGTGAAGGTTAGGGGACAGTCAGCACAAGCCAGTGCGCCTGTCGTTTTGAGCCGGCCCTGTGGATGGATGAAGAAAAGTGAGATCTACTGGGCGGATGTTTCCTACCCGCAGTACGTACCGGTTTTGCTTACTCAAGACTTTTGTGCCTGTCCTTCGGCTTGGGCCATGCTAGTAGGTGGTTTCTTCCTGGTTTAACAGGATTAGAGTAAGGCCTCGATCAACCTATATATCACAATCTAAGTCGGAGCCCGTAGCAAAAAACCAAGGTAACCCCTAGTAGCTTCCATTTGCTTAAGAATATGTTTTTGTTTCCCCTGTTGGTTTTAAAGGGAATCTATCACTATATACTGGACATATTTTCTCATTTTTCCAGGGGGCGAAAACGCAAATGGCAGGTAGCTATTAGCTATTTGGGTGTGGCTCAAAATTAAAGGACTAGGGTTACGCAGGTGTTAGTCTTTGTTTCCATTTACCAAGGTGCCATTTTGGTACATGTTTTTGAGCAGCCATTTGTGACCGCTAACCTCCTACCAGCAGTCAGCTCCGGTTTTGGCTGAGGTCGGCACTCAGACCATCTCCCCTCTGTACTGGGCCCTGGAGAGCGGCAGCCTGCTCTCAGCCAAGGCGTGGCTTTTGAACGGGCTCTGACTCACACTGGGCGCTTTTTTCAGAACTTAAAATATGCTTTTTGGAC
>CAUJNA010003543.1:87500-150000 GCA_963377175.1 Effrenium voratum | reverse complement strand
CACTTGCCTGATGGATTTGCATGGAGGTTTGCCATACCGGTGTGTCTGTTATTTACATATTTACATGACCTCCTGGGCAAACAAACATGATGTTTGTTTTCCTTTTGGTTTCCCTTCAGAACCAACCAAAAGAGGATGCCCTCCGAGAAAAGACACACTGGCTGGATGGCTGACAGACAGAGAGCCAGCTGACGTTTTGAGAGGTCCCTGTTATTCTTCGTTGGTGAAGGGAGACGAGCCATAGAGGTTTGGTGCATAGACCATGTGACAATATCAGTACAATTTCCGACTTGGTGAGGCCATGATCCACGATCTGCTGACGATTCGCGCTGATCGGGACAACTACTATTACGGCTGTGTCCGGGCAGCCAATTCGATTCGGGGGTAGTGATGAAACTCCATCTAGGTTCCCCAGTAGTGCCCTTCTCTCCCCTTTTTTGGTTGGGAGGGTTCCCCTACTAAAATAGAGAAACCAGAAAAACAAGTTGGTAGCAACTTATTATAACGTCTCAAATATGGAGGACCTAGCCATAAATTTCAGGTTTTTCCATGTCTGCATGGTTTGCTTGGTAGGCTTGTTTGTGCCTTTGAACTCGGACCGACACCGTGCCCTTTGAATGAGACACACAGCCTTGGGCTTGATGGCTCCAACACATGGTTTTGGCTGAGGCGGGGGTCCGACTATTGAGGGTTTTCTATTCAAAAGGGTACGTCCTGGGCTGTGGGTTTTTGCACCCAAACGCTTTCGTCATGATTTCATGTGAGTTGCCTACTTTTTACTGAGGGTACCCGTCATTGCAGTTCGTTCCAAGGAACCAAAAGGGACACCCTCTTTGGTAACCCTGAGACGGACGCAAGCAAAATCTCCCGACCACAGTTCGGCTCTCAACGGTCCTTTGTGCGTGAATGACACGCCACCTGTAGGGACCTTCGCAAAGCAGAAACTCCGCGAGCATCCAAGAACAGCTCTGTGTCGACTCTCAGACTTGCAGGTTTACTTTGGATGTGTTTGCATGAGTCATCCAGAAGGAAACTCATTCGGCGGAGGGGCTTCACTCGCTTGAATTTAAGTGACTGAGTTTGAGGACGTCTGCACGCGTACAATGTGGCAGAAAGATAGAACCTTGATCGGCAATGGGACAATGTGAAATGCTCTGGGATGGACGTTACTGATTTTACTGGATCGAAATTATGATTGATAATAGTTTTTCCTCCCTGAAGCCAGCAGTTTCCAGCCTCGCAAGCAGTTCCGCTTTTTTCCAGCACCCAGACACCCCTACTGGCCGCTCCCCTCTTTTTCTTTCCTTGGAGGGGTTTCCCCTTCGGGTCAGCTTCCCAAGAAAGTTCTTTGGAGGGGCTTCCCTATCAACTACCCAAACCATATAGGACGTCCCTCTTTTTTGCATGAACATCCAGTACTTCATGGTTGTTGTTGGGAAACATTTTACATCTTTGCTTATTGTGGCTTAGTTGTTGAAATCCAACCACTTAACTGCTAAAACAATAACAATAGAAAAGACAAAGTCAACAAACATGTTTGCTCCCCTTCCCACGTCAACCACGCTATTTTTCGGGGCCTGAGGTCTCCTCGCCTTTTTCCGGAGTTCCCAGCTCACTCGAGCGAGGCGACGACCTCTTCCGGCGCCACCCGAAGGTGGTGCAGAAGCTCTGCGCGGGTCCTCAGGTCCTCAGGTCCCTCAGGTCCTCGGGTCCTCAGGGTTCGATCGAAAGCAGTTTGGGGGTTCAATCGCTCGCTGGCTGCTCAGAGTTGGGTTCAATCCCTTGGTGGCAACCCCAGCCATCCAGTTCCTTAGCTTTTTAGACTTTCAGTGCTCAGGAAGGGGGGTTTCCAATTTTAGCTTTTTAAGACCTTCAGTGTTTAGTGGGGAATCCACTTGACCCACTAAGAGTTAAACTTTTAGCAGAGGATCAGAAAACGGGCAGCCCAGAATCGCTGGCCGCGAGAAGTAGGGACTTATTATCCATGCAACTTTGGTGGTTTTCTTTCAGGGAGGGAAGGAGAAATGGAATGAACCGCGTATAACTCATAAACCATCCAACTTTGGTGGTTTCTTTTTTTCGGGGACCAAAGCCTGGGTCCATTCCCATATTCCAACTACTCAGCACCAGCAAATAGCAAGATCATTTTTATCCAACCACTGTGATATCTTCGAGAATCTCCCCCTTGAAAGAAGGGCTTTGGGGTTAGGCCCTTTGTGTTGTATCGCAGAAGTGGATGTCATTGCCCAGGGTTCAATGAATGAATCAACAATTTTACTCTGTGGATCCATTTGACTGTATTGGAAGGAACCTGGCTGGCTACTGTAAGGGTAGCTGGAATCCACTGGCTTGCAGTGCTTCCTCTCCCTCGCCCTTCCCAATGCGTTTTGCGAGCTTGTAGGTCATGAGGGAGAGTACCAAAATCGGCCGGATGCTTGTTGCCATTGGGGACCTCTAGGTGGCTTCCCTGTGTTCCCTTTGAAACCATCCAAAAAGGTTCTTTGTTCGCGGACAATGTGAGCATCCAAAGGAGCCCACTGACACCCATTCAACGGGTCACCGAGTCGTGCCACCGCTTTTCTCAGGGGCAGTTGAGACCCCCGACACCCTTGGACCATACTATGGATGGTTGCGAAATCCACTTCGCACCACCTAAGAAACCAGGAGAAGCCACAGCGTTTGTGGGTGTCTACGTCGTCATAAATCATTCCCTTGGGTTCAGAATAAACGGTGCTAAAGAGGACGTCGCAACCATCCACAGGGGGTTTCGTAATCATCGTGGCTTTCGACTAGCTTCCCTAGGTCCCCCAGTAGTGCCCTTTCTCACCCCGTTTTTGGTTGGGAGGGTTCCCCTACTAAAATAGACAACAGAAAAAGTTGGTACCCACTTTTTCCAGCCTCTTTATTGGAGCACCTAGTTCCATTTACCAACAAAGGGTCCGAATCTCGGAAGAACTCCCAACTTCGCAACCCCCGGGTTTAGCGGGTTCAGCCCCATCTTTGGACATGGGTATCATGGGGGTTGATCGGAAGGTCGGAAACCCACCAAAAAGATTTGATCTGTCCCACAAAGGTACCCTTGGGCATGGGGCCAGGAATACGGATCAACCCCCCATATGTGTCAAAAAATAGGGGTACCCACAACATGGCGCGCTTTCCGGTTGGTTTCCCTTTTTGCACACCCTTCTTTTGAGCAACCCCCACAAACTGATCAACCCCATGCCAAACTAGAGACCCGAGCTTGGCCGACATGAGCCACTAACTTCGGCTCGCGTGGTCCGACGCTCAACATGAGCGTGGTGTCTATATGCCAACATGTGAACATACACGTGCGCATGTAGACCCATATATATATATATACTTAATATATGCTACCCCCCCCCAAAAACAAAAACAAAAAACAAAAACACAGAGAAGCACCTTTTTGATCTGTGGGGAGAATGAACAGAATCTCACATATA
Organism: Effrenium voratum; assembly: GCA_963377175.1. Lineage (NCBI taxonomy): Eukaryota > Dinophyceae > Suessiales > Symbiodiniaceae > Effrenium > Effrenium voratum. The sequence goes on along the minus strand of CAUJNA010003543.1, from coordinate 146,539 downwards.
CATATATATATATTTATATGTATAACATATGTACTCACATTTGAATACACAGGTACATGTTTATGCCATATGCACGCACTATGACAAACAAACAGATACAGACGACAAATACAAACTTACACACACAAACGGGCATGTATGTATGCATACATATACAGGCATATATTTATACATATATATATATATATTATATGAATATGTATGTATATATATATATACATATGTATATATATATATATATTCATGTACATATGCGTATAGGCCTGTGTAGATTTGTACAACGCCCGTTTCGCCCGGGGCGAAAGAAATCTGCGACCGAGGCCAAGAGTCCCCCACGATGTTGCCGCACCTCATGGATGGCCTGCTCTGGCGGTCCCGCGTGGCCGGTCAAGGCCGGCGGGCGGCTGGCTGGGGGGTGCGTTCGTTGCCCCGGGCGGAAAGCGGCGCGGCGTTTTTCCGGCCCAGCCGTTTTTGCGGGGCCGGCCATGTCTGACACCTTTGCAACTCAGGCAAACTTTGTACAGGACGACCTTTTTGGTCGAAAATACCTGAAAAGAGAGAGTCGAAATGCAGAAGTTGTGCCTTTTGGAACGGTTTTGCATGTAGAGAAGGAGAATTGCAACAGCGAAAGAGCTCAACAGCTGCGAGAGGGTTCCTTTTATCCTGGCTTCCTGGAGGACCCACTGGAGGGTTTTCACCGGGAAAAAAGAAAGAACAAACAACCGGAAGACGGAGTCGTATGCCGTGCAAACAGGCCCGGATTGGCGAGGCGAGCCCTAGTAGGCAACCCTTTTCCATTTTCCTTTTGGTTTTTAAAGGGTGGCAAGCCCTTGGTTACCAGCCTTTAGCAGGTAAATGGATCCACAGTGTAAATGGAAACCCAATCATGAAACCAACTACAAGAACCTTCAAAGCCTAGTACCTGTACGGGTAAGTGGAATCACGATCTCAGAGGGCAGGGGACAAGATGTCCGAAAGCCGATTCTCGCTTGGATCCGGATATCCTCAGGAAAGCGACGGGTGAACTACTACGTCAAGCCCTTTGGACGCAGCACGTGGTTCGTGTCCTCGCCAGTTGGATCTGACAGGAACTTGGTGATTCATGGCTTCCGCGTGGCTGTGGCTGAACATTAAGCGGCGGCTCCGCAGGTTTGATCGTCCTTTGCACATGCCAAGGTGTGATTTTGGGGACTCCATTGTTTGAGCCACAGCCATGTGGCAGTGGAAGGATGCACTGGACTTCGTTATTGTACTTGCCAATCATTTGCTAAGCTGATTGTCGGGTTTAGCTACACTTGAGCAGTTGTTGAGGTGCCAAAGGATTCGCAGCTCCTTTGGGCAAAGTGGTGAACAGAGCTGGCGTGAAGGATTCTGAATTGATGTTCCATAGCGCCCAGCTCGATATTGTGTCTTTGTGTCATGTACGTGATCAGTCTGAGATGGAGCCACCAGACTGAATCTGATTGGGCGCGGATCGTTGGGCAGAGCTGCCGCAATCCCTGCATTCACGCGGAACATTTGCCTTTATAGCGAGCACGCCGATTGGGGGGGGAAGAGACAAAGACGTGATGAAGGTCCTTGGGCATCCAATTCTTCAATAAGGTTCTGTCATTTCTGTAAACTCGATCTTTCCACGGCTAATGACTTCAAATGATTTTAGCCTTTTTAGTGTGTGTCTGTGTGTCTGTGTGTCTGTGTGTCTGTGTGTCTGTGTGTGTATTTGTATTTGTGCGTCACAGCGTTAAAGCACTGCTATGAAGTCATTGAGCCATCAGTTTGGTTTGGTTCGGGGGAGGGGTGCAGCAACGACTTGGATTGTTCCTCACAGACTTTTCACAGCAAATGATACCAGGGGGCACGCAGGATAGTCTACCTTCGGTTCAGATATATGTGCCGTCCGTGTTACATGAAAATGAGTGTTCTGCTATGCAACTGGCTGGGCCGATCATAACCTCACTGTTTGTCAAGAGGCTGTTGGCCCTTGGAACCTCGTGCTCCCTTAGGAAAGGGACCCTGCTGTGGATGGACAAATCCTGCACCAGTTGGCATGCTCATAAAATACTGGGATGCACCACCCACCAACCAGTGCGACTTGGATTTGCCCATCAGTATGGCCGTCATTGAAAGGCGCGAATCACAGGGTTTCCTCCATCTCCCTTTTTGGAACCTGCGAGGGTGGCGATCGTTTCAGTGGAAGCCACCAGTCAGATGCAACTTGTCTTTGGTGCATTTTGCCAAGGGATGTTAGGACTTCAACTTTTTGCCAACTCATGGGCTTTCCATTAAACCACTAGAAGTTCAACTTTTTGCAGGGGAGCAGATTTCGCCACCGAGTGATTCGGGGAACTCCAGTGACCCCATCAAGGCGAGGCCCCAGATCCAACCTCCAAGGCATCTTCTGCAAGACGAGGAGGGCGGTTTCAACCAGGCGCGGTCGTGACGTAGGAACTTTTCTGCGCCCGTTTTGGTGGTGGTTGTTGGGACACATTTTACATTGTTGCTTATTGTGGTTTAGTGGGAAATCCCCACTTAACAATGTAGATGTTTGCTCCCCCTGCCAACGTCAACCAAGTGGCGGTGGAACGGCACGTTCGTGGGCATTGCTAGTGCAATGGGGTCACAAAAAATTGCCGGGCTGTTCAACTCTGCAAGATCCTTAGCGAAGGGACTATTTTAGAGGCGTTCCCTTGGTGATTTTCAAAAATCATAATTTTAAGGATTGGGATTGGGATCCCACACAAACCGTTCTGAACACAGAAAGACAGATCTTAGAATCAGGACACTTTTTGGCAGGGTTCCTTCCAACTAACGTGGCAGCTGTGTGGAGGCACCTGAAAAAAAGAAAAGTTTGCTTTTGAAGGGAGCCCGTGTCTGTTGCCATGTTCGGAGGGAGGGTAGAACCAGGGAGCTTTTCATGGTTGTTGTTGGGAAACATTTTACATCTTTGCTTCTTGTGGTTTAGAGGGAACTCCCCACCACCTAGCTGCTAAGATCTGAGAATCTTTGCTCCCCTAGCCCAACGTCAACCCAGTTTTTGGGATCGTTTTTTTCTCATCCCGTAAGTCGATCCAGGCCCATAGGCTTGCGAGTCGATCCATCTCACGCGAGGTTAATCCAAGTTGGATTGGCCGCTTGCACATTGAGCGCGGTTCGACGTTCGATGTTCCATGACTTAGCTTCCTCTTTCGGCGTGGTGTGGTGCTGTATCATTTGTTCATGAAACTGGCCGTTCCCATGTGGGCTGGCGCATTTTTTGGTTGGCCTGGTGCGCATTCAAGTTCCACCAGCTCCCCGCAAACTGCGGCCCGCCGGTTTGGAGGTGTCAGGGCTTTCCTATTTACGCGCAAGAGCCAGGGCTTGAGGTCCAAATTCACCAATCTTGCTGGTGCGTAGGGAATGCGCCAGGGTTTGGGAAGGAACCTGGAGATTCCCTGAAAGGAAGTTCCATGGGGGATGGGTAAAAGGAGTCATTCCAACTCATTCCCTGCCTATCAAACCCCGCCTGATCCAAATCAATCCAAGCCACCAAGGGGTGGATCGCAAATGCCGGAAGATGTTCTTCGTAAATATAAAGATTATATGTCTTTCTTCGATATCTAATTTGAATAGAGTTGTGAGTCCCATTTTCAGAACGACTTAGTATAATTTACGTGCCTAATATATCGTTAAGTTCCAAAACGAGGCACCGCGCCGCCCAACGAGCTGCGCCGCGATCGAAACTCGAGCGAGGCCTTGGAGTGGCTGGTGGAGCTGAAGGATCCGAAAGTCATCAGCCACCCCGTGGTTGTGCCAAACTGAGCTGAGTGAACGGACGGGGTGGGGAGCTGAAACCAAGACAATACATATATACATAATCATAACGACTAGACTATACATATATACATATATATATGTACATGTATATACAAATATATATATATATATATATAGATGGTTGGCTTTGATGGTTTCCCAATGGAATCCCTCTCCTCTGAGAGCTTTCCGGCGGTCGACCTCCAACAACCCGTGCTTCGCTCGCCGCGACCCCAACTCCCTGCACCGCTGTGTCGCTCCGAGGCACCGTGACCAGGCTAACTTTTGAGCGTAAGGAGCTGAAACCCGCGAGGGCGTCTCGCGCGAGCTTCTTCTTTTGCCTTGTGTCGGAGAGCTAGCTTTCAATGAGTGGAGGTTCCTTCTAAACTTCAATTGATGTGCAGGCCAACCAACCAAGACCAACCAAATGCAAGCAAGCCCCACAACCACTCCACAGGGCGAGCATGGTGTTTGTCCAAGCCAACCCTAGACCAGCCTTAGTCAACCAAAATCCAAGCCTAAACTAACTCCAACCAGCCCCACCAACTAGGAAGGGGAGGGGGGGATTGGGGAAGGGGGGGGGGGTAAGGGTTAGGGTGCTGGACCATATACATACATTACATTACATTATATTACATTACATGTCTTTACATTACATTACATTACATTGCATTATATTCCACCACATTACATTACATAACATTACATTACCTTACATAACATTACCTTACATAACATTTCATTACACCACATTACATTACATGCATGCATGCACACATAAACATACATGTGTATATATATATACATATATATGGACAGGTTTCGGCGTGTTGTTTGTGTGACCACAGAGCCGGCTCAATTGCCCAATGGCATCGTGCTTGGACGGTCCAATTCCTTTGTCGCCGCATCCTTGACCGGGCTAGGTCCCCCAGTAGTGCTCTTCTCTCCCCTTTTTTGGGGGAGGGTTCCCCTACTAAAATAGACTACAGAAAAAAGGGTACCCTTGTTCCAACCTCTCTACTGGAAGGACGTAGCAGGGCCAGCGCAGTTATTTAGTCTGATGTCAACCTACAGCCAACCGATCAACAAGATCCAGAACTACTCCAAATTTGGCCTACTTTCGGCCAATGCTACAGGCACCCACAAGATGTGGCCAACTTAGTTCGCCCCTAGTCCGTTGCCAGCACCCACACAATCGGATTTCTTACGCCCCTTGCTCCCAACAAACACAAATATATGCGCAGAACAGAAGCAGGATACCATGATTTGTAAACAGTGTTTGCCACTGTTTCCAGTACTTTCCTTCATTCCAAAGCTTTTCATTGATCTCCAGAAAAGCATCAGCTTTCGACAAGGCAGATTGCCAAACCCCGTGTCCTCTTGCCTATCTTCGTCCAACCCGACAGGGAGGCACGGGGCATGGTGATTTCAACCGGCACTTCCAGGAAAAAACGCCAACCCTGTCCCTTGTCAGCCTTGATTTTTGGCCCGCTCAACTGTCAACGCACAAGTTGAGTACCCTTTGAACCCAAAACCATCTGGACCCCGGAAACAGGTTTCAGCCATCCGCTTGCTTAGGTTTGTAGTGGTCTTTAGTTGGTTGAGTGTTTGGGGTTCAACCCACAAAACCTTATTCACTTGTAAGAATGGTCCGGCCCCCGAACCCCCCCCCACCCCAATGCCCCCCCTTCTTCCCCCCCCACCCCAATGCCCCCCCCTTCTTTACTTTTCTCTTTTCCCTGTTGCACCACCCCCAAAGTCAGCAAACCACGCTCCGACCCTCCGACCCACCTCTGAGGCGCTCTTCGCTGACATTTTGTGGAGCAGGCTGGCGATCCACTACTTCCTCTTCGGGCGCCTAGGCCAATTTGCAGATGCATATTTATGAATATTGTGAGTTACAGCGTTTGGCAAGTCCTCGAACAGATTGCCCTTGGGATGACGCATGGTCTGGCGATGGGTTATAAAGTGCATTAGAGGCGCACACACACACACACAGAGTGTACCAAGAAAATGGTGGCTTTTGTCTTCATGGGAGAGGAATATGCGTTGTCACTGCCCCTTGTGTTCAAAGATCCTGTTTGGCAGAATGTTTGATTGCCTGTGCTGGCCTATCATAGGGCCTATCGCCATGCAGGCAATCTGCCAGCCTGCTAGAGGTTCAGATGTTGGTTACAGTGAACCATGTTAGCGTTCAAGCCTTCCGTCCCTGGAGCATTGGAATGACTGCGCACCAAGCTTGGCACGCAATCTGTGTTGTCAAGGGCATTCAGACGCTTTCCACTATCAGATCATGAGAACATCCACCCTGAGAAACTGTTTGGAAGAGTTCGTTCCAAGACTGGCTTCTGATGCTTTACTTGGCTCCTTGATTAAGAAATAAGCTTGGGCCCTGTTGATGGAAGCACCTGAAGCGTGTGCAAGCAGAGTTTTTTTTGGGTTGCTTCGCCTCTCCTTGCCCGGCTGAGGCGGCTGTACTTCTTATTCACGCTTTGCGTCTTTGCGGCCAGCCCTTTGGCAGCACGCTCGAAAAACTAGCGGAGAGAAGGATCATTTTTTGTGCATCGGTTTTTGAGGGAGCCCCACTTCTTGAGTTCATGGGCTTTAAACTTTTGCGAAACACAATAACAATAGTAATGATTAGACAAACACATTTTAGTGGCAAACAAAAAGTTTGGTTACTTTTTCGAGCCATCCTCAGGCGGTGTGGTACCGCTCGCTTGGGTTGCTTTGAAGAGAAAAAAGGAACACCGAAGCCACTTTGGGGGGGGTTTGTTGACTTTAAACTCCGGGAAGCCCAGTTTCGTGGCAAAGAAGAAGTTTGGTGGCAGACTTTTTTGGAGCCATCCTCAACCGGAAGTGAGGTCCCGTTTGTCAAACGGGGTGCTTTGAGAGACCAAAGGAAGAGGGGAGCCACTTCCGGGGGAGTCCCTTGTTTTCAATCACCCCCATGTATCATGGGGGCTGGGGGGGAGGGGGGGGAGGGAGCCCAAAGCCCTAAGTAAGCCCTAAATAAGGCCTTACTAAGGGCTTGGTAAGGGGCTTAAGGGCTTATTTGGTCTCCCTCCCTCCCTCCCTCCCCCCCAGCCCACAGGAAGAAGGGAGCCTGGGCTTATGAAAGGGCACCTGTGCACCTTGGGGGTTAGGAATGGTTGCAACCGGTCCTAAAAAGGCTTTCCCTCCAGCCAAGAAATTCCTCTAAAAGAACCAAGCCCATGGTGCTTTCCTGTTGGTGTCCTTCCATCTGCTGAAGAAGTTTCTGCTATTTTCGGCTGTTGGTTCTAAAGGGAATCTATCACTTCTGGACAAAGTCTTATCTTTGCCAGGGGACTTCTAAAAGTCAAACAGTTAAAGGGTTGGGTTACAGGAAATTCTACAGGAAAACAGCTTTTTTAGGGTGTTTTGAGGCAATGTCCTATAGATTTTCCTGCAACCAAACCCTTTGAAAAAGCAAGCCGAGGTGTCTCTTCCAACAAACTCAAAGGGGCTTCCCTCAAAAAACCGCGGCCCTCTCAGGCCAAGCCATTCTACCGCACGGCGACCAGCCGTCAACTGTGCAGGACGCCGGAGTTTCTGCCACCTTCCGAGGTGGGTCTGTCGCTGTTTTTTGGGGGGGCACCCCCGTTTTTTGTGGCGTTTTTTCCAGGGAACCCAATAATTAGGAAGACCGAAATTAATGTTGACCTAACAGGAAAAAACAAAATTCGAATTTGCGGGGGTCCAACCTGAAAAAGACAAGCATGTACAAATCGTGTTCTAAGACGGTGTCCTCTACCCCCAAACCAGCACCCCCAAGGCACAATGGAGTAAGTAACCCCTGTATGGGTATGGCTCAAAATCAAACAGCTGGGGTTACGCAGGTTTCAGTCTTTGCTCCCCAGCAGAGCAAAGAGATGCTGGTAGGTACTTCGGGGAGCAAGTCTTAGCCAAGTGCGTATGCAGCTGACTGGTGGGCGTGGCAAGTTATTTGTCTTTGGTGCATTTCATTTTGCTTGGATGTTAGGACTTTAACTTTTTGCTAATGAATGGGTTTTCCATCAAACCACTAAAAGTTAAACTTTTTGCAGGGGAGCAGACAGCAACCATGGATACCAAGGGGGGAGGGTTTTTTCGAAAAGTGTTTTCCAAAGCCCCTATTTAACACCCTGCTGTTCTGGCACAAGCCTTTTGCATCATCCATCAGCTGACTTAATAATAATGATAGTATTAGTAATAGTAATACTTTATTAAGACTAGTTATTAAAAGATGATAGTTATTTATTAATACTAATAGTACTCTTAATATTTATTAATATATCATTAATGGCAAGTTCTTTGTGTTGGCAGGAGAATGTGGCGGTTTTTGCCCTCCGCTGCTTCATCTACCTGGGCAGCATGCGGCTTGGCTGACTAGGAGAATATCTAGGTCCCCCAGCTGGCGATCCAGGTGGAGTTCTTTGGGGAAGGGGCCAAGAAGAGACCAGTGAAAACAAGTAGACTAGGTGAATTCCCTTTCTCGCCCAACTTTTTTGCTTGGTTTTGGGTTCCCCTACTAAAATAGACAAACCGGACAATAATTGGGTACCAACTTATTCTAAGCTCTCTACTGGAGGACCTAGAATTCAATTGATTTGATGTCAACATGCTGTTCACGGGAGCGGCTGCATTGCCAGCCGGCGATTTTCTCTCTTTCTGAGTTCCTAAACACTTCACACTTTTTGGGCTTGGACCATTTGAGTGGCAAAAGGCTTGGATTTGGCCAATCCACTCAGGGTGTTTTTCAGCCTGGCACCTTCGGTGAATGCTTGAATCCCCCTTGACCTTTGCTTCATGCCTGACCGCGATTTTTCATCTGCCGGGGTTCTGACAACCGTTTCCTTTTGGTTTCCCTAAAACTATCAGCCAAAGGGGTGTGTATCATTTGGATAATTTCAATTTTGGACGAGCTTGCAATTTTTTCGGAGAGGCTTACTATGTAACAGTGCAGCGGTCATGGGTTCCCTTGATCAGCTAAGCTGTGTGAGGGGCGCATGCAATCATTTCGGCAACACCTGAAAGAACGTGGCAAAGATGGTGCTAATCTGACAAGCACTTGCTTGGGCAGACGGTCGCTCGTCAAGCTCAGACGGACAGACATATCACGTGTTGGGCAGAGTATGGATTACATCATTGGTCCGAGCGGTAAAATTATTTGAAACATTGGGGGATCTTGGCAGTTGGGATCCAGCAACTGTGCTTCGAACCTTTCCCGGAGGTATCCAGTTGGAAGGTTAGCATCAGAGAAACATTACACCAAGTTCGGTAGCGCACGGCTGCCCGTGCTACCGTTTTGCTGCACACGGCACCTGGCTGAGCTCAGTGATCGTTTTGCTGGTTTGGTGTGGCTGTAGACCAAGCGGGACATTGCACTTACGGCCTGTTATACGGTTTGTTCTTGGTGTGTGTGTGTGTGGGCGTATACGTACTAAGTTTCAATAGCCAAGCCATGTGCAAAAGGAGACAACGAAGACCAGGGAGACAAAGGGATACAGCCAGGTTACAGCCACCTAAAGACATAAAGACATGCTGTTGGCAGGTAGTTCTTTGGTTTAGATTTATCCAATCGCAGACGGGCCAAGGTGTCAATTGCTTGTCCGTCTGAGCCTGAGTCTACGGCTGGGCTTAGCTGGGGCTGTTTTCAGAGTTTTGTGAGGCGCTTCGAGCGCGCTCAAAGGCACACTGAATTGCTACAGCACCCAATTCTACCCCGTCAAGCATGTGTTTTGGCAGAAGAAGCACTAGTTGCCGTTCTTGCTTCAGAGCTACAACATGCATCTGATGACGAACGGGCAAGATTTGCTGTGGCATCTACGTTTGGCTATGACGCATGCACGCTCACCAAATCCTAGTCGGGAATTGGGTTACTTCAGCATCTTGACCATGACTCATACAACTCCCCCCCGCAATGTCTAAAAGGGTCCCTGCAATCCTGGTACCAAGGTTTGAGGCACTGGTCCAGGTGCCTTTCAGAACAATCCAAACAAGCCACAATGCTTCTCCCTGCCTGACGTGGTCACTGCTTCTCCCCGTGTTGTAGCTGGGTGCATGTGTGCATGTGTGTGCACAAGTGTGGGCGGATCGGCAGGCGGGCAGACTGGCGCGTTGGAGTGTCTCCGTTTGTGTACGTGTACAATGGTGCATGTGCATGCAAAAGCGTGTGTGTGTGTGTGAGTAACATATGCATATTTAGCTGCCAAGCATTTGTCCAGACCATCACCGTTGCCATTGCGCTTTGGAGAGGCAACAGTTTGGACGTATTGAGGGCCGTACCTGGATGTGTTCATCAAGAAGAACCTTGTTTGCCGGAATGAGAGGCCTAGCAAAGCTGCATTGATTTTCGAGCGTCTGTGAACATTCCGGCATCCTTCCGGAATAGGACCAACCGGAACTGTGCATGCTGTTGAATCCTGCTGTGTGTGCGCAGCTAGATTTCTCCTGCAAAACTTCCAGGGACAAAGCGATAAAGCGGTTTTTTCCCGAGTGTGTCAAGCTCGGAGAATCTTTGGATCTGGCGATTTGGCTGATTTGAGGACAGCTGAAGATGCTCTGGCGGGACGTGAAGACTGGGGCCATTGAAAGGCGGGCTTTTGCGGCGTTTTCGCCGAGGAATCTGGCCGTACCCAGAGATGGGTGGCTCGTTTTTCTTGAGGCTCCCTTCTTGTTGTGGTTTTACGGAGAAACCAAAAGGACAACCCACCAATTTGAGGTGGCCCCTTAGGACAATTTCAAGAAAGCCAACAGGAAAACCCACCAGTTTGAGGGGGCCCCTTAGAAAAGGACACACACAATCAGAATTCAGATATGCCGGGGGCTCATTTTTTTCCACTGTTTCTGGGGGTCTAGGTCAGGACATGGAATACATTGTTTCCCTTTATACCACTGAGCGGGGTTGACTTTGATGGTAAAATACTGGGGCCTGTATGAGCTCGAAATGATGGAGGGATCAATACTGGGCGAAATCCATTTCACACCACTTTGAAACCAGGGGAAATACAGGAGAGTCATTTCATTCCAGGGTTTCTTTGGTGGTGCAGGATTTCGTCCATCCGCAGTAGTTTTTGCAGGTTTCGCATTTTATCATCCTGCTGCAATCTTCAGACCCTTCGGACAGTCGTCTTATGACTCAGGAGTTTGGACCATAGACATGTTGCAACTCTCCATGTGGTATGCATGTTGCTCCGAAAGGTATAAGTGGTTTCAGTACGCAAAACATATTGATCCCGTGTTATTCCATCAGTTCAGTCATGCTCATTCGCCAAGCAGCATGTCGAATCCTGACCTTGGTGCAACTGCTTGGACCCACCGTAGTCCTCGCCTCTATAGACATATACATATATATTCTCTCTATCAATTTGTTTTAGCTATCTTTGTTACATATTGCGGTCTGTTTTCAATCACAGAAGGGATGACAAACAAAATCCCCTTCGGCGAGTTCTCACACCCTCTGGGGAGTAAAACGGAGAGCGCTGTAATATTGAGAAGCACAAGTGGCATTGGGCATCAACCAATGTACTCCACATACAGCTCGAAGGCGCTGATAAAGTCTCAAATCTCAGCATGGTCCAGCATGATGATTTCGTCACCGAATCAAGTGCTCGCCTGGCTCGTTTGTTGCCTGTGGGGTCAAGGTGTCTGATGGCACGCACGCACGCAAACACATGGCACTGAGCTGCGCTCAAACGGGCTTGATGGCACATTTGCAGGAAGAGCACTGTGTCGATATGTAGATTAGGAATCCTGGGCCGACTGGAAAGGGGCTGGGACTCTCTTCCACATTTAGTCTTTACCATTCAAACAACAGCTGGAAGCTGAAAGTGCCTAGATGCTTGGAGTCGTGTCGCAAGCATGTCCCCCGGGGCTAAAGCGGGGATAAAGGTGGTTGGATTCGCAGAGACAGGGAGCTAGTCTTCAATCGAACATGGAACCACATGGGAATTATATCCCCTACATGGGAAGGATATGTGTGCCTCGAAAACTATATTTCACTTTTCCTCGTCTGCGTAATGCAGAACGCAAAGTCTTGTGGATTCGTGCGTCATACAAATCTGGCGACTCTCTTTGAGTCACAAAAATGTAAGTCGACATTCCCGTGGGCGGAGACTTCAATAATTTTACATTCCCAGGAAGGCTGCAGGTGCTTCATTTTGTTGTTCCCCTTCAATTCAAACCACCCCAAATGTCATGTGCCCATGTGTTCCTTTTTATGGAGGGGGTTATGGGGTCTTCCCTTGCCGGGGTTTTGTGGTTGGGTTTCCAAATCAAGTTAAAACAAATGATAGCAGGGGATCGGATCTGAACGCGGACAGCCCAGTTTACGTGGACAAAAAAAACTTGTGCACCCAGTTGCTCACTGGATTCCGCCCCATTTTTCAACTTGTTTTTGGGGAAGGGTTCCGATTCCGTTAAAGTCAACCAACCAAAAAGGACGCCTAGATGGCCAAGCTGCTGCTTTGTTCAGTCACCGTTGCTGGTTTTTTAGGTTAAAGTGCATGGAGAAAAACAACAAAAACAATCGCAACTGGCGATCCAGGAACCGACCGAAAAAGGAAGCCGATTCTCGTTTCCCCATGGAAATCCACTGGGCATCTCTGTGTATTTCAGGACCTGGGGAGTGCCTTTGCCGGAGCATCTCTGCGCCGAGCTCAGCTCTCCCTGGGCGGATCTTTGTTTTGGAAGCTTCCATTTGATGGTGTGTTTTTAGGCTGAAATGAATATTTTCGTTATTGTCCCTTGTTGGTTTTCAAAGGACTTTATCACTATACTGCTTTGGTGCATTTTGCTTGGCTGTTAGGACTTTAACTTTTTGCCAACTAATGGGTGTTCCACTAAACCACTAAAAGTTAAGATTTTAGCAGGGGAGCAGAAAGCAACCAAGTTATCACTACTGGACATATATTCTCATTTTTCCAGGGGTCGAAAAGCCAAATGGAAGGAAGGACTCAAGGGACTTGAACTTCGTGCCGACTTGGTTAAACGTGCCCTGGTTTTTGGGTCGGTTTAGAGGGAAGCCAAAAGGAAGGCCAAGGATGAATTTCGGGGTTCTTGTTGGTTTCCCTCACCAATATCCCGCAACATTTGAGTGTGTCTTCTTTTTCTTTTCGGGGGATGCCCCCAAAATGGGGGGGAATGTTCCTTTTGCTTTTCCTTTAACCACACAAACAGGAGCACCCTCAAAAGTTGACGCACTCATATATATAGGGGCCATTGTGTTACCGTCAACCCCGAAGTAGGGGAAGTGACGACTCCGTGTCCAACTCCGAGAACCCCGAAAACGCCGACCACCTGCGCCAAAAGCGCAAAGCAACCTTATCAAGGACCTCCAAGCCTGCCCATCTCCTGTCAACAAGCTTGAGTCAAAGTGCCAATTGACTGTATTGATTGGGTGGCTGATTGTTCGTCACGCGTTTATCTTTTGTTTGACCCAAAATGAAGTCCTCCTCAGCGTATGATCCTTTGTGGGGTCTGGACCACAGCAAAAATATGTGCAACATCGCCAGGTGGTTCGCAACCGCACTGTTCTATCGACGTTTTGTTTTCTTCAGGTTGATTCAGACAGGTGCCAAGGCTTGTTTAACGATCAAACATGTGCGTCTGTGGTGATCGATCTTTTTTTTTGGACTGTTCCAACATGGCTCCGATGTAAGAAGCTGAACCACTCTCAAAGCTTGGCATGTCCGTGTTCCAAAACTCCGTGCGCCTTTCAAGGTTCAACACGTTTGGGGCGGCCGGCCTTTTTTTTTTCCGGTGGAGTTTCGCGGGTGGCTGAAGATGACATGACATTTTTACGCGAAATTCTGGGTTTACCTCCCAGATGGTACATCAATGCCCAGGTAGAGGATGTCCACAGGGTTCGTCACCTTGCGCCACATGCCTTCCATGGCATCCGCAGCTAACATCGGGCCATCCAGTTATCCCAGCCAATCAAGAAAACGCAACTTGGGGCCATGAAACAACCAGATGTCTTTGCTGCAAGGGAACCCTCAGCAGGAAAATCAAGGCCTAATTCACTCACGAAAAACAGGAACCAACCGCCACCTTTTTCCGATCTTCCAAAAAAGGAAAACACACCGTTGCGAAATGGGTTCAACAAATTGAGCTCCACAAAAGCCGGAGGTGTTTGTTTGCTTTGTTTCTAGACATTGCTACCGTTTTTGCTACTTGAGCAGCCTAAAATACCAGCCGTCAGGTGCGCAGGAGCTCGGGAACATCGCTCTGTTTTGGACCCTGTGCTCTGGCGATGGCGATGGGGGCGGGGTTTCGTTTCAGGCGCGGGGTAGAAGTGGCTGGCATATAGGCCTCCCCCGTTGGCTTGGATGTTCCGCCATGTAAAGAAGAGGGGGGGTTAATAAATACTAGGTCCCCCAGCTAGGTGCCCTTTCATCGTTTCATTTTTGGGGGAGGGTTCCCCTACTAAAATAGACCACAGAGAAAAGCGTACCCTCTCTACTGGACGACCTGGAATATTCCTGGCCCCATGTTAGGGGTATTCCAGTGTATTCCATGTTAAGGACCTTTTGATCAACCCCCAAGTGGTTAGCCGCTCAGGGTATGACCCCCTTATAACAAGATCAACTCCACTTAGGGGGACTCATAAGTGGGTTATACCAGTTATACCTTACAGTTGCAGCTTACTAACTTGGCGAATCGAGCACCCAAGTAACCTAGATGGTAACATATGGGAACCTACTTATATTGCTAGCTTGGCCGCCCTGTCCGGACACCCGAGTGGGTATGGTCATCCCCTTTGCCGTGGCATTTGCCAGCTCACCCGAAAGAGCAATTGAGAAGCCTGATTGCCCCTGTCGGAATGCTGGCCATTATCCCGGCTTTAACGTTCAGGTAAATGTTGTGCTCGTTGAAACTAGCTTGGGCAGATATTGATAGCCGTTTATCATTTTAGCGCGTCTTCTTTGAGAGACGCCCCTTTTTTGGGTCTGTTTTTCTCCACCCACTATCGTCGTTTATTTATGTTGTTGGTGGGAGGTTCCCCATTTGGAGGCAAACCAATGCACTAGTTCCATTTGTTCCAGAGAAACACATGTGCTCAATACCCATGCACCTCTCTCTCTCTCTCTCTCTTCCAGGGCCCGCTTGGATAGAGCGGACCTTCCCACAGAACATGTGATGGCTTTCACACACATGCCTAATTTGCCGCTTGAGAGGTGTGACTTTGTCATTTTCTTGTTCTCATCACTTCGAGAATTTGAATCCAATGAAACCCTGCACGTGTGCATGTGGGTAGCCGAAAGGGGACAGTCATCCAAACATTCAGCACGGGACTTGTCATGAGTTCTGGTTGAGTACACTTATACTGCCCTTCTTTACTTGCGTGGCTCGTCTTTTTTAGGCTCGGTACTCTTATGGGATGGTTTTAAAGGAAAGCCCATTTGGGGGCTAGCCCTATTTTGAGACCAACCCATTTGGATTTTCGAAGTGGAACACGGCCATGGGCACAGTCTCGTGTTCATTCGACATAAAGTGAACGGCAGCGAATTTCGGCGGGTAAACTTCCAATTGATCAGCCAAGGGTTCTACCTGGTGTCACCGGGGTGAAAGAAAGGCCAGCATCAACGCAACGTAGTGGGGCCTATATCAGCCTAGGGGTTGCAGGGGTTTATCGGGCTATGGTATACTCCCAAGTGAGGCCTGAATCAGCCTTTACCATCTTAGTCGAGCCAAACATCAGCTCGATTTTTTTTTGAAATTTTGCTTCAGGTAAAAACAATCCTGAGGCTGTTGATGTGCATTCAAGAGCCGATCTTCTGGTGCCTCAGCAACATGCACGGCGACTTCCCTGGGCGTCTCGGCTGGACGCAAGGCACGAGTTTTGTAAGGTTTTGTAAGACTACGTTGGGTAGTTGGTTGATTTTTTTGTTCTCCTGGAGAAACCTTCCTGACTGTGTGACTGTGTCAATTCGGCCTTTCGCGCTGATACTCCTCAATTCAAAGGTCCAAAGCAAGCCCCACCAAAAGGTCCCAAATGAAATGGTGCCAGACGTTTTTGACAAGCCCTGCGGGCCCCCAAACGGTTTTTAGCTCGCAGGTCCTTGTGTTGGAATGGCACCTCTTCCGGATCAGGTCATATCCTCGAAAACTGCTCAGTTCCCGCGCGAAAGGCGGAGAAATGTGGTCAAGTTGCCAACGCTCTAAGGCGAACACGTTCGCGGCGAGCATCGTCTGACAAAGGGGGAGCTTTTGGGAAAGCATCGCCCCCCCCCCCAAAAAAAAAAAAAAAACACAAAAAGAACAAAGGCAAGCAAAGAAGCACTTGCTGGTTCCCAGCCGTCCCCTAAGGTTGTTTAGGCTTTTGGGGTGAGATGTGGGACAGCCCAGAAAAGAAGATACCTTCCTTTTAGTTCCGCTGGGCTGCTTTCAAGGCGCCCCCCAATGTGTGTTTCCATCAAAAACGGGAACACACACTGGACATTGGCAGACCCTAAAAGTTATTTGTTGCACAGAGCTCATAGGATGAGAACTCAAAGCACCACCTGAGCCACTTGCTCAAAACCCAAGTAAATGGAGCGTTATTGAGGGATCTTTCCCATAAACGGGTCCGGGAATCCGCCAAGTCAGTTCTTTACATGGGTTTTGGGACTGTTAATACCAGGTGTTGATTGTGAATCATAGGAAGCCTGCAGGAAATTCTTTTGTTTTTCCAAGCTACACACCAAGCGGGGTTGGACTTCATGTAGAATTCTTGTCCCATGTTTGCGGGTTCCTTAGAAATGTTTTTCTTTTGCCGCAGATCGAACCCCCGCCCCCCCCCCCCTCGCCCCCCCCCTGCAAAAACAACATCGGTGTTCCTTTTGCTTGTCCTTCACAATCACCAAACAAGGGGCTAGCCTCCAAAAACGAGACCACCCCAATATGGGGTTTTTGGCTCGCAGAGTTTGGTGGGTGTCACCTGGGGGTGGGGTGGGACCCTCGTTCCCTCCGTCCAACGTTCGGTTTCGGGACCCGGCGGAACCGGATCTCCGAAACCGGGGGAGCCGGTTGGGCGGAGACCCTGGAGCTGCTGGGGAAGACCGGGCAATTGTTTTCACCCAGAAAAAAATAAAACCGCCCGAAGAAAACAAAAAACACCACAATACTGGTGGCGGTTTTTCCCGGTTGGTGGTCCTAAGCTACAAGAAAAAACAAAAAATCCCTTTTCAACAGCTGGTCTCAGGCCAAAACCCACCAGCCCAGGTGGGCTTTTTTTTTCAGCAGAACTTCCCCAGAATCAAGCTCAGGTCTCGGGACCCGACCCAACAGGTTCGGACCCGAGCCTCCGAAGCGTAGCTTGGCGCTTTTTGTCGTTCATTTTTGGGTGTAAAAAAACTTGCCTCTTAAAAACACAACTTTTCAACTTTTTGGGTAACATGTGCTATATGTTTGTAAAAGATTAACTTCCCCAGGGCTTGGAGTTTTAAGGGGTAAGAAAACGAGGGGTTTCGATTCCGGGTTGACCTGGTTCAATCAACCTGGGGCTTCTACTTATTTTACACCAAGTCAAGCAAAAAGGACAGCTATGCTTCGGAGATTCGGGTCCGCGGCTGTCCCGAGACCACCCGGGCTTCTTCTCAAAATACCTCCTTAAAATACCCTGGCTGTGGAAATACCATCGATGTTCCCCAAAAAGGACACCCGAATCTCCGAAGCTCCCCAACTCCGCTGCCGCCTAGGGCAGGGCTCTTCACCAGCGCCTGCCCGGCGGGCAAGGAGCACTCGGAGGCCTACGCGGTCTTCTCCTGCGCCTCGGAACCAAAGAAGTTATATGTATATATATATATATACATATTTAGACTTGGCTCCTTAACAGATACAAACTTTGCCCATTTGACACCAAAACAAAGTTGGAAACCACCAGACAACAAGTTGCAACCTTCAGGTGTTTTTCCATGCATCCGGATTTTTGTTAAACCACACACCCCTGAAATGCTCCACTAAAATTGACTTTGGGTTCCCCGCCCCGATATAGCTTCCCCAGGTCTTTTTTTGCAGCCCCGGACCTCTCAAAAGCTCTGAACTCACATGGACGCAACCAAAAAACGAACGCCCATCGGTTCCTGGACCGCAGCCTGTTTGGGTTTTCTTACATTTTCGTGGTGAATCCGAAAAAGTAGGAACCACTTGTCTGGGTTTGGAACATTTTCGTGGTGAATCCGAAGAACAACAAGTGTTGCTATTTTTCCCAATCGACCCAGGAAGTGAGATGTGCCAAGGTCAAAAGATCGGTTCCTTTACTTGGGGTTGATGTTGGGATGGTCATCCAGCTGGTAGAAAGCGTCCTGAATTGCCATTGCAATGATTCCTATGGCTGCTGCTGCAAGACTTGGCGGCTGCCAGCCATCCCCTTAGCTTTTTAGATCCTTTTAGAGTTTCCATTTGACCCACTAAAAGTGAGACACTTTTAGCGGGGGATCAGAAAACGGGCAGCCCAGAATAGATGTTCACCTGAGTTGTTCTGTACCGATTTCCGCCGTCCAGCGGCTTGCTGAGCTGCTCTGAACATGACTGGACCGCAAGCGCGCTCGGATACAATGATTCCTATTGAGGAAACCATGGCAATAGGACATAATATGACATAATATATATATATATATAGATATGTATATGTATTATATAATATATAATGATATATACATATATATATATATATGCTCACCCCCCCCATGATCCACGCCTACAGTGCTGGATCCACGCCCAGAGTGTTGGATGGAAGACATAACGCTGTGCACATCCATAGATTTCGGCTCCTGCTGATTGAGCCGCCAGTCAGCTTTTCACCACCAACACAATGGACTTCTCACCACATTCTGCTTTTAAGGGTACCTTTCTTAGAAGCATAAAGTGCTGAGATTTATAGAACTGCAACCTAAATCATAGAAAGTCCCTTCTTCATAGAACTGCAACCTAAATCATCGATGTTTTTTTTTTTCCCGAATTGCAACCTAAACCATAGACAGTTCTTCATCGAGTTGCAACCTAAATCAAAGAAAGTGTTGTTTAGAACTGCAACCTCAGGCAGAAATTGTCATATGGAGTTGCAACCCAAATCAATACCCCTTCCTTAACATTGTATTCATGGGTGGGGGGGTACGTCATCCAGGAGTATACATTTTTTCTCTGGGTCTAGGAGGCCGAAAAACTGAAAGCTGCCATGGCTTCACTCTTGCTTTCCAAGGACCCGTTGACTGACGCCATGGCAGCTCACTTTGAACACATGGCAATTCTGGCCAGAAACTCATTGACTGCGGCCACTGGCAAGCAATGGTTGCGTGTAAATGTTTCTGAATGTTCCTGCGTGAAGCTGTTCGCAACTCTGTGTGCTTCCCTTTGGTTTTCCTTCAAAACCACTCCAAAAGACTTCCGCTTGAATCAATATTACACATTAAAACAATATATTTGTATATTTATTTTAACTGACATATTTTTATACAGATACATATTTAGATACGCCATGTGTCTTTGTCTTTGCTTGTCTGTGTGTGTGTGTTTGTTTTTGAGTACCCGTTTGAGTTTGGCAACAAGACAACCTGGGTTGGCGTCAAAGGAAGTGTCCTCATTCCGATGCAACGGGGCACCTCATTGCGATCTCAGGGGATCGGTCGAACACTTGTAAAGGCCCCACTCATAGGCAACCCGTTTTTTTTTGGGTTGGTGAGTGTTGGAAGCAAGCGTTTCCAATTTCGGAAGCAAACCAACAAAACCACGGTGCAAGACGCAACAGAAAATCGTGTTGGAAGCAAACATTGCCAACTTAACCAGCAAAATCACCATTAACACGCAGCAACGGAATCGAGGCATTGCCATGCTCCTCTACTGCGCTTTGGTGCTGGACCTCAGCATCATCTCCATGCGGATCTCCGCCTTCGTGCTGGTCTGTGGCTCCGTGATGGCGGAGGTGGGTCTCTTCCTGCGGCCCGTCGAAGGGTGGTGATAGGGGGGGGTTCGCGGGATTTTTTCGCGAAGGCGTGCTATGCCCCGGGCCTCCGGTGCCCTTTCAAGTCTCTTCAGTGGATCCATGTAGGTAGCATGTTCCCACATTTGACCCTTTTGGAGGGTTGAGGGAGTGTCATTGCCCAACGCAGTGGATTCAAGTTGCCGCTACAGGTCACCCTTCGCATTTTTTTCTTTGTTAATGTGTAGTTCCCTTGGTTACCTGCCTTTACCAATGGAATCACTCAGGCGGCTTCACTCACCTTGTTGGACCCAGAAGTTCCCCTTGGTAGTGATGTATATATGGCTGGGTCAAAACCAATGGGATCCCATTTTGGGCTAGGTGAATTCACCACCCATCTTAGTCTATTTTAGTGGGGATTGGGATGTTCACTGGGGGTACTGGATTTTGACCCATGGCCATATGGGGACATAGACCTTTGTCCTTTTTCCTTTTTTGGAGGGGGCTCTGTCAAGTCAACAAGTCCGTTTGGTTTCTTTTGCCACTGACTGGGGGTCCAAGCCTGTTCCCCTTAACCTCACTAAGGGAAACTCACCTTGCCTAGATAGCCAAGTTGCGTTTTTGTTCATCTTGTTTTTCTCGGTTTGTGGGGTAAAGTGCATGGGAAAAAACGATCGCCACTGGCGATCCAGGTGGCTTCTAAAAGGTGATGAAAGCCACCCTAGTCACCTCGGCGAAAGAAGAACCAAAAGGACACCGAGATCCATTTCGGAAGGATGGGTCTAGGACCCGGTTCCATTTGCTGCGTACCGAGATGTGTTTCAGGATCGTGCCCAAAGACGGCTGCCATGCTTGACCAAGGTAGACTAAACCCAGGGGTGGTTGATTTCCCAGCACACGGGTGAGGTTTGACCGGTTTCAATTCTAAAAGCTTCTCGCCCCAGCTTACTTGAACGGGTGAATGAGGTTTGGAGGTTGATTGTTTGCTGACAGAGCCATTCAACAGCTACTTTTGAAGCTGAATCACCCGCATTATTCCTTTCATTATCTTAAGAAGAAGTTTGTAATTCCCTCAGGGTTCCACCTTTTTGACTACCCCATAGACTCTTAAACCCAGGGGTGGGTCATTCCCTCCAAAAGAAAGAAACCTGGGTTTGGTTAGTGTCCTGTTTAGGTTAGTTAAAGAAATGGCTCTGGTGGAACTATCTTGGTCAAAAGAGTGGAACCACTGGATTCCGGAACCACTGGTTTCCTTTGGCTCTAGCTTGTTGTGCCATCTTTTTTGCCAAAGGCCGCCTACTGTGGATGGTTGCGAAATCCTCTTAGGCACCACCTCAGAATCGCTGGTTTCTGATGATTCCCGTGGAAATGCCGAGAAACAATGGGTTCTCATGATTTTTAACTGGTGCGAACGGATTTGGTCCATCCACAGTATGTCAAGGCCACCTATGTCCACAAGGCTGTGGGTCAAAACCAACGGTACCATTTTGTGTAGGCGCACCACCATTTTTTAGTCTATAGTGGGGATTGGGAACTGGGGGTACGATTTGGATTTTGACCCATGGCCACCAAGCGACTTCACTCGCTAAGGATGGCTGCGGCCTTCTTGATCGTGTCCTTCGCGCTGTCGATCAGTACGCTGTCACAGCAGGCTGCTGCCTTCCAAGGCCCGAGACTCGCGACTCACTTTTCAACAGCTGGGCGCGACTTAGCACATGCTTTAATAGGTGGTTCGAAGGACACCACAAAGGGGATGTTGTTGTTTTGTGTTTTTCCAGGCCCCCTATGTAGCAGCCAATCTGCAAAGGGGTATTCTTTCGCACTTGTCTTCTTTGACATAGTCTGGTCGGTTCCGCCGAATTCTGCCTTCCCGTTTTTTGCTTTTCAAAAAGAAAGGCAATGCAAACTCTGGCAGTGGTGTTGCATCAAACCCGACACCCCGGGCATGATGCTGAAACTAACAATACTCTGCCGCCGCAAGCGGCGGAGTATGGCGCTGGGCACAGTGCTTGACAGAACCCGAAGGCGTCCTTGAGACATGGGAAGCCGGGAGTCGCCGAATGAAGATTTCGCCATCATCGATCAACGTGGTGATGATGATGACAATGATGATGACAATGATGATGATGACGATGATGATGATGATGATGATGACGCCGGCGATGATGATGATGATGATGATGATGATGATGATGATGATGATGATGATGATGATGATGAGGAGGATGAGGAGGATGAGGATGAGGATGAGGATGAGGATGAGGATGAGGATGAGGATGAGGATGAGGATGAGGATGAGGATGAGGATGACGATGACGATGACGATGACGATGATGATGATGATGATGATGATGATGATGATGATGATGATGATGATGATGATGATGATGATGATTGTGATGCTGATGGTGGTGGCGTTGATGATGTATGCGATTTGAGGTTTGTCAATTCATGATTCCATCATTTTCAATCAGGCGCATGTTCAAGCAGCTGCTCGGACCCCATTCGACCGACAGGATTTGACCATGCGGCCTACTCACTCTTCGCCATGATGCTCGGACTATACCCATCAGACCAGCTGGTAGACGTGCAGGCCGAGCCCCGTGGTTATGCCACGCCAGGATTGTGGCAGTTGCTTACAGTGTTTCTTGTGTTTTTTTGGTTATCCTTGGTTTCAACTTGCGTGCCTGGACATGATTGGCAAATCTGATCTTCGACTGGCACGGGTGGCAAATGGAAGGGGTTCTTCATGGTTGCTGTTGGGAACATTTTACATTTGTGCTTATAGTTGCTTAGTGAGAAATCTCCACTGAACTGCTAAACAATAAATAGTTGCTGCCCTTCCAACGTCAACCAAGTCTTTGTTTTTGGCCTTGACCACTGGTTCAAGCTTTGTTTGCCCAGTCCCCTCGACTGGTCTCTTATGCGGACAGTGATGGCTTCGGGTGCTTGGTCAAACTGCGGGCTTCGGCTCTGACCCAATGTCTATGGGCCGTGCACACAGGCATCAAACTCAAAAGACTTGGTGGTTCCCAGCAATCCACTAAGTTGTTTAGCGCTAGGGTTGAGTGGTTGGGTTTCCGATTTTAACCCACTACAAGTTTTTTTTTGTCAGGGGATCTGAGGGTATCCCATGCCTTACAAAGACGATCAGCAGATTGGCATCATAGTTTCTGCACAGACAACAGAACTGGTTCCAAAATCAAAGATGCAAGAAACCCTAGGTCCCCCAGCCAGGTGCCCTTTCTCTCCCAACTTTTTTGGTCGGGAGGGTTCCCCTGCTAAAATAGACCACAGAAAGAAGTCCCCTGACCTGAGTCTATCCTCCCTACTGGACCTAGATTTGCCCCGGAGCGATGTTCGGGCCGGTGGGGAGGTGGAGTTCTGTCAAGGTTTGGGCGGGGTCCTGGGACTGGGACTGGCTCCTGTTGCTACGGGATCTGACCGCTTTTGGACCATCCGTGCTTGGCCCAGGGCCAAAGAGGTGAACCTTTCCGCCGGTTTAAAGGGATCCTTTGGGTGACATGTCAGCCTTCTGGGGAGACGTTGGGACAGTGACCAGACGTTGGGACTGTAGGAGTGACACTGAGATGCCCCTGTTCTACGCCGTGATTTTGAACGGTTGTGCGAACTCTAACTCTTAGAGCAGTGAGGGAGGAACCTTGTACCCGTACAACAAATTAGACACCCCCCCCATTTCCACGGTTTGTTTTGTGCCATGGTCCGCAAGGCAGTAGATCAGCAGTCCTTCGCAGGCAGCAGCTGCCGGCACTAGACAGATGTTCTACAAAGGGAAAGCAAGCGTTCAGATTGGCATATTTGTGAAACAGAAGGACGCCTAATTTGTTGGTAAGGATCAACACCAACTTCCATTTAGTTAAGAATATGTTCTTATTTTCCCTTGTTAGTTTTAAAAGGAACTTATCACTATACTGGATTTTGTTGATTTGTTTTAAACAAAATTCCTAGGGGTCTTAACCAAATGGAAGCCCAGAAAGCAAATGCTTTGAGATTTCAGTTTCACGAGAGACGTAGCGAGCATTGCGTCGTGAAAGGCGGCGCGTTTCCTATGTGGCCGGTTGCCTCCGACTCGCTGCTCACGAAGCAGTCTCCCAGATCCATCCTGGGAAACCAAGGGCGGCTCCTCTTTTTGGAGGGTCCCTTTTGTTTCTGCCTCTAAAGGACAACCAGAAGGACAACCACCATTTTTTGCAGGGCAGCCATCTTTTTCTGGGACAAGGAAAACAGTTGTGCTTTTTTTGGGGGGTCCGATCTCTAACAAAAAGAGAGGCCCAAATGCTTGGCGGTCGTTGAAGGCCTATATGGGCATCATGATCGTCGTCTCCATGTTCATCATCGCCGTGGTGATTTTCTTATTGTCCCGTGGCTGAAGCGAAACAGTTCGGCACGCGACAGGACGTCGTGAATTCCAGAGCAAGCTGCTTCTATAGCAAGGGTTATAGTTCGTTCTTAAACAAGTTGTGTTTCAACAAATATCAGCGGCATGGTTTGTTTGTAGCATCCATGTTGCTGGTTGCCACTACAATGCGCTTGAACACAGTGGCAGTCCGGCATCAACAAGAAGACAAGGTGCAGTTCCGCTGCAACTTGCTAGTTCTTTAGTGCGGAGGGTTTGGTATTTGATGTAGTTGGTGCAACGCTAGCAGGGGTTCCGACGCGAGGGTGGTGGTGAACCTTGTCGTGTTTCTTCGTTTCAGGTGGCAAGCAAATGGGTGTGTCTTGTTTCGAGGTTCCCTTGTTGGGGTTGGTTAGGGAAGCCAAAGAATCGGAGTTTCGTATTCATTTGGCTCGCGCAAGGTCGACGCGACCTTGAGTCATCTTCCATGTATGCAACCGAAGGGAGCTCATTTTCAGACGCCATTTCGGGATACTTTGGATTGTGAGTCTGAATTTTGACTGGGGACCCCCAGAAAACATCATTTCAGTTGGACCGCGTAGTTCTCATTAAAGATCATCTTCACAGCCCGCGCAAGCCCAACCTCACTTCCTGAACTTTATACTTCTTGGGAAGACTGCCACTGGGTGGACTTTTTCTTGCCAATCCACTCGATCGGAAGTGAGCAAAACATTTGTTTCACAAGGAATCTGCTGGTGGCGCAGCTGAACCAAGCCTATCAGATCATCTTTCCGGACATGCAGGGCTACGCGCGTCATGGCCCCAGATTGTGTGTGTGTGTGTGTGTGTGTGTTTTGTTTTTATGTTTCCCCCGAGATACTGTGGATGGACAAAATTTGTTCGCACCACTTTGAAACCATGAGAAACCGTTGTTTTTGGTATTTACAGGGGAATCATCATTCCAGGGTTTCTTTGGTGGTGCAGAATTTCGTCCGTCCACAGCAGGGTCGGTGAGGGTTCGAATGAGGGTAGAGCTGACAGGGAGAACGACTGCGAATCTGGATCAGCGTTTGGGACCATCGGAAAGATCTTTGCCCTGGACTAAAATGATGAGCAACAAATTTTTGGGCTAGGTCCCCCAGCAGTGCCCTTTCTCACCCTTTTTTTGGGGCAGGGTTCCTCTACTAAAACAGACTACCTAGACTCTCCATGACCCTTTAAAAATGGGGTCATTGCCCAAAAGAAAGGGATCATGACCCCTTTTCCTAGGGGTCACGGAGACTCTTACGGAGAAAAAGGATACCCTTGTTCCAACCTCTCAAATCTGGACCCGGCGGGGTTGAAGTTGACGGAATCAGAACTGGATTCCTGTTGTAGCCGTACGAAACACGAGCGCTGAACAGGGGGCAATGCAGATCAACCTTGCCCCCCGCAGAAGGTCAAACCTGAGATGCGAGGAGAAGGTGGTCCGCTGGAAAAGGTAGTTGTAGGTGGGCGCTTCAGGGCATTGGGGACGAATCTGGAAATTGAATAAAGTTTAAATTGGGCTGGAAGTGGCATTCATTGACTCTTTGCGCGGGAAAATGGTTGTGCTGATCAGGGGTGGTCAGGGAGGCCGACGTCACTGTTTAGCATTGTTTAGTATTGGAATCCCAAAACGCACCTTAGCAATCGGCAGCATTTGTTAATCCAACGCGAACATTATGCGCTTTGGTGACGATCAGCAGTTCTGAGGGGGAGAGACTTCTCCTTGTCTGTTAGGCAAAGTGCACCTCAAGCTTCAAGACAGGCCATATGCAGTTGGTGTGCTCCAGTCAGGCCGATTCGAGATTGGTCTTTTGCGACAGCCAGGTTGCAAGCTGTGTGTGTGTGTGTGTGTTTGTATGTGTGTTTGTGTTTGTTCTATGTGTTGTGTCTGTGCCTATTTCTTTGCCTGTGTTTGTGTCTGTGTCCATTTCCCTGTTCGGTGTCTGTGTATGTGTAAGAGTATTATTAGTAGTAGTAGTAGTAGTAGTAGTAGTAGTAGTAGTAGTAGTAGTAGTAGTAGTAAGAAGGAGGAGGAGTAGGAGGAGCAGCAACAGTAGCAGTAGCCGCAGCAGTAGTAGTAGCAGTAGTAGTTGCATGCTTTGAATCTCATTTGACATCTATATTTTGGAGACGTGTGCCGACCTCAATAGGGGCTCACCAGATGAACGTTTGCTTGCTCCAGCTGCTTCAGGTTCTTTCCGGTTGTTTTCTTTTCTTGATGCGGGGTGGCTTGAGCCTCGCGCAATGCCCTAAATGACAACAACCACCAGCTGAGCCACTTGCTCAAAACCCGGGTGGATGAAGTTAGTAAGGGACAATCCCCTTGCCATAAATAGCTTCGGATCTCCGCCTTCTGAATTCTTGAAGCATGGTTCTGGGATTACGACCATTTTAATACCGAATCGCTTTTGAGCAAGTGACTCAGCGCAGCCTGCCGCGTTTGTTGCTGGCACCCAGAAGCACATCGCTTCGAGGGTTCCCGTTTTCGATGACCTCGAGGAGCTTGAGCCCAGGGGCGGTGGATTTCCCGAAAAGGGAACCGCTGGGAAGTCTACCTTGGCCAGGGGTTTGCTTCCATCAAAGGCACCTGGTGATGGACATGTCGCCCAAATTTGTCTAGGTCCCCCAGTAGTGCCCTTCCTCTACCAGCTTTTTTGGTTGGGAGGGTTCCCCTACTAAAATAGACTACAGAAAATAAAAGTTGGCACCCTTATTCTAACCTCTCTACTGGAGGACCTAGTTGGGGTAGTCAAAAATGGAACCTTGCATTCTTTGCTGTCTTCAAGTTTGGCGCTCGGAGAGCTTAGGTCTGACACGCGCGGGCGTCGTGGTGTGGCGGGCTCAGTATCTTGCGGTGAACGTGGGGTTGCGCAATCTTGGATCACTTCCGTGTGCTGAAATTATTGCCCCCCGTTGGTTTTAGAGCGAATCTATGTCCGCTGGAAATATGTTTACCTTTTCCAGGGGGCTGAACATGAAGCAAACGGAGGCTTAAAAAGAGGTTCAGGGAAGTTTAAGCATATATGGCTGTGGGTCAAAACCAATGGCACCATTTCGGGGTAGGCGAATTCACCACCCATTTTAGAACCTATTTGAGTGGGAGGATTGGGGGGATTGGGATGTTCACTGGGGGTACGATTTGGATTTTGACCCTTTTTTCCATATGGGTGTGGCTCAAAATTAAACGACCGGAGGGGCAAACCGCAGGTTTTGGTCCATTCCACTTGCCGATCGGGCAACCCATTTTGGAATTCCGTGTTTTTTTTTGAGCCGCAGCCATACAGAAACTGGGCTTCCAAGACCAGGCCCAAGCATCCAGCTCCCGTTGCGGTTCCAACTTGCGCTTGGGCTCGTTGGGGGCCTCTTGCGAAACGATCGCGCTGGATTGTTTTTTTTTTTTTTGAGAAGGTGGCATTCATTCCAGCCCTTCCGAACCAAAAGATGTGGGGTGGTCTCGAAGTATTGAATTTAGGGAATCCTTCTTTTTGGGTTTGGTTTTAAAGAGGAATCAAAGGGAGACCAACCCCCCAGGAATTTGCCTAATTTTGTGGTAGATGTCCTCCTCTGAAGGAGCTCCACTACCCTTGGCTCTCATGTTTATGTACCCTTGGGTTGAATCCTCCAAAAATGGTTTGTCATAAACAAGGGAATGATCAACATCTGTCATGGGTGTGTCTTTTGTTTGGAGGACCACCAAAATGGATTCGGTTTTCGTGTTGGCTTTCCTTTAAACCCACAAGAACGGGCACCCTGAAAAAAGACCGCCATGTGTGTCACAGTTTGTTTGGAACCCAACGGACTGATGTAAGGTCAACTGAGCAGCGCCCAAAACGGTTCATATACTGGCCATAGTGAGTGGTTCGGTTGCTACTTCAAGCAACTTTCGCAGTTTCGTGGAAGAATGATCGACCCCCTCGTAGTGAGGGATTCCTTTTGGAGGGGTCGCGAATTTTCTCACAAACGGTGGCAAGAAGACTCCCCTGGTTTCGTTGGGGTTTTTGGCAAAGCCTGTATAAACCTTTGTGAGCTTCTGCAACCATGTTACTGGAGCCAAAGGGCAGCTCGCGCGAAATTGCAGAGGCACAAAAGTGATGGCTGGTCAATATGCTCCCACAACCGCAACAACAACATTTGCTTAAGAATATGTGTTATTTTCCCTGGTTGGTTTTGAAGGGAATCTATCACCACTGGAATATTTTGCATTTTCCAGGGGGCTGAAGTAAATGGAAGCAACAATTCCAAGCACCACCACAATACTTATGCCTACAACGTGGGTTGGGAAAGGAAAAGAGCAACCCACTTAGAAAGGCAAGCGGTGCCTCTTTTTCTTTTTTTAAGGGTGGCATTGCAGATTCCTTCGCTTACATGTGTTTGCTTGCAGGCGTGTGGTTGTTCTTGCAGGTCAGCTGTGGAGCAAGTCTCGCACTCCCGCAACTTGGCTCGGAAAGGCAGCGGGGGCCCGGTAGCTTCCGAGCCGGACTGAACGGATCGCGCACGGCTCGCTCGCTTTCTGGGACGGTTTTCTATGCAGCCAAGAGCTGCACGTGAGAAAAATGGGCTGATTCCAAGAGAACGCCTGCGAAGTTGGGGCCAAAGCCAGGATTTTGTTTTATCCTGCAAAGCAAGTGGACCAGGCATGGACTTTGCATTCGACCAGTGGTTGTCCTGTCCACCATGATTGTCTTCTATTTGCTGAAGAATATGTTTGATTTCCCCCTGTTGGTTTTCAAGGGGGTCTGTATCTACTGGACAAATTGAGTTTTCCAGGGGACGAAAACGCACACGGAAGTTGCTCAATCTGAAACAAAGCTGCATGTCTTCATGATGAATGCCTCATGGTTTTGCACTTTCGAATGGCCCTGGACGAATCGTGCAGTACAAACCCCACAACGTTTGACTCCACGCATACTTTCAATTCGAGTTCACCCACTTGCCATACACATCACCAATTCACTTTCATCATTTGTTTAAGTACTCGTCCCACTGCTCCAAACTGAGCAAACTACAGTAGTTCATTCTTATGGGGAGGGGGGAGGGAGAGGGAGAGATAGCGAGGGAGCGAGGGAGCGAGGGCCCGAGGGATGGGAGAGGCTGAGGGATGGGAGGGAGGGAGGGAGGGAGGGAGGGAGGGAGGGAGGGAGGGAGGGAGGGAGGACATATTTTGGGAAACTGGATGTCGTGCACGCCAGCAATGGTCAATGTTTACCATAATTCACCGTAGAGGGATGACATGGGCCGCACTCAGCAAAATTCTGCTATAGAGGTACCAACCTCCTCTCTGGGAGAGTGAACATTTGGCTGTTGCTAAGGAGCCGAGCCCAAAACAGCTTCACATTCTAGGGGTTGATTCCGTGTCCATTCTTCTCATTCTCATCGTTCTTTCCAGAAACCGGATCCGTTTCCCTGGATTTCCGGAGGTTTTCTAGAAAGATTCGGATCCCTATCAGAATGGCCATGGGAGGTACCCCTAGATACATGTCTTGTTTCCGCGGTTTTCGGGGAAGGTTTTCATGGGTTTTCATGACGGGCGATGCTTTGGGAGGCCAGAAGTGTGAAATGCGCGGACCTCCGGTGAGCTGCTTCCTTTCACCCCCTACTAAAATAGACAAAACCGAGAAAGTTGGTACCCTTATTCTCACCGCTCTACTGGAGGACCTAGCTTTTCTCCGCTGGAAGCGATGGATTTGGTCGATAGGCCCAGGAATGGCTCAGTGCGGGTGGAGGGGAGTTTGTTTGCAGGGAGGAATCCCCTCAGGGGCCGGGGCTGTGTCCCGATCCCACCGGGGCTTCGTTCTGAGGCGTTTCCCTTTAAACTCTTGTCAGCTCTTTGCTAACACAGCGAAGTGAGCAAAGGAGGACAGAGAAAGGCAAACCATGGCAACAACTTCCAGTTGCATAAGAATATGTTCTTTTCCCCTGTTGGTTTTAAAGGAAATCTATCACTGGATTTTTCCCTGGGGTCGAAGAACCAAATGGAAGCAAAAGCGAGCGGCCTTGGGTTCTGGCCGCGAAACTGTCCATGGGTCACAATCCCGTACCACCAGTGAACATCCCAATCCAACCACTGAAATAAAGCCTAAAATGGGTGGTGAATTCACCTACCAACCAAAATTCGATCCCAAAGCGGTTTTGACAACCACAGCCAACTGTCTGAGGATGGGCGCGGTTTCTGCAGTCCCTGCACCTCGATGAGCGCTTGGAGTTCAACGAGGGCGACGTGGGCCTGGCAGGCGGGAGTCGGTTTTTCTTTCGCATCGGTTTGGCTTGTTGGAGGGTTGCCCGGTTTCGGGTTCCTCGGTTGCCCAGTGGTGCCCTTTTTTCTCACTTCCTGAGTTCAGGAACTTTAAGCTTTTTGGGAAGACCATTTTAGTGGGAAATGTAAAGTTTGGATGTTTTTTGGGCCATCCACTCAGCAAGTGAGTTTTTTGTTTGGCGTAAGGGTTCCCCATTAAACTCAACAAACCAACAAAAAAAGGTGCCCTTTCTTTCCCATTGCCACCAAAGGATCAAAGCGATGCTCAGCGATGCCTTTTGACCTTTACCCGGACCGATGCACATCTCCAGTTAGCCATCATTCCAACTCTATAGTTAAAGCCTCTCACTTTTCATAATTGTTTTTAACTGCACGACGATGTCAACAAACAAGCCGGGAAATGGGAGAGGATGGCAAGATTGTGACACATGCACCTTTTCACGCCAGCACCGGCTTTTTTGCTTGCGCAAGCAGCACTTGCCAGTCGAGAACAAGTGGTGGAGACACGAGATGCAACGCTTGCACTGGCGGCACTGGGTGGTGTTCAGCCCGTTTTGTTCCATGAATCGGACAGCTCCCGGATGAGGGGAAGTATGCAAATGGAGGATCGGATCCCTTCTAGGTCTCCCAGTAGTGTTTTTTTCCTCTGGTCTATTTTAGTAGGGGACCCCTTCCCACAAAAAAAGGCGCCTAGGACTGAATGGTTGAATTTAGTTTTGGATTTATTAATGGTTCTTGCTTATGCCCAGTGATTCCATATATTCCATTTACCTGTAGAGCATTCAATCAAGGGCGTGCCACCCTTTGAAAGCAAAGAGGACAATTGCGAAGGGCTACCTGCTATCGTCTTCATTGCTGTTCGCTTGGATCTTTCGACTGTAACTTGTTGGTTGAAATCTCGGGGGTTTTCCGCATTCTTCCCGCAACAAGTTTAAACAACTTTCTGCGCATTGGGGTCGTTGCAGCCACCAGGTGGTTTCTCGGATCCACCTTTTCTTGTTCCCGGATTTCCGTGGTTGCATTTGAAAGCCAAGGAGGCCCAAGGAGCCAAGAAGGGTTGCCAATTAATCGCCATGGGTCGAAAATTTAAACCACCAGAGGACTAGTCATTGGCTCCATTTGCTCGGGCCTCCACCTATGTTGGTACCTATGTCTGACCCCGAAGCCATGGGGTGTGGTTGACCTGTCCGTGCGCCTTCCGAAGGCGGCATCCAGGTGAACGAGCCCTCCTGGGTGGCCTGGAAGAGCTGAGCTGTGCTGCCTTTTTTTTTTTGGGTCAGACCTCAAAGTACTGGCGCTTGGTTGCGGTGTGCGGATTAAAACTGTTTCAAGAGGGGTGCAGTCGGAAAAAACAAAGAATAATTAGAAACAAAAGGGAAAACAGTACAAAACATGTACATCCACCTAATTTGACACAGACCCATATGGACCCATATGTTGGAAGAGACTCCAGTTTCGTTGAACCAGGGAGTCGTATCTCAGTCATGAGTTTAACGCAAGCGTTGTATCATGAGTTTTGTTGTTGGATGGTTGCAGTCCGCAGCTTGCAGTTGGCCGATCTTTGGACCTTTCAACCGATGGAATAGCCATCCCAAACGCTTGATGGATATGTAGCAAACGGGTTTGGATGCAAACTGTTTTGTGGGTTTCATTTGTTCTTTCCCCGTTGGTCCTTTTTCCCCGTTTTTTTTCTTGTTTTTTTTTTCTCTGAACTCTTGGAGTACCCTACAGGGGTAGATCCACAAAAGCCGAATGCTAGCCGGTTTCTAGATTCCAGAAAAGTCAGAATTGCCATTGGCACAGCTTTCTGGAAACGTATAGCTTTTGCATTCGGGTCACTGCCGACTGCCGGCTGTCTTCGGCAATCCTGGAAGCAGGACGTGAGTTCGGTTCGGACCGCTGATCATGAGTTCCTCGATCGTCTTTTTGTTCGGGCCCGACCCCCAGAATTAGTTATTACCTCTTAAAAACACAACTTTTCAACTTGTTGGGTAACATGGGCTATATGTCTGTAAAAGATTAACTTTTTCAGGGCTTGGAGTTTTAAGGGGTATGGTTTTTTTTTTGTCTTTTCCTTTTTAGATGACTCCCAGTGTTTCCAAGTTACCCCTAAGGCAACCAGCCATTTTCCCGTGTTTTAAAGGGCGGGTTTCTTGGTTGCCTGCCTTTACCAGGTAGACGGAATTTCTGGGGGACACACAAAAGATAGCATCATGAAGGAGGGGCTCCAACTCCTAATTTGAGACGCCACTGGCTGGCATCCCTAGTCTTTCACTTTCCGCTGCGGGGGGTGTCTCGGAGGAAACGGCGGAAACTGAGCAGTCATTGCCAAGGCACATCCCACGACCGCCCCGAGCTCAGCTCAGCAGGTGCTGACTTGGGCTTCTGAAGCAGATAGTGCACACCGACCTGAAAAACACATGTGGGTTTGGCTCAAAATTAAACAGGAGGGGCAAACCGCAGGCTTTGGTCCATGTTTCCACTTACCAGGGTTCCATTTTGGTACCTGTGTTTTGAGCCACATTTGGCTGTGTCTTTTTGTGGTACCCCTTTTAGGCGGTGTTAAAGTGAAACCAGACAGAAAGCTCAAAAATGGGGGGTTCCCCGAAAAAAAAAAATAAAATCTCCTCCGGTGTTTTGGTTTCATTCACTTGGGTCACTGTGACTGAATTTGGGACATGCTCAGATTGCCATCTGGCATGTAGCGTGGGAAGACATCGGACCCGATTCCACGTGCGACACGCGCGGAGCATCAGTCCGTCATCTGAGCCCTCTGGCGTACTGGATCAGCTAGGTGATGCCTCTGAAGGCTTGAAACGACCACTGCCAACTGGGAAGAGGAAGTCTAAGCTCTTTGACTACGACATGCAGCACGCATATGGCCGGGCTGCAACAAGCCCTGGTTGCTCATGTTTTTGTTAATGTTGCCCCTCAGAACTTCCCCCTCAGGTCGACCAGGTCCAGCAAAAAGTGGGAGTGGGATTTTGGAGGGTGTCCGGTCAGCGGCAAAAATTCGAGTCGTCTCCTGTCCTCTCTAAGGCAAATCTTCCTGCCCTCTCTGGCCAATAGGACAGCAATAAAGTAACAAGAAACATAAATTTGGGCGTTGATCAATGTTGATCAATATTCGGTTTAGGGCCCCCAAATGACCATGGGTAACTTTTCCCTGTGGATCTTTTTGGTGGTTTCCCCTCATGGTCATCCCATGTAACGGACCTTTTGATCAACCTCCATTTGTTTTTTGTTTTTTTCCCATGCCATGGAGAAGGTTGTACATCGTGGGGACTGGCCTTCAAGGAGGTTACCCTTTATGAGCTGGTCAAATCTTGGTATCTGAAGCTAAATGTTGTGCCGTTTCTGGCAGGCTGTTGTTTTCTCCCGTTTGGGACAAGCACCCCTTGAGACTCAACGAATGGACAGGCAGAAGCATTGTCTCCTTTTTGCCAAACCTTGTGGGTCCCATTCAAAGTAGTATTGGCTGGCAGTTGGGGGAGGGGGTCAGTCTTTGATATGGGGGGAGTTATAAATCAGGGGTCAACACTAGCTTTCATTCCAGACCCCGCCTCGCAGCTCGAACTGCATGTTCTCTTAGCCAGCTGGATGCTCTTGATTGACAAGCCGAATGTTGCAGACTCGACCCTTCGTACACACTTCGCCAGCCATACATGGTTGGGCCATGAATGCATTGCCATGTTGGACCCTTTGAAGGGCTGGCTTCTTGTAATGAAGCCATGACTAACCATTACAAAACCAATCACCTAGCGGTTCATAGGTTTGGATTCATACACGGCTTCATGTATTCAGCCCCGAGCAGATTTTTTTCCGAAATGGCTCGGGAATCCGGTCGATGTGTGAGCCGCCTCGAAGGCTTGTCCGATTGGTCCAATGGTTTTGCCGATTTTGCACCCTGGGATTGCTTGTGATGGTCATCGGCTGATCTGGGATCATTTCCCTCGGCAATCCCGTGGTTTGATTGGGGAAATCCTCAGATGGTCTGAAATGGAGGTGTTTGTCTCCTGGTGGAGATGGCAATCGTATGGTGGTTTGGAATGGCGTGGGTTTGGATTTTAATTTTTGGCTCTTGAGGACACCACCGCCACCACCGGACCACCGATTCGGCTCCAAACCACGAATTCCATTAGGTAACTGTTGAGGTGGTAGAGGGGGGGAGTTTGACCCCTGGAAGTGACATTCTAGTTCCATTTTATCTTCTGTGGGGAAGACTAGGAGAAGCCCGAATTGGGGGACCCCCATCCTCCCCTCTAAGGTAGGGGGATGTCTCCGATTGACTTCAGCGATGGACGGTGCTTGCTTTAGGTCGACTCCATCCGGCGCTTTGGTGGGTCAACTGCTACCAACATGCCGTGGCCGGAGGAGGACAATCTCCTCACCGATGAGGAGTGTCGGCGGGGGCGGCAATAATGATATGCAAAAAACCACACTACTCCATGCGCCAAATCTCAGCTGCCCAAAGCTCCTTTTTGGTCTAGTTTTAGTCATGACCCCAAAAGGTTAACCTTTTATTTCTGGGTCCTTTGGGCAAGTGAGAAATATTTGTTCCGTATGTGCCTTTCTTGCTAACTCGCCCCGTGAAATGAAGCACTTTATAACACCTGAGCTGTTTTTGAAGACCCGGCCTGGCGCACTGGAAACATTTTTGTGGGTTTGCTGTTGGCTGGGCGAGCAGAGGGAAAACAGCCGCTGGGGCATGTGCTTGGTTTCCATTGAGTCCGAGTTCGGCGCCACGATTGCATGGGCGCTTTCGGCGTAGATGCCTGCAGATGCCTTCGGTGTTTTTTCGTGAAGTAGTTGCTCTCTGGGCCGCCACTGTTTCCCGGTTTACAGTAGATGACACGTATACCAAAACAAATCCTCGCAGAAGCTTTTCCATACTTTTCTTCAGGAGACCCCACCAAATGGCGAAACACGCGTTTTTAAAAACTTCCTTTCAACCAAAATGGCGAAAGGCCTTCAAACTCGGGTTTTAGAGTTGGAAGCTGCTTGAAGTGCTGGCAGACAAGGACAGACTTAGACCTTAATTTCTTTGGGGTTCTTTGAGCTGATTGGGAGAATCACCTTGTAAATCGGATGATAGATGTATTCTCCGGCGGTTCTTCCATTTACCCGGTAGAGGCAGGTAGCCCAGGGCTTGCCAAATCCAAAGAGGACAGTTGCGAAGGGTGACCTACTACCCTCCCACCAACTAACATGGAAGTGCAAAAAGGCCCTTTCCAAGAGGACAGTAGTCTTTCTACACTTCCCCAGAATTAGTTCCCCCTTTTTTCTTGCTTTTTTGGGGTTCCCTTTGTTTTCCCCTGACCAGGCAAAAAAGTCTCTCTCTTTTTGTTTGGTTGGGCTCCGATGTTTCCAGCCAAGTACAGGGGTCTCTACACAAACCTGTGTTCGCTGGTGATCGCCTGGGTTCGTTCAGAGCAACCCTCTCTCTTCTTTTTTTTTCCGGGTCGGATTCGAGGGGGCCCTGGTTCTAGTGCTACCCTCCCCATTTCCATTCTGAACCTAGAAAGATCCGGATCTTTCTAGAAAGTTTTGTCGGAAGCTTAGGGAAACGGATTCGGTTTTTGAGAAAAGAACGGTGTGTTGAAAAGAATGGACACGGAATCAACCCCTAGATTCTTCCGGGATCAACATAGCCCCTGCTTCAAAAGCCCCTTTTGTGGCAGGGTATGATGTCAACCTGCCTAAAACATGAGGTATTCACACACACACACACACCCTTCAAATACCTGTTTGTTTGTCGTTTGTTTGTCTAGAACTCACTTCCTGAGTTCAGGAACTTTAAACTGTTTGGGAAGACCAGTTTAGTGGCAAATGTAAAGTTTGAACTTTTTTTGGGCCATCCACTCAGCAAGTGAGAGAATGGTGGATCCACCGGAAATCCGTCAAACAAGTCCGAGGACCGCTTCGATCGCCTCGAGAAGCTGCTGCTTGAAGCGAACGGAAGTTTTGGGTCGGAGTCGGCTTCGATTTTTTTTTCTGAGAGATCCCATTTCCGTGATACGGTGGATGGACCAAATCCGTTCGCACCAGTTGGCAATCATGGGTTGACCCCATTGTTTCTTGGTATTTACAGGGGAATCATCAGAAACCAGGGATTCTGAGATGGTGCCAAATGGATTTCGTCCATTTCCGTGATAGTTGTTGTTCGTGGCTCTGTTCTGCGTTTCGTTTCGTGGCTCTTGGAAATTTACCATTTGAAAAAAACAATCAATTGCCAATTGCCAATTGGGTTACCTACCGAAAGCCATGGTATTTCTGTACTGTTGCCGCAGAGAGTTAAACACTTTTTGCGGAGGGGTCGTTGCAGCAACCAAGTTGTGGTTGCTTGGATCCGCCAGCATTGTTCCTGGATCTCTGTGTTCTGTTTCGTGGCTGGTGGAAATTTACCATTGAAAAACAAACAATTGCCAATTGGATTACCTACAATCGCCATGGTATGGGTCAAAATGAAGCCGCCGGACCCGTTTCGGGTACCTATTTTTGACCCGCAACCAATTGTGAACTTTGATCTTAAAAGTTGGAACCACCGCAGAAATGGTTGTTGTGTACTTGAATCCCCGCCGAAGTTTGATGCTCACCAAAGGGTCCGCTATTAAAAGTCACAACCATTTACCCTCTGTCCAACAATCCGGAAAGCTGGCAGAAGGAATTGAAAGACTACAGTTCTCCTGATTTCGGGCCCCCTGTCCACTTCCACTATGGCTGGGGGCGAGCCTTTGGCAGATTCGACCTGTTCCTGCGCGGTGGGAACAAGGAAGTCGAGCCTGGTTTGTGTGGGTGTGTGGGTGTGTTTTGGGTGCCTTTGTTGGGATGGCGGGAAACCAAAGGGAAAGCTGTTTCAGGATTCCTGACATCAGGCCGTTGCGCAACAGAGCCAATTGCACGCAAGCGCAAGTGTGGCGCTGTGGCGTTTGCAAGCCTCATATATGTCATAGCAGAGCTGGGATGCAGTCATGATGCACTTGGCTATGCGTGTGTGTGCTTGTTTCTGTGAACATCAAGCCTGGCAACCGCTAGAGTTCCTGGTGCACGGGCGACAGGACCGCGGCATAGCCCAGTGCGAAATGCGGCCGATGCGTCTGCGCGTTTGGGTTCGGCTTTTTTAGGCCGAGGAAAAAGATGTTCCGCTGAAGTCTGCTGGAAGGAAGCAGGGCCACTGGAACCCATTCCGGAGCCAAGAGAGTGGCCCTTTGTGAGAGTGGGCCAAGAGCACGAAGGTTCCTGGCAAACAAAACCTTCCTTGGGGAGTTTGTTTTACCCTGCCAACACAGGTCCATGTTTTCTATTGCCAGAAAGAAGCACTCATGCTCAACTGCTCAACCCATCTATACCTGGGGGTTCTTCCGGAATCCGGGAATCTGGAATCCGAACTGCAATGGGACCAAGGATGATCAAATGCAACAAGAGCAAGAACAAGAAGAAGCGGCACATGAGCGGCGTGAGCAGCGGTGACGTTTCCAAGACCTCCGGATCTGGCGGAGGCTCGGGCCGTTCGTTTCGTTTGCCCCGCGCGTTTTGAACCCGCGTGCGGGTTTTCTTTGGTTTGGGCTGGCCGAAGGTTGACCAAACATCAAGGGTGGAAGCAGGCAGTTGGTTTTTTCTTAGGACCCGAATGATTTTTGCATTTTTGTTTTGCGCGGCTGTTGTTTTTGGGCGGTTGTTAGGACTTTGGCTGAGGGACTCTGTTTAATCAGGGATGTCAAAATCAACCCGAACCACCCCCAGACCCTCTTAGCGTTACGTCTACGGCAATGACCTATTTCGCGATGGGCCGGCTAGCTTTGGCTTTAGCCGAGCTGTACTTTGCTACTTTCCAAAAATCCCACTGCAATCAATATGCACCGAGCTTTGGCTTTAGCCGAGCTGTACTTTGCTACTTTGAAAAAATCCCACTGCAATCAATATGCACCGAGCTTTGGCTTTAGCCGAGCTGTACTTTGCTACTTTTAAAAAATCCCACTGCAATCAATATGCACCGAGCTTTGGCTTTAGCCGAGCTGTACTTTGCTACTTTCAATAAATCCCACTGCAATCAATATGCACCGAGCTTTGGCTTTACCCGAGCTGTACTTTGCTACTTTCCAAAAATCCCACTGCAATCAACATGCACCGAGCTTTGGCTTTAGCCGAGCTGTACTTTGCTACTTTCAAAAAATCCCACTGCAAATAATATGAGCTGTACTTTGCTACTTTCCAAAAATCCCACTGCAAATCAATATGCACCGAGCTTTGGCTTTAGCCGAGCTGTACTTTGCTACTTTGAAAAAATCCCACTGCAATCAATATGCACCGAGCTTTGGCTTTAGCCGAGAATCAATATGCACCGAGCTTTGGCTTTACCCGAGCTGTACTTTGCTACTTTCCAAAAATCCCACTGCAATCAACATGCACCGAGCTTTGGCTTTAGCCGAGCTGTACTTTGCTACTTTCAAAAAATCCCACTGCAAATCAATATGAGCTGTACTTTGCTACTTTCAAAAATCCCACTGCAAATCAATATGCACCGAGCTTTGGCTTTAGCCGAGAATCAATATGCACCGAGCTTTGGCTTTACCCGAGCTGTACTTTGCTACTTTCCAAAAATCCCACTGCAAATCAATATGCACCGAGCTTTGGCTTTACCGAGCTGTACTTTGCTACTTTCCAAAAATCCCACTGCAATCAACATGCACCGAGCTTTGGCTTTAGCCGAGCTGTACTTTGCTACTTTCAAAAAATCCCACTGCAATCAACATGCACCGAGCTTTGGCTTTAGCCGAGCTGTACTTTGCTACTTTCCAAAAACTGCAATCAACATGCTTTGCAATGTACTTTGCTACTTTCACCCACTGCAATCAACATGCACCGAGCTTTGGCTTTAGCCGAGCTGTACTTTGCTACTTTCCAAAAATCCCACTGCAATCAACATGCACCGAGCTTTGGCTTTAGCCGAGCTGTACTTTGCTACTTTCCAAAAATCCCACTGCAATCAATATGCATTTGCACCGAGCTTTGGCTTTAGCCGAGCTGTACTTTGCTACTTTCCAAAAATCCCACTGCAATCAATATGCACCGAGCTTTGGCTTTAGCCGAGCTGTACTTGGCTACTTTCGAAAAAATCCCACTGCAAATCAATATGCACCCAGCTTTGGCTTTAGCCGAGCTGTACTTTGCTACTTTCCAAAAATCCCACTGCAATCAATATGCACCGAGCTTTGGCTTTAGCCGAGCTGTACTTACTGCAAATCAATATGCACCGAGCTTTGGCTTTAGCCGAGCTGTACTTTGCTACTTTCGAAAAAAGTCCCACTGCAAATCAATATGCACCGAGCTTTGGCTTTAGCCGAGCTGTACTTTGCAACTTTCGAAAAATCACACTGCAATTAATACCCAGAGAAACACGCCCAAAGGCTTAAAACCGGAACTTAGATGGAGCCCAGTGGCTTAGGATAAAGGCGCCTCAACTTGTCTTGTGCTTGGATGCGTCTGGCCTTTGGACCGACCAAATGGTGAAGGCTTTCTCATGGAAGTCGCGACTTTTGCAGTTTGAAATCTTTCCCTCCCAATTAACAGCCGGAACCTGACGTTCGGGAGGCCCTTTTTCCTTTTTAAAGGGACCCCCGGCCAGGTTCCATGCGAAAAGGGCGGGAGGGTACGGTGATTCCTCTAGATATCATTTTGGGACCAACACTGGTGTGAACCCCTTTTTTGTTGGTCGTCGGGCAGAACGCCTTGCCAGATGGACCATTGTTGACTAGGACATGTGCCAACAAACAGCAGCAGCAGGTAAGCAGATCTCGAGGTTCGATTGTCCCAACCCAAAATGGTCCCAAAAAACGTGGAGCCCTCAACAACGGGTTGACCTTTCATGGACCAGGAAGAAACTTTTAGAGATCCAGGTCGACTAAAAGGAACATACTGACAGGGTTCCAAATCCAGTTTGAGAAACTCCTTATAGACCCAGGTGTCCCCTCGCAGATCCAAGTTGCCACTTAGGCAACCCTTCCAAATTCGCAATGTTCCTCCTTGCTTCTAAAGGGCTCGTTCCCTGGCTTGCCTTTGAGCAATGGAGTCAGGTAAAGCGAGTCGGGGTGAATTGAAGCTGCCGACGAACTCGAAGTTTCCAAAGAAGCGGATTGATGGAGAGACACCTTTGGTAGGCACGGCCAGGTGGCACCGACACGATTTTCTTTTTTGAGACAGGCCCATTATTCCCTATGCTTCCAAAGCCTATTAAAAACATAGGGGTTGAACAACCCCTATTTTAAACATAGTCGGGAAGCATAGCTATTGCAAGAACCGTTTTTTTATTTTATTTTTTAATGAGACGCCCCCGAACTTGCAAGCCAAAGAGCCAAAGAGCCAAAGGCGAAGCTGAGGAACCTTTGATTTTCTCTTCAGGCTGAGGGGCCCGCCAAAAAAAATGCTTCTTGCCACTGGCCACGGTGGATTTTGTCGAACTCCATGTCGCGCCACCCAAGAGACCCAGGAATGATACTGTGGATGGTTGCGAAATCCATTTCGCACCACTTTGAAACCATGGTTGAAACCATTGTTTGTTGGTATTTACAGGGGAATCAACATTCCAGGGTTTCTTAGGTGGTGCAGGATTTTGTCCGTCCACAGTACCAACGTAACTACCAACAAACCTTCGGATTTCAATCCCGCGGTTTCATTTCCGGGTTGTGGGATCAAGGGGTTCATCCCCTCTGAAGGTTTCCCTGTAACTACGAACAATCGCGGTTCCGCTGAAATCTCATTTCGTGGTGCGATGTCTGGAGTTCGCGTCACCACAGTACGGGATGTGAGCCACATTCAAACACCCGGGCACAGGAAGGTTAGTAAGGGACACTCCCAAGCATAAATAGCCGCGGCCGCCTTCTTGATTCTTTACATGCTGGGATTACGACCATTTTAATGCCAGGTGTTGATCATGACTCTCTGGAAAGCAGCATGGGTCTCTTTCTTCTTCTTTTTTCTCTGAGGTACCCGTCTCTAAAATAAATAAATAAAAAATCGGGAAACCGAAACGAAATCCACCATTTGGGGGGTCTGAAAAAGAGACCCGCATAGCTGTCAAGACCTCAGACATCTCAGCCCTCCCCGGCCGACCTCCCATCCCGGCGCCTTCGAAGGCTCCTGGAGCTCCAACTCCAGCGACTCCCATGACAGCTCGGAGCGCTGAGGCGCCGGGGAGAACGCCGGGTGATGGGACGCCGGGAGATCCGGCGATGGCTCGGATGGGACGATGGCTCGGACTGGATGGGTAGGAAGTTGCCCCCCCCCCAAAAAAAAATGGGTGTGGCTCTCTTTTTTGAGGTTGGAGCCTCCAAACTGGCTTCGGTTTGGTTCTTGGTTTCCCTTGAAAACCAAAAAGAAGAAGGTGCCCTAACAAAGCCACACCCAAATTGGCTGGGAGCGGGTGATTTGCGGCTTATCAACTTTGGGGCCAAGTGTTGCAGGTCCAATTTTTGGTGGGGGAATGTAGGAAGAGGGACAAGAGGCTTCCAGTTTCTGAATAAAAAGAAGTGTTTTGCTTCCCATGTCGGTTTTTAAGGGGATGTGTCAACTGGCCATGTGCTCATTTGGTTCAGGGGACCAAAAGCGCCGGAGGGAGGCACTGGGACCATTTACCCACTTGACCACGGATAGGGGTGCAGCATGGCGGTTCTCAATCGAGCGAGAGGGACTCTTCCCCTTCTTACAATTTCCCTCTCCCTATCATCCCTTCCCACCTATCCACTTCCAAGCCTATCAATCATCAACAGTGGATAGGGAAGGGGATAAGGGATGAGTGAGGGAATGGTAAGAGAAGTGGGAGATAGAAGGTTTATTTGGCATGGGTCCAAGTCTTCAGCCACCAGGCTATGGACCGCAGGTGTTACAAAAGGGGTTAGTCTTCGGGAAGCCTTTTTTTCTGTTGTATCATCGCAGTGGGTTCCGTTTCAACCACAGCCCATGTTACGCTTGGGACCAGGCTCAGTTGTTTCCGAGACGGGACCATGTGGACATGTGAGAGGGGGAGCCGGCAAAGACGCCTTGAAAATGGATCAACATGTAAGAGGGGGAGCCGGCGGAGAAGCCAGACCAGATGACCAATTGTAAATCATGGATACAGGGTTTAAGGAGGCTTTTTTTTGTCTCACAATAGTAATGCCATCATGATTCAGCTTCCCCCTAGTTGGTGGTTTGGATTGGTGGTTTGTTTTCCCATTTACCCTCAGGTTCAAATCCGAATCCAAACCACCAATCCATGCTACCAACTAAGGGTTGCCTGCGAAAATGGTTTGGTGGAAGCTTGATCTTGGCCTTTCCTGCTTGTCCATCCAGACGAGTCCACTTAGCACTTGCTGGTTGCGAACCTCTGAGTCGATTCCGCCCGACGGATATTTGTGACCTCAACCTAGGTTACCCACTTGTAAGTCCCCCCCTTCAGTGCCTAGGTCCCCCAGCTAGGTGCCCTTCTCTCCCCGTTGTTGGGGAAGGTTCCCCTACTTAGATTGACTACAGAAAAAAAGGGTACCCTTGTTCTAACCTCTTTAGTGGAGGACCTAGGTGCTCTAAACTTTGTTAGGTGGTGACGCAAATTCGAATCGAACATCCAAGGAGTTGCCGGAACACGGGGAGACTCTGAGTCATATTTCAGTGGGGGGTCCTTTCAGACCAAACTGCCCCAAGAGCCGCGGCTCAGCCGCAGCTCAATTGCACTTTTCGTCGCTGCAAAATTGTAAGCCCGAAAGCGGTTTGGGCCCGAAGGTGCGTGGAAGAGGATTCCCCACCTGCAGAGAAATTGCAAAGAACGAGTCGGCAGCTTTTGATTTAGGGGAATCCCATAAGGAGGGGTGGTCCAAGGGGGGGGGGCGTTCCCTAAGGCTCCTAAGCAACAAAAAGGGAACCCGAAGGAACTCGAAACGGACTACCAACGACCAACCCCCTTGTACCTGGCCCTCTTTGGGATTCCATCTTGGAGTGTCTTACAAAATTGGGTGGGCCGCTGCCAGTTGCACGGCCAAGGACAAAAACATCCCAGATGGGGACGAACCTTTAACCTTTGGAGTGTTTTTCACTCAGAAGCCAAGAGAACGCCCACCACTTGGAATTCCCATCACCAAGCCCCACATTTTCGAGACAAAAAAAAATACCAAGAGCTATCGTTCCTTTGGTTCATTTTGCCAAGGGATGTTAGGACTTTAACTTTTTGCCAACGAAGAGGGGCTTTCCATTAAACCACTAGAAGTTAAGCTTTTAGCAGGGGAGCAAAGAGCAACTGAGGTTCTAGGAGTTGATTCCCATTCGATTCACCCATCCTTCTCTTCAGACGCCTCCGTGTCCGAGCGCTTCGAACAGAAGGATCCCTGAATGGAACTGGCAGCTGCTCGAACTCTTCCGGTGAAGTCCTTTGGGCAAGTCCGAAGAAACCAGAACGGAAGATGCCCAGATTTGGCGGTTGGTGCCTGGATCACCAGTGGCTGTGTGTTTGTTTTCTTCCATGCACTTTACCCCAAAAACCAGCAACAGTGACTGAAAAAGCGGCAACGTGGCTATCTAGGTGGTTCCCTTATGCCCGCTTTTCTTGGGTGGTTTTGCCCTGGAAGAGAAGGCGCTCCTTGCATGTTGCCTTGTGGACATCAGCGCGCCAGGCGAGCGAATCGATCGCCTTGGAGGCCCGGTTTTGAGGTTTCACCGCCCGGCTGTGGTTGCCAAAGTGGGCACAGGTCGGAGGTGCAATCATTGCCAGTGCAATCCCCACTTTTGGCCATGTTTGGCATTGCTTGGGTGTTCGAGTCGCCAAATGAGTTTGTTGGAACGGTCACCTAGTTTACCCACTTCAAAGTCCCCCGTTCAGGGGGTTAACCTTGTTATCAGAGGTCAAGAGTACCGAACTCGGCGAATCGAACATCCAAGTAACAAATGGCTGCCTCGCCATTCGTGGCATGAGCGAGGGTTTTGCTCGCGACCGGGCTCCGAAACTTTTCGCGCAGGCGAGATTTTCAGAGAAGTCTCCCCAGGAACCTGCGGATGAAGCACGGCCTTTTCGTTCTCAAATGGGTATCGGTCAAAGTTTTCAGCAACCAGGATATGGCCGGCAGGCTTTAGTCTTCAGTTCTATTTGTGCCATTTTGGGTACCTTTTGGTTTGACCCGCAGCTAAATAACAGCTCATCACCAAACAGACCTACACACCTCACAGTAACTCCGGATTACTTGTGAAGGTCTCGAGTAGATCTGGAGATCCTGACACCCTGTAACATCCCAAGACTGCAACGCCTTAGCCATGAGAAACCCGCGAGAAGCTAACAGCTAGCAGCCCAATGTCCAGTTTTCTTCAACTCGGCTATGGCCTCGTTGACACTAGGTGTCGGAAGCCGACCTTCAAAGGTTGGCTTCCTTGTATCTTGGTTTAACCAGCCTAGGGTGCCTTTCTCTCCCCTTTTTTGGTTGGGAGGGTTCCCCTACTCAAATAGACAAAAAAGAAAAACATCGGGTACCAACTTGTTCTAACCTCTGGAGGACCTAGTTGTATCTTTAACCAGCTCTCCACTTCCTTAGGTTTTTAGTTTTTAGGGTTTAGTGGCTGGAAATCCATTCAACCCACAAGTTAAACTATCTAGCAGGGGATCGGAGGACG
The DNA here is from genome assembly GCA_963377175.1 of Effrenium voratum. Taxonomy (NCBI): domain Eukaryota; class Dinophyceae; order Suessiales; family Symbiodiniaceae; genus Effrenium; species Effrenium voratum. The sequence goes on along the minus strand of CAUJNA010003543.1, from coordinate 101,584 downwards.
GAAGATGGTTTGCGCCCAGCCTGAGTCGTTGTGTCAACTTCTGGTGCGGGACAGTGGATTCTGGGTTTGGTCACTAGAGAACGCGGCAGTGAACAAACACAGGAGCATTGGCTTTGTTTGCAGAAAGTGGTTGTGTCGAAGCTTTTACGTTTGTAAGGAACGTCTGTTTGTAAGGAATTGGGTTGGTTTTATTCGACATGCGATGTTTCTCATTGCCAGGTGCAAACAGTGAAGACCCAGCTCAAAGTTGGATGGAGTGGCAACTAGGTCCCCCAGTAGTGCCCTTTGGCTCTGTCTTGGGAGTTCCCCTACTAAAATAGACTACACGCCAGCGCGAGCTGGGAAATCGTCTTCCCGTACCATGGTATCAGGGTTTGCTGGCATTGGTTTGGATTGCTTGGATTTGGATTTGAAGCCCTCTCTTGCTTGGTGGCCCCGAGCCGTCCGGTCCCTTAGCTTTTTAGCCTTTTAGTGTTTAGTGGTAGTTTCCATTTGGCCCACTAAAAGTTAAACTTTTAGCTGGGATCTGAGGGCGCCCAGCTTGGGGATACGTGGGAATTCCCGAACTTCCAAAGCAATGGCGGAAAACTCGGTTGGATCCTTCCCTTCTTCATGCCTTCACTCCTCGCCTTTGAAACCCAATGTCTAGAGACGCAGCCTGCCCCACAAGCACCTGGTTTTAGCCTAGGTCGCTTCTGATTCCTGAAACTTGAAACGTCCTTCGTGGCTTCATTGGGTTTATCGACCTGAGTGGTTTGCGAGTTGCATTCAGTCCCACCCTTGCTTTATCCGAGTCGATGAATGGACACCATCAGAAGCATCTGGGCTGGAACCAGGGATGCCTCAGGTAGAATTCAGTACAAGTGCATTTCCTCGCGAATTCAGCTGACATGCCTCATGAAAGAAGGTTTCTTACAAGCAACAACTAAGGATGCTGTCGAGACTCCATGGTGAGAACATCGCTGGGCAAGTCATTGGAAGCTGAGGTAGGCAACCCAGTCCATGTTGAAAGATTTGGCAAGACATGAAATCGTGCGATGCCGCGCCGGGAGCGCGGCGGTTCTTCTTGTTGGTTGTTTTTTTTTCCCTTAGCTGTGCATGTGCGCTACAAATTAGGCAATCCGAAGTATAGACAGTGCCTTCTGGCCTTGGATCCGGCCTTGGATCTGATTTGATCGGAGCATTTCTTGGCATAGCGCGCGGACATGAAAATTAGCCACAGGCCGACTCTATTCACTTTGTCCAGGATCCTAAGTCTGATACCACAAACCACTTCGCCTTCAATGGGTTTTGTCTCATGACGCATTCAATCCCCGTCACAGACTGGGAACTTCTCCGCCAGCTTTCTTGAGAGCCATGGCCATTGATTCCCGAACCAACGGCCTGTTTCTAGAGAGCTCTACTCTCCAGCTCAGCTGAGAGCTCTTCACCAAGTTTCGACATGGCTCAATTTGCTTGCAGGCATCAACTCAGGGACCAGTCGATTTTTTCTTCAGGATGGTGCGGATCAATGCACAGGATTTGCGGCAATCTTTTGTTCAGCTGGATGGTGCGAGCTTTGTAGCTGACAGCAGTGGCGGGTGAGCTGAATTTGCCGGGATAGGCTGGGCATACGACCCTCTCGCGGCCAGCGGGGATCTGAGACCTTTTTTTTATCGGGCCTGCTGGATTGGAATCAGCCGGGTTCTCCCAATCTCTTGGGTTCCACCAGCCACCCGGTGGAGTTTTTCTCGGATTCGTAGTTGGTGTGCTTGGATTTCCAGGGTTAAGACACTACCCGGGCATCCGGTTTCTTTGGGTTGCAGATGTTTAGGGTCCATTGAAGACACCAACACTTGCTTTTCTAAAAAAAAAAAAAAACGGAAGAAGAACATGTTGCAGGTCAGAGGTGCAGAAACCATCAGTCATCTTCCCCATTCGATCCAACCGGGCCTCGTAGAGATCCCCTCTGTCCGAATTCGTCTTGCGCGGCACAAATGTTTTAATTCCCATTTGCTTAAGATTGGCACATCTTCACACCAACGTTGCTGGTCAAGGGAATCGATTTCAGTAAGAAGATGGACAAATGTTCAACCCTCTTGGTGTTCAAGGGAATCGATTTCACAAAGAAGATGGACACATGTTCACATCGGTTTCTGGGTGTTCAAGGGAATCGCTTTCACTAAGAAGATGGACGCAATTTCACATCTGTTGGTCTTAAAGGGAATCAATTTCACAAAGAAGATGGACACAATTTCACATCTGTTGGTCTTAAAGGGAATCGATTTCACAAAGAAGATGGACACAATTTCACATCTGTTGGTCTTAAAGGGAATCGATTTCACAAAGAAGATGGACACACTTTCACATCTGTGGGTCTTAAAGGGAATCGATTTCACAAAGAAGATGGACACAATTTCACATTTGTTGGTCTTAAAGGGAATCGATTTCACAAAGAAGATGGACACAATTTCACATCTGTGGGTCTTAAAGGGAATCGATTTCACAAAGAAGATGGACACAATCTCACATCTGTTGGTCTTAAAGGGAATCGGTTTCACTAAGAAGATTGGCAAATGTTCAACCCTCTTGGTGTTCAAGGGAATCGATTTCACAAAGGGAATCGATCTCACTACTGGACCTATGGGACCCCATTTTTGTCCAGGGGACGAAAAAGCAAATGGATGGTGAGGTCTTATGAGTCCACAAGCGCTCTGAGATTGATCTGCGAGGGAATCTCCCTCGACTTGTTATTTGCCCAATCTGAGGAGTGCCACGCTTGTGTCATTAGAAAGGGCGCGCAGATTGGGCCACCATCAAAACCCGGGTAGATGAAGGTTAAGGGGCAGTCCCAGCCAGAAATAGTTGCGGATATCCGCCTTCTTAATTCTTGAGGCATGGTTCTGGGATTACGACCATTTTAGTACCGAATCGGTTTTGAGCAAGTGACTCGATGGATTCCTGCGGGCAAGCCTTAGTTGCCGGCTTGGATTGGGATTGGAACCCATCTAGGTCCCCCAGGATCGTGCCCTTCTCTCCCGTTTTTTTTTGGGGGGGGTTGGGAGGGTTCCCCTACCGTTTCTTTTTTGGTTGGGAGGGTTTTCGGGTGACCTTATGCTAAGCTCTCAAATCTGGAGGACCTAGCCATTCTTGTAGAGAGAACATGGGAAACCACCCAGAACCTCCATGCCGCAAGGCTCCAAACCACCAAAGAATTAGTGGGAAGCTGATCTTTTCCTGCACAGTCTGGCCCTTTGGCCGGCTTTGCAATGAACCTGCACTTGCAAACGTGTAGGTGTCCCCTTTGTGGGCAAAACTGCCAATCAAACCTTGAGTTAGACATTCGCTGCAAGTTGAACCCTATTGAAATGCGACAAACGGCCATGGCCTCATTTTTGAAAACCAGACAAAAAGGGCGGGACGCGGCGTCCCCTAGAGAGCAACGGGATCTCAATTGTATGCTTCCAAGGATGCTGGGCGTAAGACTCGTGAACGTTCTGAACAGGCAAGGACCCCCCATGGCTGATTGCCCAATTGCTTCCACTTCGACCAACCTAGGGGTATGTGTTGGAAATCCTTCCAGAGAGCCCCCCCCCCAAAAAAAAAGCACAGGGAAAACGGCCGGTTTTTGGAAAGAACGATGGTTGAAAAGAATGGTTGGAATCAAGCCCTAGAACAATTGCATGGTGCCTCCCGGGTTCCAACTCGCAGTTTTATTGTGAGTCGCAGAGGTTCAGAACACTCGATGCAAGGCTTCCGAGTTGGACCAATGTGGCAACTTGGGACCCGGTCCCATTCCCCAACGGCCACCAACATACTCCAAAATGCACATAGGCCATAAAATCAGTGGTGATATCTGTGAGGCTTACCCCAAAATCCAGCCCTAGAACAGGCCAATAGGTGGGGTATGTCGACATTGTTTTGTAGTTTTTGTCAAACTTGGGATCCCTTTCTAGTCCATGCAAGAAGCAAACCCATGTGAAACAAATCACCGGCACTCTTGACTACTATTGGGTTGGATCTTTAGACTTTAACTTTTTGGGAAATCAAGGGGTTTTCCACTAATCCCCCAAAAGTTAAACTTTTTGCAGGGGGGTCAACAGCAAAAGGAGTGCCAAACTCGTCCGAACAAGGGGGATCGAAACGAGACGTCCTAAGTTGGTTACTTAAGTGCGGTTTGTCCTTGGGATCTGTGGCAACTTTTTGGTTGGACGTGTAACTAAATAAAACCCGCAACAGCAAGAGGGCGATGGATCCCTTTGGCCTTGTTGGCCTTGTTCTCGCCTTTGTCAGGCTGCACTCGGATGGTGGACGGTGCTCCCGCCAATTGTTTGCTCCTTGTGAGCTGCGAACTCATCTGGCTGTTGTCAGGGATCCCATTTTGGGGGTTTTCGGTGCACCACCCATTTTAGTCTATTTTGTGGGGATTGGGATGGATTTGGGATTTTGACCCACGGGCCATCTCATCCTTTGAGGTCAGAGTTGTGCTTGGTAGCCTCTTGGAGAGAGCCTCACTCCCTGGGTTCTTGGACTTGATGCTTGGGCAATTTGGATGGTCTTTGGCCATCTCAATGTTGATCTCGGCTTTTGCCAACAGCTTGTTTCCCCACAGACAAGCCGTGCGGCTTTTTGTGGCTGCAGAATGGTTGCCTGGTCGGTTGCTTTACTTGACTTGGGTTGCTTACTTGGGTTTGGCTCGCGCCCTTGCCGTGTGGGGCCATCATGCATGCGCGGTGCCGAAATGTTGGTTTCTGATTTATTATTCCCCAACGCAAATACCAACAACCATTTCAACTCCATGGTTTCTGGGGTTACCCTGGGTTACCCTGCTTTTGACCCACAGATGTACCTTTTATTGAAAGGCGCCCTAGGTTCATGTCCTCTCAGGGTCATGATCTCTGACTTAATGTAAATACCGACCAACTATGGGTTAGTCCCTGGAATGGTTTGATTCCCCAAAGTAAATATCAACCCACGACCAACTATGGTTCTTGACTGCTATTGGATTGGATCTTTAGTCTAACTTTTCGTGGTGCGAATTCGATTTCCGGATTTCGCGGCCATCCACAAGAGTCTTCGCTTGTGACCGGAAGCGCCTGGCTTCCTGGTCCTTCAGGAATCTGTTTGGGATCTGCAGTCTTCTAGACATGGCCGTGTGTGTTTAGAGGAGAACCCGCCATTTATGATTTGTGTGGGTCCCCTAAAAAGAGACACGCCCGTGGGTGCTTTCGGCAGAGGGGTGTTGTTTGCAAATCGGTTTGACGCTTGCCAGCAGCATGAAGACATGGGCCAACCGCCAGCGTTCTGTTTGCGGATGTGCGAGTTTCCGCGCGCCAATGCCTGTGAGTGGAGATCAAGCACGTCAACAGAGTCACATTGAGAGTGTCATGAACTGGTTCAATTGATTGCCTCACTTCCTCAGTTCCTGGATTTTAGTCGCTTTTTGGGTCTGGACCATTTTTGTGGCAACAACACCATTTATGTGTTTTGCTAATACGCAATAGAAGTGTTTGCTAATCATTTCCTTAAGATGATGGTTTATTTCCCCCTTTGATTTTAAAAGGAATCTATCTGGGTGAATTATAACGACCTCACACGACCTCACCCCAAATGGTGGTTTATGTGGGGAATGGCCTCCCAACCACCTTATTTCATACTGGTGAGATATTCTGATTCACCCAGATCTATCATTCTTGGACATATTGAGCAATTTTGTCCAGGGGACAAAACCGCAACTGGGGGCTTTCTGAAGTTGAAGACACGAGACGCATGTGGACGAAGACGGCCACGTGAGCCATATGGAGCCAATCAGGCCAGGTGTTCTGTGATTTTCTTCGCTGGGGCTTGGTGGTCCAACCAGGCATCCGGTTTAATTTGGGTTCTTAGCTGTTTTTCCCCAACAGCTGAAAGCTTTGGGGTCTCAGCCCAGATAGGCTCCGGGGTGGTCCGGGGCGGCCCTAAGGAAAGGTTTTACGAGGGTTCCACCAGGGTTCCACCAGGTTCTGCCACGGCTGCGGGGTGGTGCGAGCACTAAAAAGTGCACCGCATGCTGTTGGGGATATCACCTGAGCTTATTTTTTAATGGTTTACAGTTTGGGTCTCCGAATTTGACCCCCAAGTTATTCACTTTGGGCAGATCAGCAAACGGAGAGCCCAGGAACAGCCAAGCTGACTCAGGCAACGAACTGCTTTCAGCGCTCTGACCTGAAGCTTGCCATGGACCATGCAGACGCTGATGCGCCTTGGTCATGAGGGCGACCCGGCGGCCAGTAAGGCGGGGCACGGCCCCGGTTCGGTTCGGTGAGACGCCGCGGTCTTTCTGTCTTTCTTTCTTTCTTTCTTTCTTTCTTTCTTTCTTTCTTTCTTTCTTTCTTTCTTTCTTTTGTCGTTGGATGTTCGGCCAACTTGGCAATCAAGTGGCTAGCCACTGCAGCCAGGGGGGAGGTGCGCAATGGAGGGGTGTCGCTGCCCTGTCCTGCCCAAACCCACCACCACCGCCACCACCACGGTCAACTTCCCAGATGCCCAGTGGCCTTTGTTCCCATCTGGGCATCTGAGACTTGGGAAGTTAGCCACTTGGGGTACAACTACTTATAAGACAAGGTTAGCCCCACTCAACGTGGGACTTATAAGCGTGCTATACCCTAGGTTACCAACAACTTACTTACTTGGCGAATCGAACACCCAAGTGGGGAACCATGATTATGTAGATACTGTCATGTGCCATGCCCAATTTGACACCTACTAGCATGCCATTTTCTTCTGACTGGGCAACTCGCCTGCCTAGATCATTGCACCGGGTAGACGGCCCCGTCCAGTGCCCCGCTGGGAGGCTAGTGAGAATATTATATAGTGGGTTCAGTCCAAGTAAAATCCTGATGGTACCGTGGTGATGATTTGTCGGCTCAGTGCGCGGAAATTGAAGCCGTGGTCATGACCAGCGGTGCGACATGCGTGTCGGCAGGCCGGCGCCCCCAGTTGAAAGAAACACTGGTGAGAGTTACCAATAAAATGTGTTGCAAGCTAGGGACGTACAAATTCGAGCTGGTTCATGTCATCTATGATCGAACACCTGGGAGTGTGTCCAGAGCATAGGTATCCTTATGGCTGCCATGGGGCCATTTATCCATATGGTCGTAGTAGGTATCCATACCTTGAGAGATTGAAGCACTATGATTGCCAACATAAAGTGATTCACCACCGGCTCTCGTGGTCCGGAATTACTTGCTTTGATTTGCGAACTTGGCAATAGGGTTCTCCTACCAGCGAACGAGGCACCATACACCACAGAATCTTTGGCAGTTTGCAACCTGCAGCCACACACCACACACCTGACAGGCAGACTGTGCGCACACACACATCAAGCGTACGGCGTACAGTTTACCTTGCTGGCGGCTCTCAGTAGGGAATGCCCCAGGGTTGTAGGAATGAACCGTTTGGGGATTCCCTCAAAGTTGAAACCATAGGGAAGAAGCGCTCACCAGGCGCATAGACCAAAAACCTTAGCAATGTCGCGCCAAGCGCTCGCACAACGAGGCGTTTGTACAAGCAAGCCGGCCAGGCGGAGTGCGATCGCCGCGATGCGCGGCGTGAGCGCTTCACAGCACAAGCGGGGCAGCTAAGTGGGAGAGGTCTCAGGGACCAAACCAAACCTCAGTCGTTCAAAGCAGACCTTTTGACCTTTTTATTTTTCCCATGTTGGGCCATATTGAGTCATGTCCCCAGCATATTAAAATTTTAGTACATTTGGGCAACTGAGAAACTAGCTGTCTGGAAGCAAACCTGCAGACATGTAGGCATGAAACGTCTAATAATGCACGCCATCAGCTTTAGTGAGCCCTCATGTGGTACGGGGCAGAGAGACTCTAGGAGAGTAACTTTGTGAAATCGTCCATCCAAGGCTCATGGGGAAGCTTGTTGCCTGCTCAATGAGTGATGGCCCTGTTCGTTTGCCGGATTCCAACCCATTTGGGTGAGTTATGTGCCACCAAAGTCCACCCCGGCGCACTGTGCACTGAACAACTGGTCCAAACAGGTGATGTGCAGTCTTAACTCACTTCCTGAGTGCATGGACTTTATTTGTGGGGAAGACCCTTTAGTGGTAAACAACAAGTTTTTGGACTTTTTTTTTGGCAGACGTGACTTAAAGAAAGTCCCACCAAACCAAAGGGGAAGCCCCATAGAGCTGAGGAGGTCCTGTCCTTAGGCTCGTTGGTTAAAAAGCAACTCGCCCAGGTACCCCCTCGAAGTCCATGTGGGAAGGTAGGACTTATTAAACCCCCACTGGATTTCCATGGGCAAAAGGGCACTCAAATCAAAACCCTCCGCAAAAGGGACCACTCCTCCAAGAAACATGGACACCCTGCAACAAAAAGGCCCCCTCCCAAAAAAAACAACAACAACGGAACCCCTCCAAAAGGGAAACCCCTCAGAAAAAAGGCAACCACCCCCCGCAGAAAAAAAGGGGACACCCCTCAACAAAAAGGGAACCCCACCAAAAACAGGGGCCGTCTCAAAAGAAGGAAAGCCTCCCAAAATTGGACACCAAGTCGAAAAAAGGAAAAGCGCTCCAAAACAAGGGACACCACCTGAAAGACGGGAACGGGGCACACCTCCTGAAAAATGGGAACCCCTCCACAAAAGGGGCACCCCCCCCACTTGAAGACTTGGAAACCCCTCAAACAAAGGGTGACCCCTTTACAAAACGCTAAAAGAGGAAGCAACCCTCCAAAAGCATGGTTGCTCGCGGGAACCCCTCCCAAAAAAGGACCCTCGAAAGAAAGAGGACGCTGGTCGCCAAAAGAAGAGCAACCCCGCCAAAACAGGGGCTACCCCCTCAACCAAAAACTAACCCCCCAGCAAAAACAGACAATTCGTCTCCCAAGGAAAGTCCAGCCGAGAGATTTCGGGGGAGAGTTCTGTCGACTCTGCCGGGTGTCCGAGGCGGGGCCTGCCAAAACGCCCACCGCCGAACCAGGCGATCCGGGGCTAGGCCACGAGAAGTCTCGGGTATGGTCGCCACGACCACTTGAACCCCGCCATCGAAACGGAGTGCTGGACCCGCTTTTGGTTCCCAAAGTGTACCAAAAAGGGTTGCCTCCGAAATATTTAGACACCATATGGGTGTAACCCTGGCCCTTTTCCATCTCAAAAAGGGTTGCCTCAAAAAAAAACTGTTTGTGCGTCCTTCTTGGAGTTGGCGCCCTTTTCGGGATGGTTGTAAAGAGAAGCCAAAGGCAAAACCGCCACTTGGGCGATCCCTTAGAAAAAGACGAGCCACCCTTTCTATAGGTCTCCAAAATGGGAAAACTAGTTCATAAGTTTTTGGGCAGATGTAAGAAAAGTCCTCTTGGCCCTTGGCGTGTTCGGGAGGTTTGGCCTTGAAAGCTCCTTAATGAGTTGGCATTTCATCTTAGCGGATTTTGCTTGGATGTTAGGACTTTAGCTTTTTGCCAACTAATGAGTTTTCCATTAAACCACCAAAAGTTATTCACTTTTAGCAGGGGAGCACAAGGCAACCGAGTCATGGTACCCGTTTCGATGTAGTTCCTTCGAGGCATTAGAGGTGCGCCACGGTTGGTAACCCCTACTCTGGATGGCGGCGACATTCATGTCGCACCGACGTTCGGAAACCCTGGTTTCTGATAACGTAAACAAAATAAGAGAAAATCAAAAGCATGCCCAACAATTTGTAAACATCACATTTTGAAGAAATCTACATGTTTTGCAAACAAACGGTTTCAACCATGGTTTCAATCTGGAGGATTTCGTCCATCCACAGCAGCCCAGATGTATGCTTTGGTGGATCAAGCTGGTATCGCACCTGTAGCTGGAAAACGGTTCGTCGTCTCAGGGTATCTTCCATTTGAAGAAATTAATTTGTGTGTTAGTTTCCCTTGTTGGTGTTCAAGGGAATCAATCTATCACTACTAGGACAGATGTTATCATTTGTTCCAGGGTGCTTGAGCAAATGGAGGTTATAGCTTCTCAGGTTCATTTGGAACGATGTCTAGTTGTGTTGCATTGCCCCGTTATTTTCGCTGACGAAAGAACACCCATCCAAGTGTGGGTTCGAGGGTAGTTGGTGTTTGTGATCACAACATGCCGTGCCTGCTTTGATTGTTGTGTTGCTTTACACGGGCCGTCGCAACGAGCTTTCTGATCTTCGAACAGAAGCCAAACAAAGGCCGGAGCTGGCATTTATTCTCCAATTCTTGACAGCGCAAGCACCGCACAAGCTTTTCTGGAATCTCTTGTGCTGGCATTGAACTGCGCATTGCACAAGAAGGTGTTTGATCGACGAGGTTTGTCGCATGAGTTCGGGCCGCCTGTTGATGAACTTTTCACGAACACAGTACGTGAAGCCAGCGAGTCTGTTTTGGGGAACCCGCTTTTGGTTACCTTTAAAGGAAACCAACAGCAAACAATTTTGAGGGTTCTTTGTCTCGTTTTGAGAAAGCCATACGTTGTTAAACCACATGCGGTTTGCTGCAAGGACGTGGTCCAAGCTGGGATAGACTTCTTGGTATCAAGACAGGGGAGCCCTCAGAATTGGTGGGTTCCCTTCGATTTCCCTTTAAACCAACTTGACAAGGGTACTGAGCCTCAAAAGATGACACACAACTTATCCAAGCAAGAAAGAAAGTGAACGTGCGCGCAACATGGCCAGCCAGAATTGTTTGTGCAAACTGGCGGCTGACAAAGGACAAGAGTTCCTGGAACATATTTCTTCGGCCACTGGCGCTGGTAGGCCAATAGTTGTCAATTTTCCAAATGGAAATTCAAAAGTGATGGGAGTGGTGTTTCTTTGTGAAGACCCATTTGGGTCTTTGTCCTTTTTAAGGTACCAATCATGGGTTCGGTTGAAAGGCAAAGGGAAAACCGAAATCTATGGGGTCTGTTTTTAAGATTCCCCCATTTGACCTGCGGCTGTGCAGGAGAGCCGTCGTGGGGACCTGTGGTGGGCACAAGCACGGCCTTGTTCCGGCGCGGAGCATAGACGCGGCGAGCGTGGTTGTAGGGGTTCTGGAACCTCAGGTCGGCTCGGTTGAACATGGATGGCGCTGGTTTCATTTGGTTTGCCATTTGGGGTATATCCCCGCTGCAACAAAGTTAGCCCGGCTGCACCGGGGAATTGTATAAGATAGTAGGTCCCCCAGTAGTGCCCTTCTCTACCCTTTTTTGGGGGAGGGTTCCCCGGTTCCCCCACTAAAATAGACAAAAAAGAAGAAAATCGAGTACCAACTTATTCTAAGCTCTGTACTGGAGGACCTAGTAATTAGTGATGGTCATTGGATTAAGTATTGTCAATCTTATGACAGGGTTTAATTCATTACTGGAGTTGTGAATGGTACTTTCTTATGGTTCATTAACGAATTATTGGAATCATTAGTGTATAACTTAGGCTACCACCAGCTTACCAACTTGGCCTCACACCCAAGCAGCCGCAGCTTCAGGCCCTTCTTGCGGCTGCGAGAGGCGCCAGATCCCGCGACTGTGCGGCCGGAGAAGGCGGGCCAAATGGCCGAAGTGCCCAGGTCGAAGCCGAGAAAACGCAGATCCTCGCGCAACAGCTGGTTTGTTCCGTGAACAGATGAACAAGATACACGGCAAAATGGGGCTTGAAACATTTCGATGTTGGAACTCATTGAGTTAACTCAACGAGTTCCAACATCGAAAGGTGTCAATCCCATCCCCCCGTGTATCTCAAGGCCCTTCCCGGAAAGGGCCGCCACACAAAGCACCCCGCAAGAAAGGGGCTTCAATGTGGTTGTGGGTCAAAACCCTGTTCCCCTCGTGAACAAAGTAGCTTGCAAATGGATGCTCCACCCCAAAATGGGATCGCCACAGGTTATGCAACCCATGGCCATGTGGGTGTGGCTCAAAATTAAGCAGGAGGGGTTACGCAGGTTTTGGTCCATGTTTCCACTTTCCAGGGTTCCATTTGGGTACCGGTTTTTTGAGCCACAGCCATGTGTTCTGCTTTCAATGCTTGGCAACTCGATCCAGCTGCATAGAGTTCGCCGGCCGGGGCAAGTGCGGAGCTTTCCGCTCGGTGCGCTTCGCACGCCTTGAAGGCATCACGGCGTACTGTGTTGCTAGGGATGTGGGGCGTGAACCGCGTATCTAGTGCTCACTGCAGCTGCTTTCAGTCGGGCAAAGTATAGCCCAGACAGTCAACTTGAAATCTCAGAGGCCGCCATTCACGCGAATTCAGGCGAGTTTCACGCTTTGGATGGTCCATTCACTCGCTGAGAGGTCCTTAATCACGCGGAATTATGACCCGCCGATATTTGTAACTTTACCTGTGCAAACGTCGTTGCCGTCGTAAGATGCATTCCGCCCTTTACTTGTCATTCTCCATTTATCCCTGTATGTCAGTGTAGTGTCCTACTCATGATTTTTTAATTTGGCACCTTGCCCCGAGCGCCGGGATTTGAGCACAGGCCTCAAAACCTCATCAAACCTATGGCAAAGTTCATGAGGAGCCTGCCGGGCACGGGCAGCAAGGCAAACACGCAGCCTCCCAGGAGCTCCGTTGTGAAGGACTTTTGTGGCAGATTCTGGGCCATGTTTCTAGGGCTAACTTCCATTTCCATTCTTTGCAGAGATCCAGATCTTTCTAGAAAACCACCAAAAACCCTGGGGAAACAGATCCGGTTTTTGAAAAGAACGATGGCTCAAAAGACTGGACACGGAATCAGCCCCTGGAATATTACAGATTCCTGCTGCGTTTCACTTTGGTCTTCGTCCTTCAGCGAGTCTTTGTCAAACGCAGCAGGCTAGGCTGCGACTCTGTGCCCTCGAGAGCCTGGAGTCGAAAACGCAAAAGCATAGCAGCGGAAGGTGAACAAAAAGCAAAGCCATAAGATTAAAAGCAACAACACAAAGAAACACAATCCAGGGGGGGAACCTTGAAAAGGCAAGACAACAAACAGCAATAGCAACAACAACAAAAACAACTCAAGGGGGTTGAACCAGGTTGGCATGGTGGTTGTTTTTCACGTTTAAAACTCAACCATAACCATACCAACCAAAACATGAATCCAAAATCAACAAGCCAAGGGGGGGAACCAGGCTTTATGGTTCTGGTTTCTCGTTTGCAGACGGGTCGCTCCAGGTGCTGGCAGCCTCCCTGTCGGCCTTGTTGGATGAGTCCACGCAGCCCTCCGGCGGCTGGGGAGCGGCAGGGGGCCTAAAAGGGACGAGCGGTGGGGAGCCGTGGCGATGGGGAGCGGTTGTTGGGGGTTGGTTGGTTGGGGTTGGGGTTTGGGTTTGGGTGTGTCTTTTTGAGGGTGCCACCCTTTTGTTGTTTGATTTACAGGGAAACCAAAATGAAAACCACCTTTCGAGAGGAGGCCCTCAAAAAAGACACACCTTTATGTTTGTGTTCTTTAAGATAATATGAGTCTCTCATTTTTGAGGGTAGCCCCTCTTGGTAGGTCTTCAAGGGAAATCATGTTCACCTGTGCTTGCTTTGGTTCTTCACGGCCGCCAACTCCCCAAAGTGTTCAATTCTTGCTCTGGTCCCATGCTGCCAGTTTGGGGCAAGCTGCAAAAAGAGTCTTTTGACTGATTGATCTGACTTGAATTGTTTTGATTTGGTTGGTTGGTTGGTTGGTTGGATGGTTCTAGGGGTTGCTTCCGTGTCCATTCTTTTCAGCCATCGTTCTTTTCAAAAACCGGATCTGTTTCCCCAGGGTTTTTGGTGGTTTTCTAGAAAGATCCGGATCCCTGGGTTCAGAATGGAAATGGAAGTTAGCCCTAGAACCAAATCAGAACAATTCAAGTCAAGTCAGATCAATCATCTTTTTGCAGCACTGAGATACAGGGATAATTGGAGAAGTTAGCCCTAGAATGGTTAGTTGGTTGGCCGTTGAATTGATTTCCAGCCGTTAAAACACGGCCTTGAGGACATGCCTTGAAGGCTCCAGCCGGAAGTGCAAGGATCAGCTGAATGTCTAGGTAGCCCCAGCTAGGTGCCCTTCTCTACCAACTTTTTTGGTTGGAAGGGGGAACCCCCAACCAGGACCATTGAACCTAGGTCCCCCAGTAGTGCCCTTTTACCATTTTTTGGGGGAGGGTTCCCCTGCTAAGATAGACTA
>CAUJNA010003543.1:0-82500 GCA_963377175.1 Effrenium voratum | reverse complement strand
CCTCCCGCTGGCACCCGACACCCGACAAAGGGATCCTGGCAGCCTTGCGCCGGTTTCGTTGCGGGCAGATTGGACCAGTGCCCCAAAACGACAAATGTTTCCGGAAACAAATGTGTGTATGTGTGTGTGGGTTGGTAACTCCAGTGTGTGTTTGTGTGTGTTTCCCCCCACCCATTTGTTGTTGCCCCCCCCCCAAGAGACACCAAAACATCGGGGTCTTCCTTTTAGTGTCCCTTCAAGAGCAACCCAAAAAGGGGGCACCGACTCCAAAGGTCTAAAGACCTTTGGCTCCTTTTGGGGTGGTTGGGCGAGGGCTTGGAGCAGTTGCACTGGGCTCAGTCGCCCAGTGGCTCAAGTTGCGCCTGCTTCGAGTAAACCCGAAACCGGAGGTTCCAGCTGGTGTCACCAGCTGGATGTTTGTTGAGTTGCTTGTTGGGCATCCCGTTAATTTCCCGCGGGTTTCTAATGATCCACCCTACACCCAAGGGGCTCCAGCTTAGTGCAAGCTCTCTCTGAGGTCACGACATGTCTGCTGATGAGGACGAGGAGGAGCCTTATCGCGACGAGGAGGGGCTTTTAACGTGCAGTCGACAAACAGACACTTTCTTGCGCCACGAGCGCAATCGATGTTCGGCATCCCTATGGGTAGACGGAAGGCACTTTGCAGTGCAAGTTGCTGTGTGTTCAGAAGTGTTTTTTTCTCTGAATGATGCGTTCGAGATCCTACCCGCACGGGCATCTCCTGAGGTTTGCAATGTGGGTGTGTCTCTTTTGTTAGGGGACCCCCAAAATGGTGCAGAGTCCTTTTGGTTTTCGAGTCAAAACTACAAACATTGGGCATCCCTAAAACGGACACACGCATGGGGAGGTTCTGGTCATACATAAGTTGTTTTAGCTCCAAAAAGTCTGCAGAGGTCCAAAACATAATCCTAGGCGCTCGCCTTACAGAGTCATTCGGACGCTGCAATTTGATTTTTACACACTTAAGTCAACCGAAAGCAGCATCTCAAAAACGGAGGCACTGTGGATGAAACCTTCATTTCGCGCCAAAGTTCTCCGAAACCCTAGTTTCTGATCTGACTCCCCAAGCCAAAGACTAACAGACCTTAGTGGCTTTCCCGGGTTGCATGGCGCGATTTTTTGAGTCGGATCTTGCGAAACCAATTTCACGAGCCGCCCCGCCTTCAGGACGAGGTGCCGGATGAGGCCTCGCATCATCGCGCTTTTTGGGGGTGAGGGGTGAGGTTTTGCCATAGAAGCTCGAAGCCAACTCACCGCTCACTCACTCACAACTCTGAGGGTTGATCTTCTCGCTTCGATCTCCATCGAAACTTTGGCTGGACCCTGACGAGGAATATATCTAGGGGAACCAGCCATTTTCCCCAGGAAAGCCATCAGGGGTTGATTCCCTTTCCATTATTTTCAACCATCGTTCTTTCCATTTTCCCTTTCCGGTTTCCGGAGGTTTTCTAGAAAGATCCGGATCCCTGGAAAGAATGGAAATGGAAGGTACCCCGAGAACAACGGCACTCTGAGAATTCACTGGTCACGGCCGAGGTGGCACCTTAGTCTGCCACGAACCTTGGAAAGCCCCCAGGCGCTTGACGACACCAAGCAAATTCACCCAAGAAAATGAGGCGATGCTCGCTTGGAAAAACGCATTTAGGTTTGGGCGTTTGTCAAGATGGCCCCTTTTTGGAGTGAATGCCGCCGTAGCGGTGGTGCTTGTGTAGCTTGCTTTGAGGTGCTTGCCTCTCAGTGAGCACAGCCGCTTGTGGGAGTGCGTTGCTTGTCTTGCACTGCTGCATTCCGACATTTAGGTTCCAGGTTGGTATGTAACCTTCCCGTTTTGCGACGAAGCGTTGGCAAGTTGGACTGCTCGAATCACACTGATAGGATGCATAGGCCAACAATTTCTTCCCCAACAGAATGCAACTTTGCGATATGTCTCTCTGTGTGTGTCATGTATGCCCGTGTATGCCAGCAAGGAATCAAAGGTCGCAGAGCATTCATGCGCCTCCGTTGCGCCCTCCAGCAGCTTGTTGGTGCATTTTGCCAAGGGCTGTTAGGACCTTTTCCACTAAACCACTAAAAGTTAGTCACATTTCGCTGGGGGCGTGTATGGGTTTGCGAGTGGGTTTGTGTGCCATCGATGGCAGCTCGTATTTTCAGCCAGGGGGATTGAACGGGTCCCGAAAAATTACCAAGCAGATCCATTGAACGGCACATACGAAACCAATCCGACCGTTGATTCGCCAACGTGATAGAATCATTCCTGAGTTGTACTGCAACTAACTCATACATAGTTGGCCTAGTTGTTCGGAATCTAGCCGAGGGTGTTTGAACTGGTAAATTGCACATCCCTGCATGTTGAAAAATGCCATACATACGAATAGGAACCACCTCACGAGTGGTTGGTGGTTACGCGAATCCCCACCAAATTTTGATGAATTCTGATGTCCACCATATCCGCCCTTTGGGGTCTTGTATCCAAATTCCCACCCAAATCTTCCATTTGCTTAAGAATATGTGTGTGTCTTTTCCCTGGATTTCAAAAGGGATTTATCACCACTGGACATATTTACTCATTTTTTTCCATTGGTCTTCACCAAATGGAAGAAATCTGTTCAGCCTGGGCTCAGGGGACTGCGCTTGGTGCCGCGGCTGCACTCACTTTTCGGGGCGGGCAAAAAGGACTCGGGTGATTCAGCTCCACTTTTCAAGGCGCAAGCTGAGTCCAATTCCAAGAGAAGCATTGTCCAAATCCAAATCCAAGCTGAGTCCAATTCCAAGTCCAAGCTGGACATATGGACTTGGCCAATGGACATGACATTCGCATTTGACCAGCTTGGACATGACATATATTTTTTTAACATTTTCTGAGTCCAATGCTCTGCCTTTGGACACATCGATTGGCACCGCTTGGTCAGCTGAATCGCATGACACCTTTGGCGCTCTGAAAGCTCAGAGTTTCAACGAAGCTTCGCTGGTCTGTCGGTAAGGGAAACCGAGGCATGGAACGCTGCCAAGAGCGCGCCTTTCTTTTAGTTGTTGTGTGTTTTTGCAAAGCTAAGGCTTCGTTGGCCAGCTTGTTTTCGAGAGAAACCGATCTCGGAGCCCGAAGCCCACAGTTCAATCACGTGTTGCAGGGGAGAGGCTGTTCCGTGTCTCGGGTATCGGGAAGCTAAAGGCGCTAAAGGCGCCCATGTAAGAAAAAACAAAAAACGGCGAGCTGAAGTCCGAAGCGGAAGGCTGTTTTCATGGGAAGGCATTCGTTTGTCAAAACACGAAGACAAGGTGATTTTAATTGGCTGGTTGATACTGACATCCACTTGTAAGCTCACCCTGTCAGACAAATCAAGTTGGGCAGAACTAGAAGAAGGCGTCTTTTTACGCAGGAGACACGTGACATGACTTTGCAGCAATATTGCCAACAAGTGTGCAATACATTGTCAATAGGCGGTCAGCGTGTGTGTGTGTGTGTGGGTTTGTTTGTTTGCTTGTTTGCTTGTTTGCTTGTTTGCTTGCTTGTTTGCTTGCTTGTTTGTTTGCTTGTTTGCTTGTTTGCTTGTTTGCTTGTTTGTTTGTTTGTTTGTTTGTTTGTTTGTTTGTTTGTCTGCTTTCTTGCTTGTTAATTTGTGCTTTGTGTTTTGTTTGTTTGTGAGCTTGTTTCTTGGCTTGGCTTGGCTTGGCTTGTGGATGTGTGTGTGTGTGTCTCTCTTTCTCTTTCTCTTTCTTGTTCTCCCAGTCCACGGCCGAATGTGCCTTGGCACGTGTACTGTACATCCTGTACCAATACCTTTGCCCATACCCCCGGTTCTTTCTCGCGCCTCCCATACCTTCACATCACTGCGCCTCTGAGTTGTGGAGCGCTACCAGGCACGGAACTGATCGCGTGTTGCCCGAGGGGTTTGCAGTGAACGTGGCCACAGACGCTTCGGCAAATCGGCCATAGAAGCTGCAAACAACCAGCCCAAAGAATTAAAGCGCAGTCGTCATAGTCAGCCGCTAGACCCGTCAACCAGAAACAACTCTATGAGTGTAGCATCAATGCCGCCAGAGATTCAAGCTCCACATCCCCAGACCCGGCATCGCTCTCGGCAAAGAGGCACGCACCTTATCCACACAGCATTACCTTCTGCATACAGACCCGTGGTGTTTCGATGGCAGCTGGATGTGCGGTAGGCGATGCTAGGAATGGAATCAGCCCTTGCCAGCGGAAACTTCTCTGACTGATTGGCAGCATCATTTGTCCAGTGAAACGGTGGGGAACCTCATGATGCGAAATGCTTTTTGTTCATGAACCCACACCATTACATGAACTTTCTCAGTGCACTGAAAGTTAAACTTTGGGCATGGCAGTTGACTTCTGTATTTCCAACCCTGGTGGATCTCCGAAGTGTTCCATGTAACCTGGTAAGTGTTGCGCTTGCATCGAATCAGAAGCACCGTCACAGGTTGCCCCCCATTGATGCTTTGGATTGGTGGTTTGGGGATTTTGAACCCCTGGCATTGTTGAACTTGAGGGTAAATCGGAAACCACCCCTACTAATCTCCAAAACTACCATTCGAAATCATTAATTAATTGGAGGGAAGCTGAGTCAATGCAGCAGGAAGTGCATCCCGACATCTTCG
Source organism: Effrenium voratum (assembly GCA_963377175.1). Taxonomy (NCBI): domain Eukaryota; class Dinophyceae; order Suessiales; family Symbiodiniaceae; genus Effrenium; species Effrenium voratum. Next base: position 77,865 of record CAUJNA010003543.1, on the reverse strand, counting down.
AGGATGTGCAGTTTCCGGAGGATGTCGTCGGAGAAACTCAGCAGGCGGACCAGTCCTGGCAGGGTTCCGGTTTTGGATTGGTAGACTCGAGCAGGGCTGTGGTTGACTTTCCCGAAAGAGCTCTTCTGGGCTGACCTGTGGTGCCCTTTGGCCGAACAACTCGGACTTTTGGGGTCTAGCTTCACTGTAGTTGGCAAGTTGTTAACTTTTGTTGGGTCTTTTTGGTTCTGTTCTTTTTTAGCAGGGGCTGCAAAAACAGCCGGTTGTTTTGTAAGCCCATACCCTTTTGGGTTGTAAACAAATAGAGAACCACCTGGGCTTTCTTTCACAAGGTTGTTTCATTTTTTGGGGTCTAAATATGCAAAGAATTCCGAGGCTGAAACTTCCATTTGCCTAAGAATAATTGTTGTATTTTCCCCTGTTGGTTTTATCGGGAATCGATCACTTGACCTGTTTTTCTCATTTTTTTTCCAGGGCACCAAGAAAGGCAAATGGCGGCTGACGGGTACGAGCTGAAAGGTACCCTTTGGGTTGCAAATAGCTATAAAACCTGAGCTTTCTTTCAAATTTCCGAGGTCTTAAAAAAAAACAACTGACCGGGTACTCTCAATCTCCATGAACTCAGAAACATATCTCTCAGCAAGATCTCGAGCATGTAAATATGAAACATTGAAATGTTCTTCCGACCGCCGGTCAGGCCTGGACCGCCTTCATCATGGGCTCAAAGTCCAAGGAGGCCGCAGGCGGCTTCGAGATTCGAGTCGGTTCCGGGCGTGGCGATTCGAGTCTGGGGTTATGAGGGTCTGTTTTGGAGGATGCCCTTTTGGTGGTTAAAAATAGCCTGTTTTTCAGGGTGTCCCCATTTTTCGGTGGTCATAAGATTTTGTTTTTGAGGGTGGCCTTGGTCTGTTTTGAAGGTGCCCTTTTGTTGTGGTTGAAAGGGTCTGTTTTTGAGGGTGGCCTTGGTCTGTTTTTGAGGGTGCCCTTTTGTTGTGGTTAAAAGGGTCTGTTTTTGAGGGTGCCTTTTTTTTAAGGGTCTGTTTTGGAGGGTGCCCTGTTTTGGTGGTTAAAAGGGTCTGCATTTGTTTGGTGGTTATAAGGATCTGTTTTTGAGGGTGCAGTTTTTTTGGTTGTTTTAGAGGGTGCCTTTTTTTGGTGGTTAGAAGGATCTGTTTTGGAGGGTGACCCCATTTTTTGGTGGTTATAAGGGTCTATTTTTGATGGGGTCTGTTTTGGAGGGTGTCCCCATGTTTGGTGGTTATAAGGGTCTGTTTCTGACGGTGCCCTTTTTTGGTGGTTAAACGGGTCTGTTTTTGAGGGTGCCCTTTTTTGGTGGTTCAAAGGGTCTGCTTTTCAGGTTGCCTTTTTTCAACAAGGGTCTGTTTTGGAGGGTGGCCTTTTTTGGTGGTTAAAAGGATCTGTTTTGGCGGATGCCGCCATTTTTTTGGTGGTTATAAGGGTCTGTTTTTGAGGGTGCCGTTTTTTTGGTGGTAGTAAGCGTGTGTTTTGGAGGGTGTCCCCGTTTTTGGTGGTTAAAAAAGGGTCTGTTTTGGAGGGCGCCCTTTTTTGGTGGTTAAAAGGGTCTGTTTTGGAGGGTGCCCTTTTTTGGTGGTTAAACGGATCTGATCCATGTTTAAGGGTTATAAGGAAAACCAAAACGGCAACCACCTATGTTCATTTGGAGGGGCGGTAGCCGACATGAGGCTACCCTGTCCCCACCCACCCCCCCCCCCCCGTGGACCCATCCCCCTCCCCCCCACCCCCTACTGCGGCGTGGACGACAGAAAATCAGCTGAACCGCCGCGAAACGACCAGGCGCCCTGTGGCGGCAGTAGCAGCAAACACACAAACACACAACACACAAGCAAGCAAACTAGCAAACAATAAAGCAAACAAACACACAAGCAAACACGCGCGCGAGCAAACAAGTATACAAAACAACAGCACACACACACAACAAAACGAAACGAGTTAGCACCCAGCTGCAGCTACACCAACGATCGGTGGGCCTAAGTCTTCAAGTCTTCAACCGACGATCGGTGATCTCGTTTTGATCTCGTTTTGATCTCGTTTTTGTTTTTGTTTTTTTGCCAGGGTGCATTGCGCGCACTTCCAGAAAAAAGAACCCCTGGACGCGAAAAAGATGGTGCAAGACAAAGGCCACCCATGTATCATGTCTTCCTAAACTCTCCTGCAACAACCTATCGTATGCTTAGCGTTCCATTGGTTTTCGTGTTCCTGCAGACGCCTCACAGACGCCTCGCAGGGCTGGAAAACATGCTTTGCCATCATTAGCGCTCCATTGTGCTGCATGTGTTGACACCTGTGCTTTCTTAGCATGATCAGCTCGGTGATGTCAAGCGTTCCATGGGATTGTTGCCGAGGCGTGAGTTGGGAGTGACTTCTTGGAATCGGCGTTTACATGGGGGAACACATGGCCACAGAGATAAAGGAGTGACTTAGGCATGACTTTGTCGTTTGCCTGTACTTCGCGTCTTTCCAGCGCCGGGTTTTTGGTCAGGGGAGGCGCTCTACGCGGCGATCTTCGACGCGGCGCCCTCCATGCAGGACCTCTTTCGGAGCCCCAGGCGAGTTGCGTCCGAAGGGCTCAACAAACGGTCCCCCAGCCAGGTGCCCTTCTCTACCATCCATTTTCTATAGTGGGGATTGGGATGTTCCTGGGTACGGGGTTTTGACCCGTGGCCATATTTTCTTTGCTTGTCCAACATTGTGTCATGACACTTGTTTTTTCGGAGGACTGCACTAGGTCTCCCGGCTGGGTGCCCTTCTCTACCGTTTCTTGTTTGGTTGGGAGGGGAACCCCCTACTAAAATAGTTTCTAGATGTAAAAGTTGGTACCCTTGGTCTAACCTCTCCACTGGAGGACCTGGTCAACTTTTGTTGACTCGGTGCAGGTTTTGGGGTTTGAAGGGGAAGCAACACTTGGCGGTTGCCAGGCAAATCCTCCGGTTCAACTTGGGATTCTGGGGCTTTTCAGGTTGGGTTTCGTGGGTTGGTCTAGGGGTTGGGTAACGTTCACCCCGGATTCAGAACCTCCCTGGTTGATTTTGATCGGGGGGGTGTCCAATTCCTTTTAGTGGTTGGATTCAGACCACTTTTGGAGGGGTTTCCACCCCCATAATGGGAGGGGTTTATTAATCCTGGGTCAACATGAAGTGGTTCCTTTCATCTTGCATATGGCTTGGCGCCCCAAAAAAGAACACAGCCCGGCGAACTTTGCTGGCTATGCCTCTTGGCGGTTCCCAGCCATGCGGCTCAGCTTTGCTTTTTAGTTGTTTTTGGTGAAAGGTGGTTGGGTTTTCATTTAACCCATGCCAGCTGGTTTCTGAAGCATTTGCCGGTTTTGCTCGCAAACTCCCTTCCCAAGGCACTCCAGCCTCAGCCCAAAATCATTGCACTGGTCTGTAGGAAGGAAAGCACACGTAAGCGGGACCATATCTTGATGCTGGATCCAGTGAGCTGGCAGATGGTCATCCGTTTTGTTGAAGTTGCTTCAGGGCTTTTGGGCGTGCTTTGGTCTTTCTTGAGCATGGATTTGGACTTGGATTTGATATTGGGTGGAGATAGATTTGGCTTGGTTTTGTCGAAACGCTGCTAGGCTTCTAGGTTTGATTTGTTTTAGGCTTTGCTCGGCGGGCTGGGAGAAGCAAGAGAAATTGTTCATCAGCTCACGTGATGTAAGATGCGCAAAGCCAGTCCACGCTTGGCTGAGGCAGTAACCAAATGGGTTTTCAAGTTGGTTTCGTGGAAGTTAGATCTCCGTACCCACGAGCTAAAGCTTTTAGCAGACAACGGACAGCCCAGAGGAAGCCACTCTACCTTGTTTGAGGGGAAAATGAGATCGTGAGATCGTGAGATCGTGGTTCAACCGGGAACCTAGCAGGTGGAATAGGGGGGATTGGGGGGAGGTAATCTGGTTTCAGGGTCGCGAGGATGGCTTAAGGAAGGCGACGGGAGGGTGTGTAGAGCGTAGAAAGGGACTTGATCTGTGGCCCCCATATCTTAGGAAACACTCGATTGAGGGGGGGAACATGTGAGATCGCGTGGATCAACTCTGCGAGCCGATTCCACTGACGTTCGATAGAGCCCATGCTTGCATTCGGCCCAAAACACTGCCGGCGAACTCTGCGCAACTTTGAGCTTGTGGCATTGATAGCTCAAAAGGGTTTCCCTTTGGTTTGCCTTTCTACACCAAAGTGGGTAGCCTCACAAAAAGACACACCCCTATGTCTAGTCTGTGTGTTCACCGTACATTTGCGAAATGAGCACAGCCACTATGTACGTATGTATATGATGCACACTATCGCACGGTAGCTACGCACTGTACACGGACCTCCAGTGGTGCCCTGTTTTCCTTGGGAAGGGGTGTCCCAAAATAAAATCAGCTGCCTCCAAAAATAATAATGTTGACCCCATATTAGTCAACCCCAGTTGGTTAATATGGCGGGCGGTCCCTGCAAAAGTGATGATTCCCCACTAAACTTAGGGACAGCCCCCTATTCACAAAACAGGGGCTGATTAATATGGGGTCAACATTGCTTTTACCCCGGGTTTACCCGGGATTGCCTTTGGGCCTGAAGAGCATTCCGAGCATTCCTTATGCACATCCCTTTTGGGTTTTGAGCACTCGGTTGAGTCAACGGATGGAGATCGCTACATGTTTGAGGACGTTATAATGGTTGGAAGTGCACAACAAGACCGGACAACACGTCAATTTCACGGCCAGCAGCCCTAAAAAGTCGGAGGACATTAATCCCAACATCAATGGTGTCTACCAAGAGGTCCCCAAATTTGTTTGGCAAAACAACATCCCCAAATGAGCAAGGGCTCAGCTTCAATAGTTTGCCGCCTATGTCTGATGCTCAGCCCCAGCCATAGCAATCGTTGCAGGTCCGCGATGGCTATGAGATTCATGAACGGCCCGGGAGCCTGACGTTTGCCCAAGGGGAGGTCTGGTAAAGTGGTGTGGTCAAAGCCCAGGGACCTTTTTGGGTCACCCCCCGTTTGTTTGGTGAAACAGGGGATGTAGGGGGTAGGCGGGCACCGGGGTTTTGACCCACAGCCAAGTGAGCTTCTGCTGTGTAACAAAGTCTTTGGAGGGGTATTTATTTTAGGAATGTTTTTCGTGCTTTTTTTTGATTTTTTTTTTCGCTTTTGGCTTCTTCGCTCTTGGCTTCTTGGCTTCTTGGCTTCTTGGCTTCTTGGCTTCTTGGCTTCTTGGCTTCTCGGCTTCTCGGCTTCTTGGCTTCTTGGCTTTTCGGCTTCTTGGCTTCTTGGCTTCTCGGCTTCTCGGCTTCTGGGCTTCTTGGCTTCTTGGCTTCTTGGCTTCTTGGCTTCTTGGCTTTTCGGCTTCTTGGCTTCTCGGCTTCTGGGCTTCTAGGCTTTTCGGCTTTTTGCTGGTTTATGCGGCTTTTGGTGGCTTTTTGGCTTTTCGCATCCTCTGCATTCCCAGTTCCTCTTCGGCAGGTGGCGTTTTTCCGACATCATGGGGGGGGCTGCCGCCCCCCCAACCCCCCCGCTACGTTTTAGATTTTCTGCAGAGATTTAATTAGTTGCACCCCTAGTTGAATCATCAATTCTTCGAACATCATGGGGGGGTTGCACCCCTAGTTGAATCATCAATTCTTCGAACCATCATGGGGGGGGCTGCCGCCCCCCCCAACCCCCCGCGCTTTTTATATTTTTTTTACAGGGATTGACATGCCCTCCTACTTGAATCATCATTTCTTTGACCCCGTCACACGATTTGTGGGTGATGCTAGGGATGTTGGTGGGACATGCGGGGTATATTTCGCGAGAACATGCTGTAAAATACGACACTTTACTGGCCCGGCAGAGATTGAATTGCACCCCTGTTTGAATCATCACTTTTTCGAGCATCCAATTTCGCGAGAAAATGCTGCAAAATACGACATTTTAGGTAATCTGTGTAGTCCGTGTATGTCTGTATGTATGCATTTCTTCGAACATCATAGGGGAAGCCACCCCCGCCAACCCTCCCGCTGCCTTGTAAATTCTATCACACCCTTTCTTGAATCATTGCACCCCTACTTGAATCACCACTTCTTCCGACATCATGGGGGGGCTGCCGCCCCCCCCAACCCCCCCCGCTACGTTTAGATTTTCGACAGAGATCTAATTAATTGCACCCCTAGTTGAATCATCAATTCTTCGAACATCATGGGGGGGGGCTGCCGCCCCCCCCAACCCCCCCGCTACTTTTTAGACTTTTTGCAGAGATTTAATTGCACCCCTATTCAAATCATCACTTCTGCAAACAACATCGTGGGGGGGGCTGCCGCCCCCGCCAACCCCCCCGCTACTTTTATATTTTTTTACAGGGATTGACATGCCCTCCTGCTTGAATCATCATTTCTTTGACCCCGTCACACGATTTGTGGGTGATGCTAGGGATGTTGGTGGGACATGCGGGGTATATTTCGCGAGAACATGCTGTAAAATACGACACTTTACTGGCCCGGCAGAGATTGAATTGCACCCCTGTTTGAATCATCACTTTTTCGAGCATCCAATTTCGCGAGAAAATGCTGCAAAATACGACATTTTAGGTAATCTGTGTAGTCCGTGTATGTCTGTATGTATGCATTTCTTCGAACATCATAGGGGAAGCCACCCCCGCCAACCCTCCCGCTGCCTTTTAAATTCTATCACACCCTTTCTTGAATCATTGCACCCCTACTTGAATCACCACTTCTTCCGACATCATGGGGGGCTGCCGCCCCCCCAACCCCCCCCGCTACGTTTAGATTTTCTACAGAGATTCAATTAATTGCACCCCTAGTTGAATCATCAATACAATTCTTCGAACATCATGGGGGGGCTGCCGCCCCCCCCAACCCCCCCGCTACTTTTTAGACTTTTTGCAGAGATTTAATTGCACCCCTGTTCGAATCATCACTACCCCGCTCTGTTTTTCTTAATTGTTTTTTTGTATATATTTTTTGCTGGGATTGAAATGCCCTCCTGTTTGAAGCATCATTGTTTTGACCCCGTCAACCCGCCAGCTACATTTTTTGATTTTGTTACCCACGATTTGTTGGTGATGCTAGGGATGTTGGTCGGACATGCGGGGGATGTTGAAAACGATGCTGGGGATGTTGACGAGCTAGAGTAAAATGCGTCAATTTCGCGAGAAAATGCTGTAAAATACGACATTTTGCTGGCCCGGACGAAAAACGAAAAAAAATCCAAAAAAAAACAAAAAAAACACGAAAAACAATCCCAAAATAAATCCGCACCCAAAGTCTTTGCCCAAAGCAAAGCCCCCCCCCTTTCACCCAGCGATTCACAAAGAACTGGGCGCATTTGGCGGACTTTGAGCAACTAGCTAAAACCACGCACGAGCAACATGGTTCTACTGGACCGTTCGCTACGATTCATGTACAGACATGGGGTGGACGCCCAGTCGTCGGCGAGCTTTGGCCAAGGTCTCAGCAACTGCATCAACGTCGCGGGCAACCCAAAAGACCTGAAGATACAGGCGGGGGCGGAAGGAACACGCAAGGCGATCACTCACCATATGCGCGGAGAACATGGATTTGGGTGGCCAATCACTTGCTCTGAGTACCAGCAGGGAATGAGAAATGGAATCACCCCAAAACCATGAAACAATCCAACTGGTGGTTTCCTTTATTTGGGAATACCCTGTTGGTGAGTTCCCAACCCCCGGTCTCGTTGTCATTCCCTACCTAGGATCTGTATTGTCTCTGCCAGGGCCATACGCGATCTCAAAAAAGTGGGCAGGTGGACATTAACATCCCCATCTAAACTTGGCTGGAAACCCGGCGATCCGGTTCAACTTAGGTGTTTAGTTGTTTTTAGTTGGTTTAGTTGGCTTTCCGTTTAACCCACAAGTTATGCGCTTTTACAGCTCGATGTAAAATGTCAGACCCAGCCTGCCTGCGGGGACAGGAATCCATGTTCGGATTGATGTGAGGCCACAAAATGTTTCTAAGAGACCAGCTACGGAGCTTCTACTGGACGTTTTGGCGGGTTTTTGGCAAATCACCTGTAGAAATTCCGTAGCGTTTTTTTGTTTTTCCATTATCCACTTTGGTTTGCGTGTCACACCACCCCAAAAGTCCACACACACACACACCCACCCACACCCGCACACACCGACCCACACCCACACACACGCACACACACCCACACACACCCACACACACACACACACCCACACACACGCACACACACCCTCACACCCCGCCACAGACACACAGACACACACACACACACAGACAGACACACACACAGACACACACAGAGACACACAGAGACACACACAAACACACACACACAGACACACACAACACAACACAACACAACACAACACAACACAACACAACACAACACAACACACCGACACACACACACAGACACACACACAGACACAACACAACACAACACAACACACCGACACACACACACACACACAGACACACACACAGACACAGACACACACACACAGACACACAGACACACAAACAGACACACACACAGACACACACACAGACACACAGACACACAGACACACAGACACACAGACACACAGACACACAGACACACAGACACACAGACACACAGACACACAGACACACAGACACACAGACACACGACACACAGACACACAGACACACAGACACACAGACACACAGACACACAGACACACAGACACACAGACACACAGACACACAGACACACAGACACACAGGCACACAGGCACACAGGCACACAGGCACACAGGCACACAGACACACAGACACACAGACACACAGACACACAGACACACAAACACATACACACACACACAGACACAGACACAGACACAGACACAGACACAGACACAGACACAGACACAGACACAGACACAGACACAGACACAGACACAGACACAGACACAGACACAGACACAGACACACACACACACACAAACACAAAACACAAACACAAACACAAACACAAACACAAACACAAACACAAACACAAACACAAACACAAACACAAACACAAACACAAACACAAACACAAACACAAACACAAACACAAACACAAACACAAACACAAACACAAACACAAACACAAACACACACACACACAATCACAAACACAAACACAAACACAAACACAAACACAAACACAAACAGAAACACAAACACAAACACACACACACACGGCCACGCCCCACGCCACGCCCACGCCCCACGCCCCGCCCACGCCCACGCCCGCGCCCTAACCGCCGCGGCCCCGCCAAGCGCACGCGCACGACGCCACGCAGCGCTGCACCACACGCACACGCACCGCACAACACACGCACGCGCACAGCGCATTACGCACGACGCGCACGCGACGCGCACGCGCACGCGCACGCGCACGCGCACGCGCTAGCGCTAGCGCAGCGAACCGCACGACGCGCACCGCACGCGCACGCGCCAGCGCACGCGCCACGCGCACGCGCACGCGCACGCGCACGCGCACGCGCACGCGCACGCGCACGCGCACGCGCACACGCACGCGCACGCGCACGCGCACGCGCACGCGCACGCACACGCACACGCACACGCACACGCACACGCACACGCACACGCACACCCACACCCACACGCACACACGCACACACGCACACACGCACACACGCACACACGCACCAGCACACCAGCACACCCCTAAACCCCCCCCCACCCACCCCCACCCACCCACCCACCCACACACACACACACACGCGCACACACACACACACACACGCAAAAGCACACGCACACGCACGCACACGCACACACACACGCAAAAGCACACGCACACGCACGCACACGCACACGCGCACGCGCACGCCCAGGCCCACGCCCAGGCCCGCGCGCACGCGCACGCGCGCAGACACAGAGGCAGACACAGACACAGACACAGACACAGACACACACACACACGGACACACAAGCAGACACAGACACAAACACACACACACAGACACACGCACACAGACACACACACATATATATATATATATATATACACATACACATGCACGCACACACCACACACACATACACACACATACACACACACATACACCACACACACACACAGACGAGGTTTCTTGGGTTGACTATGCGCGGACACTCGGCTGAGCGCGTACTTCCGGCACTCGCTCGGAATGGCCGAACGATCAACCGCAAGCGCAGGGGATGCTGCAACATGCAACGTCGTCGGGTTGTTTTGCGGCACTTTCAAGACCTTTGTTTCTTCGAATCGCAAACGCATGTGGTGTTTGTGTTGTTTTTGCTGCTAATGAGGCGGCAGCATGGATACTTACACTGTCCCGCCTGCTGGGTCGCACACTGGCTTGAAGTGGATGGATATCGCTTGTCAAAAGCTGTCATTCGAAGCGCGCCGCAACCACCCCCCCCCCCCCTGGACCCAACATGTACTGGTAGTTTCGTGCCCGTAGGGTCCCCCAAGCAGTTCTATTTTGCTTGCTAGTGCTCAGTAGGGAATGTGGGAATGCTTGCTAGTGCCCATTCCCTGCATCTCTCGCACCAGCAAGATAAGGAAGAACATCATGATTTTCTGCGCCTTAGTCTCCAGTGGAAGGAAGGATGTCTCAAAAGGCACCCTTACATAGGTGTTTTTTTTTGGCTACGCGTTGTCCCCAAAAAACCGGCGAGGAATCGGGTCGAAGCCATGTTCCGAACAGGGAGCATCCCGTTTGGAACACTGAGACACTCACTTCCTGAGTTTCATTTCGGACTTGAGTCACTTTTTGGGGTTGGACAATCTTAGTGCTAAACGATAAGTTTGGTTACTTTTTCGGACCCATCCGCTCAGAAAGTGTGGAAAGGAAGCCACCAAACATCGGAACTGTCCGTTCCTTCGCTTTTCTGAAGACCCCCCAGTTGCCCAGCGGCGCCCTTTTCTTTTCTTCCTTTTTTTGGGGAGGGGTCCCTTTAAACTCAGCCAACCAAAAAAAAAAGGAGGCCGATTCTTTCCTGGAAAATCATCACTGGGCATGTGAAGACCCGGCGTCCCGCCGGCCAGGTGGAGACCTTGGGATTTCAGCATCTGGACTTGGCCCCTTGGACTGCTCCCGGAACTTTGGGTCGAGTGGTTCCAGGCCAACGGCCCTTGGACGCGGGCTCTGTCCATTTGGATCCACGGGACAGTGGAGTGGGCGCTGTGTTTCCGTTGGTTGGGGAAAAAAAGATGTGCTGTTGGAAGAAGAACTGGATGCCGTCCGGATAGCCAAGACGGTGGCAACCTGGGTGACATCTTTTCACTCGGTTCTGAATGCTTCAATTTGGAATTTCAGTCGACATGGGTGGCATGTAGATTCCCCGGTCCTTATGGCCGATTTGCCTGTCACCAATTCTACTCTCCGTCCAATGCCACGTTGGGTTAGTGGCTAGGTCCCTGTAGTGCCCTTTTACCAACTTTTTTGGTTGGGAGGGTTCCTTTACTAAAATAGGGGAAAAAAAAACAAGTTACCCTTTTAGTTCTAACCTCTCTGTCTACTGGAGGACCTGTCATTGTTTCCAAGTGGTGCGCAGGGAAAAACCGGAACCATCCCAGGTTTCCTTTCGGTGGGGCGAAACAAATTCGGGTACCAACTTATTCTAACCTCCCAAATCTGGAGGAGATGGTTATTCCCTGGTGCCCAATTTGACTGCTTCATCTCCGAACTGAACCGACATGTCAAAAGACCACCCCTTTGATTGCTTCCATTTGCTTAAGACGATTTGTTTATGTTATTTTCCCCTGTTGGTTTTAAAGGGAATCGATTTCACTACTGGACTCTTTATATTTATGTATTTTTTCCAGGGGGCGTAAATATAAGCAAATGGAAGCTTGAGGTTACTAGGGCTGGCCATCTGGTTGAAGGGGTTCTTCCTATCATGGGGGCCATGGCCACAGGCCATATAACTGTCATCGGGTGAGAGCTGGTACGAAGGAATCGAGAAAAATGAATCCGGATATAGATGTACAGAGAGACAAATGAAGGGATGCAGGATAGAAAAAACAATATTGTTTCTTGTTCAATAGTATCATTTCATATTAAGCCTTGCATTTATCTCTCATAATATTGTTCACTTCTGTACCGTAGTTGAATATGTATATGTATATATCCCTTTCTCTCTTGTATGATTCATTCATTCGCTTGGAGTAGATCAAAGGATTCTACATTCCATCTTTACAACCACTGAAATGAAGAGATAACATGAATATGAATTATTAACCATATGATATAGAGATAGATAATACTGCAGGGTTGACACAAATGATATGTTATTGAAATCCAAGATGTAAAAAACTGAGAGAGAAGAGATAGATAGATGACGCATACATCGTTAATATCGTGTCAAGTCCCTTTTTTGTCTTTCACCTATCTATGTTATAACATCAACACAAATTCCAATGTAAGATAAATAGACGAAATACAAGCAGACACTTGAAATAAAGATGGACTCTGAGAGATAACCAGCAACGTGCTGTCTCTCAGCTTTTCGTTACAGACAAAAACTTCTTGTGTTATTGCCTTGTATTATTGAGGTAGCGTCTTTTGGTTCTTTGCCATGTTTTTTTTCCTTTTCATATATTTCTGTTCCTAGGTCTACATTATGTTGGTCTGTGCTGCATTGTTTTTTTTATTGATTATTTTCTTTCATTTATTTCTTCATTTATTTTCTTTCTTTGTTATTGTTTTCTTTATCTGCTTTATTATTGATTATTGTTTTCTAACTTGCTGCATCATTTCTTCATTTATTTCATTTGGCTCTCTTTCCCTCGGCCCTACGTATGGGCCCCATCTCCATGAATCAAGCAGGGAAAAGCTGACGCCTAGGTGTTTATAAGGCGCCCATTTGGCTTGGCATTTTAAGAGATTTTAATACATAGTTTACCTGCTTTTTCCAGGTGTAATTAACAGTTTCCCGACGGCCGAAAAAGCACCAGGTTCAGTCCTTTGGTAAGAAATGCGCTTTTTTCGTTGGAAACGTGTCGTTTCGATTTTGGCTGAACACATGGTTGGGGGAAGTCTGCGTTTGGGATTGGTGCCGTTCGGTCGGGAAAGGCGCCGTTTCGCCTTCATGGATTTGTCCCAGAAGAGTAAAGAAAAGAAACGTGCCTGGAGACACACAACAAGTGGCCTTTGTCTGAAAAAGCGGCTTGTCACGAAAGGCAGAAAGAGCACACACTTTGGATGATCCAGGTATAGCATTCACAGATTGATTTACTTATAGACATGTGTAAAACATATATATATTTAAATCGAAGTGCCACATCTCTTTGGCGGTGGACATATGGCTGTGGGTCAAAATTAATGGGATCCCATTTTGGGGTAGGTGCACCACCCATTTTAGAACCTATTTTAGTGGGGATTGGGATGTTCACTGGGGGATTTCGGGCTTTTGACCCATGGCCACTTTTTGAGTTCATCGACTTCAAAACTTGTTTTAGGAAAGCCTTTTTATTGGCAAAGACCTTTTTGGCCCATCCTGTCAGGAAGTGAGCAAAGCGGGTGGGAAAGGTCGGTTCGCGTTTTATTCCGCTGATTGTCGTCCCGACCTGAGGAAGTGACTGTGCCCCGGGTGGGCATCTTCGTTGAAGCGATCGAGGGTCTGCTTGAGATGGAGCGACGGGGGGGGGGGGGGGCTGGCATGTGTTGGAAGGTGTCTTGCAGATGTGTGAGCCACAATAATAATAAAAACGGGTAGATGAAGGTTGGTAAGGGACAATCCCAACCATAAATAGCTGCGCCCGCCTTCTTAATTCCTTACATGGTTCTGGGCAGACCAGTTTAGTACCGGGTTTTGATTGTGACTCATGTTCCCACTGGCTCCAGACTGACAGTTCACGTGGGAAAGTCGTTTGAGTGCACTTTGAAGCGTGCCTAGCGGTGTCAATGATGAGGTGTCAATGCTAATAGCGACCGTAAACAGTGTTTCTTCCAGACATGTGTGTCATTCCAGGCTGAAATCTCATGATTGATTAGATTCATTTGTTTGTTTTTTCCAGGCTGTAAACTGTTTCATTTGTTTTTTTGTTTGCTTTGGGGTACAAATCTCCAGCTAGATTTGGTTCGGTCCGAGCGGTTTCGATCCCCCGAACAAAACCTGCGTGTACTTGGAAGCCTCCGCCCCAGCAGTGGCAGAGCAAGCGCGTGGGTTTGAACCCAGGTCCCTGCTTGATTTTGATTATTCACTTAGGTTATTCACTTTTGGCAGGGGATCAGAAAACGGACAGCCCTGGAAATGAAAACATATTCGCCCCTGCGGGGATTTTGATTGGGTGTCCCCGAAATCGGGGTTCACTCGGCCCTTTTGGGGTTTGCTATCCGGGGCACCCTCTGGTGATCGAAATGTCGCACAAATTTGTCTAGGGCCCCCCAGCGAATGGTGCCCTGCTCTTCCCTTTTCTTTTTTGGTTGGGAGGGTTCCCCCTACTAAAATAGACTACACAAAAATGGGCACCCTTATTCTAACCTCTCTACTGGAGGCCCTACTAAAATAGACTACAGAAAAACCAGGTACGTTGACTTATTATCTTTCCTCTCAAATCTGGAGGACCTAGGAACCATGGTCGTGGCAACCAGCAAAGGCCGTTTTCATGTGAGCCACTTGCTCAAAACCGAGCGGGTAGATGAAGGTTAGTAGGGGCCAGTCCCAGCCAAAAATAATTAGGTGCGGGAATATGCATTTTAATGTCCTTACATGGATTTGAGTAGACCATCCTAAAATCAAGTGTTGATTATGACTCACGCGGACAAATTGCAGTATATTCATGAAGAAAGCGATGATTGGTGCGACGAAAGAAGTAGTAGTTGTAGCCATGGCAAACAGCACTGTGTGTGTGTATGTTTATTGTGTACTTTTGTTTTTGTCGCTGCTTTCGTGCGTTTCGTGGCTTCTTTTGTGGCTCTTGGCTCTTCTTTTCTGTCCTTCGAGCGCCTGGTCAAATGAGTCTCCCGGACATTCGGGAAGGGGGGGGGGGCCTCGTCGTTTCTTTGGTGCATTTTGCTTGGATGTTAGGACTTTAACTTTTGGCCAACTATAATGGGTTTCCCATTAAACCACTAAAACATTGTTTTTTAGCAGGGGAGCAGAAAGCAACCGAGGTTTGACAATATGACTAGGTCCAGTGGTGCCCTTTTACCCTTTTTTGGGGGAGAGCACCCCCCACTAAAATAGACTACAGAAAAAGGGTACCCTTATCTAACCTCTCTACTGGAGGACCTAGATGACCATGATCGTTAGAACATTTGAGAATCAGGAGAGCCCCGCAACCCTTGTTTTGTCATGTTGCGGGGACACCTCACCCGAACTGCCTCGCCCGTGGCAAGCGACTTATGCTGCAGGAGCTGAACCGGGGCTTTTCCGCGAACGCCAGACATGGTCTCGCTGTGCCCTGGCGATGGCTACGGGCGGTTTCTGCCTCTTTTTCGGCAGTTTGCTGTTCTCTCCTGGGCAGGGTTGTGAAATCAAGGGTTTTATCCAACCACTTCTGCGATACAAGGGAATCTTCTCCCTGAATTTAGAAGGGCCTAGATAGCCAAGTAGCTGCTTTTTTCAGCCACTGTTGCTGGTTTTTGGGGAAAAGTGCATGGAGAAAAAAAAACGCAACTGGCGATCCAGGGGGGGTTAGTCTTTGGCACCCCTTTTTGTTGCATCAGCGACGTGGATTCCATTTCCCTCACCCCTGTTTCAGGCGGTCGACCAGGTGTCTGAGATAATTAAGTCACGCCAAGTGTCCACGAGCGGGAAAAAAGAAAGCAAAAACACGCCAGTAAAAAAAAATCACGCCTCGCGTATTTAAAACGATTCACGCCCAGCAAACCAAGAAAACAAAAACTGCGAGGCACGCTGAATGTGTCTAAGGCCATCCTGAATTACATTGGCGGCGCCTTCATCTTCATCCGCTTCGAGCTTGGAGGGGCCATCAAGTGATCCAAGCGATCTGCGGCTTAGGGATTTTTTAAAGGTTGTTTTAAGGGGAAGCCAGTCTGGAGACCCTTCTTGGGGTTGGACCAGTTTGGTAAATACGAAAAAAGTTCGGACTTGTTTGTTTCCCATCCACCCAGGAAATGAGATGTTGGGGGTCAATACCCCGCGGATTTTGAGACACATAGCCAAGTTGCCAAACAATCCAAAACTTCACTGTTCTTGGCATGTTTTTTTTTTTTAGTTTTTTGGTTCTGTTCATTTTTACTGGGGGTCTGCAAAAAACAAAGTTTTTTGCTACCATACCAAGAGTAGAGATGGAATCAATGACCCCATATTCAGTGATGAACTGCCTGAGTCATGTGTCATGTGTATGCTTACGCCGCCCACATTCTTTGCTTGTAACAATCCTTGGTTTGTGTTGGGGGAAGCCACCGTACAACCCATTTGCAACAGAGGCCCGTTTCGCCGTATAGTTCCACATCCAGACCTCGCCGAAAGCTGAGTCAAATTCACCTAGATAGCCAGTTGCTGCTTTTTTCCAGTCACTGTTGCTGGTTTTTGGGGTAAGGTGGAGACAAAAAGCAAAGAGCAACTCAGGATCCAGGCATGTGCAACTTACACGCCGGTTTTCCCAAGCCTCAAGCCCACGTGATCGCCTTGAGGCCGCGAGTACTCGGGCCGCATCAACCTCCTCCTGTCGAGCTGGACGGATGCAACCCGGAAGGCGAGACTCGAGCCGACGAACATCCGGCCGTTTGGGCTCCCGAAAATGGCGTCGGCCGAGATGGTAAGTGCGGGGTGTCCGGGTCCCCCAGCAATTGGTGCCCTTTCTCACCCTTTTGGGGGGAGGGTTCCCCTACTAAAATAGACTACAGAAAAAAGGGTACCCCGTATTTTAACTCTCTACTGGAGGACCTAGGTGTTCTAGGCTATGTCTGATTTACGACCAGGCTAACTGCGCCAGCCACAGAGACTAACTTATCCGGCAAAGGCTAGGCCCACAAAAGCCATCCGACGCCCTGTAACCAACCCAAAAAAAGTTACCCTGAGGAACGGGCGCACCCATTTGCGGAGAGGGCCAAACACTCTGCAAAATTGGGGGCTGGCAAGTGTGCAGGTCTTCACTGGACATTGCGGTTGCATCAACTTCAGTGACCAGTTGGAACAGCCACGTGTACGACTTCAATTCGAAAGACGGTCTTGTGAACGCGGAGTTAAGAATGATACGAGTTGCCTCAATCCTTATTGAGTTGTTCAAATCCGACCTTGTGACCTTTTGGTTCTCCCTCTTTGGTCCATGTTTAGTCATGGCCAAACAAAAACAAAGTGATCCCTAAGTGGCAAGTGAGGCAGCCGGGATGCAATCAGTGGCAACATTCAACACGTTGGATACTGTGGATGGACAAATTCCTGCACCACCTAAGAGGCCCTGGAATGATGATTCCTAAACAAATACCAACAACAAATGGTTTCCCCTGGTTTCAAAGTGGTGCGAACAGATTTCGTCCATCCACAGTATGTTGCGCTAGTGCCGGAGGCTCGAATTTTCCGCAGTCAGGTGCGGCAGCGATGAACAGCACATGAGCCACTTGCTCAAAACCGATTCGGGTAGCTAAAGGTTAAGGGACACTCCCAGCCAGAAACAGCTTCGGGACTCCGCCTTTGTATTTCCTTACACTGGGTCAACCATTTTTAATACCGGTTTTGATTGTGTCTCTGTCAAAGGGCAAACAATGTTGGCGCACAGTTGCCTACAGATTTGTTAGCCCTCTTTCCAGCAATTCACAGGTCTCCTGTCCACTTCCATTCTCAGGAGGGTAGTTTGCACTGCAAACATGTGCGAGGCGCTGGTCGATGTGGACACTGCAAAGCAGGAGGACTCACGTGCGGCCGAGTTTTGGATTTGTTTTTTGGCAGTAGGGTTGCACCTGTACATTCCTTGGGTCCTCCAAACTTATGTTACAGCATATTGGCAGGTAGACCAAATATAGCGTGGAGTCAAAGAAATGTTGTGTTCTGCGTACCCCAGATGTATATAGGCCAAGGTCTCTGTAATTCCCTCATTCCCACAATCCGGTGTACCACTTCTTTCCACCTACTCATTGTCCACACTCGGCTTCATTCTTAGATGTGCTTGATGCGCTTTCCAAAGGAGCCATAAGGCAGCCGCTCAGTAGGGAAGGAGTTGGAATGAACCCAGGCTTTGGTCCCCCTAGAGGAAACCACCAGTTGGATGGTTTATAAGGGGAATTCCATTCTCATTCGCTGCTGGGCCAAGATTTACAGTGACAATCGCAGACCACTGTGATGTTTTGAGAAGATTCGCCCGCGTCCGCTTCGGGCGTCCACCAGGTCCAGTTACTCGAGCGGCGTAAATTGGCAGTTTCTTTTGGCGCAGCTCACTTGATGAGTTCTTGGACTTTAAGGGAAGACCATTTTAGTGCTAAATTAAACGTTTGAACTTTCATGTTTACCAAACTTTAAGCTCTCTTTTTTTTCTGGGAAGCCCATTTGAGTTCTAAATACTAAATAAAAAGCTTGGATACTTTTTGTTGGCCGATCCACTCGATCGGAAGTGAGAAATCGGGTCCCACTCAATCCAACTGGAGCGGGCGCTCTCTCGGACCCTGGCCCGTGGGTCTGATTCTGAAGATTCTCCAAGCGGCAGCTGCCAAGCGGCCAACACGTGACCATGCAAGGAAATGCACAAAACACCCAAAAAAACGGGGGGGGGGGGGGGGGGGAGCGGCCAACACGTGACCAGGCAAGGAAATGCAAAAAAAAAAAAACGCAAAAAAAGGGGGGGGGGGGAAGCAAAGAGCGTCTGCAAAGCCCCAGCTCGTGCTCCATGCAACCGGCATTGCCGTGTTCTTGCCCAGCCATCCGGTTCCTCGGGTGGTTTTCAGTTGGTTTGGTGGAGTGTCTATTCTTGGCATCCAGCTACTTTGGTGAGGTTTGCAGTTAGTGAAAGGTGGTTGGGTTTCCGTTTGACCCACAAGTTGTTCACTTTTAGCAGGGGATCTGAGAGCTCAGTGTTGCATTGCAAAAAACGCGCGCGGACTCGCGATTTCCCATTTTCTCGCGTGCCCCTGAACGGGCGCTCCCGTTCACTTGGCTCGGCCTTCGTGAAAAATTCTTACGCGCAGGACGGCCTTGAAGAAGACGTCGAAGAGGGAGAAGGAAGGGATCGGGAACTCGTTTCAAGGTCACAGAAGGTAGCTTCACGGTTCTTGGCATGTTTTTTTTAGTTTTTTGGTTCTGTTCATTTTTACCGGGGGGTCTGCAAAACACAAAGTTGTTTGCTACCATACCAAGAGTAGAGATGGTGGCACGGCCCGCCGCCATACCTTTTTCAACCCTCTGCACTTTTTGATATGGCTATGCATTTTACCAAGGGGCACAACTGCGCAAATGGCTGGTGGGGGGGGGGTAGTTGCGCGAGACACGCGGCGCTTTTACAGATGGCCATGTTGCGTGCCGAGCGTAGGTTTGCGAAGGATTGCATCCTTACGCGTCAGGCTTGCAGACCAACTGGGTGGCGCATGGTTTTCCTTTGCTTACTCCAGAATGGACGGCCCTTGTGCGGTGTCTTCTTTCGTCAGCCATCTGGAGAGGGGAACAACTGAGCACATCAGCCTTTCAGCGGCTAAGCCGAAGCGACGACTTGAGAATGCGAAGCTCTCCCTCTGAGCCTCTCTCTCTATCCCTCCCCGCATTGCTTTATTTGCAATCATGTGATCGCTGAGCGGGGAAAACTCAGATGGACAGTCAAAATCCAATGCTAGGTCTCCCAGCTGAGTGCCCTTTCTCACCCCTTTTTTGGTTGGGAGGGTTCCCCTATTTTAGAATAGACTACAGAAAAGAGGGTACCCTTATTCTAACCTCTCTACTGGAGGACCTAGAATCGAAATGAGACTGAATTGTCCGTGATCATCAACCAGCAGGTGGCAAGTGGTGGCAAGTACGGGTCATGCACTTGTCCCTGAGTTTCGAAGAACATGGCTCCGTCTTTTTGCCATGGGTCCGTCTTTTTGCCGGGGACCCGCACAAATGGTCATTGTCCTTTTGGATTCCTTAGTACCCTCAAAAAAGACACTCACAAAAATAGTCATGCATCTTGACGGTGCTTGCTTGTCACAGATGCAACGTACATAAAGTGAGTAAAGGGGTTGACATAGGTGATAGCAGCATCCCAAAAGGTGAGCGATTTTGAACACTCCAGTCATCCAGCCTCCAGAAGGGTAGTTACGCCCAACAGAAATGGCTCACAACCATGTGGCCAAACATTCATGGGGTGCCGTTGATTTGATCTCCCAAGGTTTACGGCCTTTAGTCCGAATTCTCTCCCGGCGTCCCCGGTGTTGTCGTGCTCTCTTGAAAGTGAGCACGGAACCCTCCCAAATCCCAAGACTGACTTGCGCTCTTTTGAAAGCCTCCCGGAGAAATGCCGTGGTTTTTGAGTAGTTTTACCTTGACATTTACCAGGGAACGTCTGTTCGCCTTTTCGCTCGCTGTGAGATAGAGGTGAGCATGGGTTCCCACAAATCCGCATTCGCGAGTACTGGAGCGAGGCACACACTCCTTGAGTTGCTTGGAATCATTTGGTTCAGGTATCCCTAAAGGGATGGTATCCCAAAACTTGTTTCCAGTAGGTGGATCGTAAAGCTCGGGTATCCCAACAGCCTACGAAACCCCCGAAGGGAACCGAATCTGGTTTTGAACCCTGCCCCTGAAAGCTGCTCCGAACCACCCCGAAGACTATTTGGGAAAAGACTCCGTAGCTCTCAGCTGTGGAAGAGAAAACAATTTGGCCCCTAGCACCTTTTCGTTTTGCTGGTGCATCCATCAGATAAGCCTTTCAGTTTTGACACTGGCCAGATGTGAAGAAGTCGCTGCAAGAGATAGACTCGGCGAAGCGCAGGGCTCTCAGCACCGACTCCACGACCTAATCTGCAGTGCTCTGCAGATGTCGCATGGACCCCAAACGAGGGCTCCCAAAACATCCGCTCGTATTGTGTATGTCGGGTTCGCCTGTAAACTTCTCAAAAAGTGGATGGGCTTTCACTTCCCTATGGTTCCCTTGTCCCAGTTTGACAGATAAAAGCACGCGCGACCCGAGAGGCAACTCCCATTTCGGACCTTGGCGTCAAATTGCAACACGGAATAGATCAGTGGGTGGACATATCCTGCACTTAAGACTTGGCGTTCTATCAATCATAAGGGGTCTATCTGTTTTTTTGAGGGAGCCCAAAAGCTTAGTGGTGTCCCTTTGGTTGCCCTTTGGTTTCCCTTTGGTTTCCCTTTAGAGCCAACCAAAAAGAGTGTATCGAACCTAGCTCACACTTGAATCGACTTTTTCCACTATCAGGCCTCCCGTGGGCTCTTCCCACTCCTAGTCTCACTTTTGTTCGGCGAGTCGGCTCTGAATCAGCAAGAATGAAATTCGAGATGGTCATCAGTAGCTTTTTGTGAACAATTATGAGCTGTTAGCCAGATCCATGATCGCAGGAATTCTTAGGGGAATCCTGCAATTCCCAGTGAATTTGTGCGGACCGCCCCCAGATGAAAAGTTTGTTCTTGAACAATGAAACCACAACAAAGACATGTTCGTGGTTTAATTAAAGGGGGGATTCAACAAAGAAACCACCCATCCCGGTGGTTCTAAAAGAGGGCTACCTCTTAACTTGGTGGCTCCCAGCCATCCGGTTTCTTTGTTTTTTAGCCTTCGAGTGTTTAGTGGTAGTTTCCATGTAACCCACAAGTTAGTCATTTTAGCGGGGGATCAGAAAACGGGCAGCCCAGTTAAAACGAGCTCCCCTCAGCGAGGCCTCGCAGACTTCAAAAGCGCCTTCTCACGTAAACCTCAGCCCAGCTGAGGTGACCAAACCGCGCAGGGCATCCAGGCGCGATTGTTTTGGCGGGGCGTGGGTAAACAGGGTGTCCTCCATTGCGGATTTTTGGAACCTCCAAAAGTGGCGATCGATTCAGAGGGAAATCCAGTGATCTCGGGAGTGGATGTTATGCGTTGAATCTGTGAAGTCTGACATGTGGCTGTGTGACAGAGCTAGGCCCCTGTTTGGGGATAGTTTGAGCAAGGAATCCTCCATAAAGCCAACCATTTGGAGGACCGCATGTCATTGTTTGTTGAATTCTCTGGATCCGTGAAAAGGGGGGGGCGGTGCTTCAAAAGGAACTTCATCAAAAGAGTCTTTTCGTGAATCAACACACTCAAGAAAGTCATAGTTATGGCTAGTGTGACAGGAGTTGTCAGTTTCCTTTTGATCAGGATTGAATCTGCTTACAGAATCCGTGGAGCATCCAAATCATCCAGCAATGCGGCAACGAGACTGCACTAGAAGCGTTCATTCGAGGCTTCCTAAATGAGCTACACGCTTTTGAGCAAATCTTTTGCGGATATTCCCATTGACCCCAGAGCGTCCGAGTCGCTTCTGAGGAGGTCCTCGAGAGGCCCCTCTTTTGGTGACCTTGATTTTGCCGGGGGTTTTAAACACACGTTTGTTGACCCATTTCTTCGGTGACTTCCCCTACTTGGGTGTTCAATTCGCCAAGTTAGCCAGTTGTAATGGTAACCGCTCGGCTATCAGCCACTTCTGACTCCCCCGTTCAGTGGGTTTGACCTTGTTACAAGGAGGTGAACCACCCCACTTGGGCGATCCCCACGAACCGAGTGGGCGACTCAAAGATCCTCGGAAGGTTCAGTGGGATTGACCAGGCTACAAGCTTGGTTATATTTCAAGTCTTATGACTCCCCTGTTCAGTGGGTTTGACCCTGTTATAAGGGGTTATACCCTGTTATACGGGTTGACCCTGTTATAAGGGGTTATACCCTATTGTTGGTAACCTAGGCTATAACCCACTTATGACTCCCCCGTTCAGTGGGTTTGACGCTGTTATGAGGGTTAAAGCCCCAAGCGGCGATCCCCACTAACCGAGTTGGCGCATCGAACCATGTCGTAAAGGTTCCGGGCAGCTTCAACGAGATGTTCCTCTTCAACGCCGCGGTGATGGGCTTCGGCGCCAGCCAGCGACCCAGCGATGCGACGGCCGGTCGTGGCGTGGGATGAAGCCCAGGAAGTGGCTCTGTTTACTTAGCTTCCTTCTTTTTTGGCTTAAGAACCGATGTGTTGATTTTCGCCCCTGTTGCTTTTTAAAGGGCATCTAAGCACTATTGGAACTATGCCCATTTTTGAGCTGATGTAGTCACTATTTGGATGTTTGTTGCCAAGTTAGTAAGTGGGGATTGCAACTCGGGATTTTCACGCCCTTACAACAGATTGAACGCCACTGAACGGGGATATAGGTTGCCCAACAACTTAAACTAGCTTTGCCGAGGACCCAAGTGGAGTCAGTGGACCCGGATTCTCGTTTTGCACCGCCTCTAGTGTCCCCCCAATTTGCCCAAGCTGTGGTTTGCGGGTCCAACGGATTGGTCCAAACGGAAAGGCCTCAGCCGGATGAGCGAATTGGCCTCTTCGAACACGAGCGAATGTTCACCCCGGATGCAGTTACACCCCTGGTTGTTCAATCCTGTGGATGGTGGCGAAATGCGTTCGCACCACGAAATGAAACCAGGTGAAGCCATTGTTTGTTTTTATTTGCGTTTGGGAATCATATCAGAAACCAGGTTTTTGAACGGTGGTGTGCACCAGCCAATGAATGGAGCGGGTACCCTTCTGTCCGCTGGGGTATATATGTGTCAATACCCAAACTTGTGATTTTCCTTTTGGCTTTTTCACCAATCTGAAAAGGGTCACCTTGCCATGGAACCCTTTGGTGCATTTTACTTGGATATTAGGGCTTTAACTTTTTGCCAACTAATGGGTTTTCCATTAAACCACTAACAGTTAAACTCTTAGAAGGGGAGCAGAAAGGAACCGAGTTAGGAACATAGTCTTCCAGGACCCCTCAGGCCGATTCCATGTTAGGCGCGTAGGTCTTTGTCTCTTCAGCTGTTTCAGCCACGGGTTTTGTGCCCAGCTAGTCTTCGGAGTGGTTCAGAGCAGCTTTCAGGGAGGGTTCAAAAGGAAGGTTCAAAGGGCGGGATCTGGGGCTGGGGATAGAACCTGAGCTTCTTGAGGGTTCTGTTGGGCGATTCGTCGGGAAACAAGAAGGGAACCAAATCCCTTGAGGGAGGTTCCCCTTTTTTTAAGCCTTGAGGGGGTTCTCCTAATTGCATCAGCACGCAAGAGTGTAACGCCATCCTTTTTGCGAGTTATTTAAGATGAATGACTTGGAGCTCACTCCAAAATAGTTGGTGGACAGAAATCCCATGATATCCGCCAGGCCCCTTTTCCCAACCCCTGGGCGTGTCTTTTTTTAGGGGATCCCCATTTCTCTGCGGTGTCCTTGCTGGTTCCTTGCTGTTTCCCTGCAAAACCACTTAAACAGGTATCAGGTGGTCCCTGAAACAAAAACGACACAATATACATATGGCCGTGGGTCAACACCAATGGGATCCCATTTTGGGGTAGGTGCACCACCCATTTTAGAACCTATTTTAGAGGGATTGGGATGTTCACTGGAAGAGTTTGGGGTTTTGACCCATAGCCATTTTTTTCTGATCATTCCTGAGAGGTCAGTGGATGAAGCCGATCCTCGTGCAACTGGACGTGATGGTCATGAACGTCGCCAACTCCTACCGCTTGCAGGAGGAGTGCGACGTGCTGTCCTTGCTCTTGTCAAGGTGGGCTCGGATGTGGACAGATTTATGTGTGGCTAAGCCTTGGTTGCTTGGGTATCCAAACATGGATACCGAAAACAAACCTGTTGAACAAAACACTGTGAAAGAACGCCCAACATAAAATCAATCATGCGCAGCGCCGCGCTTTTTAAAAAACTCGTTTTTGATTTTTGTCGCAGAGTCCCCGCATGGTTTTTGTGGCAACGAGTTGGCTTTCGCGTGTTTCGGCTTCCATGGCTGAGGGTTCGCTTGGCTTGACATCAGCCTCACCTCCCTTTGTTCCCATGGCAATGCCTGACGATGGTTTTGGAACCCCCAAACCGAAGCTGCCGGGACCCAGGGGTTTCATGAAATATACAGCCACACTGCCACTAAGATTGAGGGTATATACCCCAATTTACCCTAGGGGTAGCTTCGGCTTAGGGGTAGTGGAACCCATTTTGGAGACTGGAAGCGGGAGAAGGCGGCAAGCTGCAAAAGGAGCTGCGGGATTCCACGAGCTTGCCACCCTTCAGGGCTCAACGGGACGGATTGCTGGTTGGTCACCTACTCTAGTGGTAAATGGGATCCACTGCGCAACATGAACTACATGGGTGGTCTTTGTTGTTTGAGGGTACCCTTTTGGTGGTCAAAGGAGCGGAACACCATGATTTGGGGGGGGGGGGGTCTTTTGAAGAAACGACACATTCATATACCCAGTTTTGGCTGACTTTCGTGCAAGCTTGCCTGGAACCAGTGTGCATTGACTGCCAGCGCGCGGAGCTACCGAGTGCTTGAAGGATTCCCTTGACACCTCTCCACGTTGGCGCCTTTTCCAGACCAATAGTTTGAGGCACACCGAAGTCGCATGTCAACACACACGGCGATTCACACCGCCATAAAGGTTTAGCCTTACTGCTGGATGTGTGTGTGTGTGCTCGTGTTTGAGGGTAATTCCCCTTTTTTGGGGTTGGTTTACCCTCAATCAACATGGAACCTGACAGGGGGTCCCTTTACAAAGGAATATGGTCCAAACCAGGACCCCCCTGTCAGGTTCTAGGTGAATTGTGGGTAAAGGAAAACCAAAAAGGCCACCGTTGCCATTTTTGGGGTTCCTTGTTTTTGGAGACCACCATCCCCGGATTTACCCTTTTTTATTGGGGGGGGTACACAAGAAAGCAACCCCTGCAGCCCTCCTCCTCCTCCTCCTCCTTCCCATCGTCCTTGGATGGGCTAACCCACACCGGGGCGGCATGCAGGTATCAGGGCTCCATTCTCCTCAGCGAGTGCGGGGCTCAGAGACGGCCTTGGGGTTTAGCTTTCAGGGAGAAGAGGAAGGTTCCAGGAGGTTGGGCTTACCTGGATTGCCAGTGGCATGTTGTTTCCATGCACTTTACCCCAAAAAACAGCAACAGTGACTGAACAAAAACAGCCACTTGGCTATCTAGGTAGTTGCTTTACACGGCTCCACGTGTCGCAAGCTTTTCAACCTCCTTGGCCAAGACTGGGCGACAGCTCGGGCAATTGTGACCTTTCGCAGGGGTCCCCTTTTTGTTCTCCCTTTGTGGTTTGCAGCTCCTTGTTGGGCCAAGGTGAGTGTCAATTATGACCTTTCGCATGGGTCCCTTTGTTTCCCTTTGTGACTTTCAACACCTTGGGCCAAGGGAGACTCCGAGTGTCCCGAAGGGGTGAGGTTTTTTAAGGGGCAACGGGGGTTTCCGCGTTCAAACGCGATGGGGGGAGCTCCCCCCCAGGTTCAGGGCCGTGGTGCTGGCGTCCCTGCGGTCTCTGGTGCCCAAGGCGTGGCGTTGGGTTTGCTCAGCCCGGGAGGGTTCCCGGCCATCCGATTTAACCAGCTTTTAACCAGTTTTTAACCAGTGTTTAACCAGTTTTTAGGAGTTGTTTATGAGTTTTTAGGAGTTTTTAGGAGTTTTTAGGAGTTTTTAGGAGTTTTTAGGAGTTTTTAGGAGTTTTTAGGAGTTTTTGGTTGGGGGTCCGAATTTAACCCGCTTATTCACTTTTAGCAGGGGATCAGAAAACGGACAGCCCTGGAAATAGCAACAGATTCGCCTCTGGTTGATTTTGATTGGTGGGTGTCCCCGAAATCGGGGTTCATCACTCGGCCAGGGTTTGCTTCCATCCGGGGCACCTGGTGATGGACATGTCGCCCAAATTTGTCTAGGTCCCCCAGTAGTAGTGCCGTTTTACCCCTTTTTTGGGTGAGGCTTCCCCTACTAAAATCGACTAAAGAAAAAAGGTTACCCTTATTCTAACCTCTCTACTGGAGGACCTAGTTGTGGCAGAATTTTGCGAATCAAAGAAAGACCAAATAGATGGCACGTGGCAGGAAAGGCATTGCTATTGAACGTGAAACTGTAGCAAAAGCCTCAATACGTTCACAGACTAAGTGTGTTCAGACATTCAATCATCATCCCAAGAGGCTGGTGTTGAATCATTTTCCATCAAGTAAGCGCACATGGACATTTTAGAGTACTTTGTTGAAGCACAGTTAAACAAAGTTTAAGCGATCCCTACTGTGCAATCCTTTGAAGTATACACCGCAACAATTAGTTAGTTACACAGAATAGGAAGGACCTGGGAGAGAAATGGTTCAGAGTACTCTGTTGCAGCACGGTCAAACCAAGTTTAAGCGGTTTATGAGGGTGAAATTGTTTACTTCCGGTGGCGGTGGTGCCATGTTAAAACAGTTTCCTGGGTGGAGAGGGAGCGTTTCAAGAACAAGACACCCACACAAACCTGCAACATATTTAAGATGTTTAAACACGGGCCAGCGATCTTCCTGATGGGGATGCATTTTGTTTCGTGACACTTTTTTTTGTTGGTGAGATACTGAACTTATCTTCAAGTATCTGCAGCAAGCCCAAAAGAGTGGCCCAACCCAATCTTGCTTTGTGTCGGAGGAAGGCATTTGCCTGTGGCGTTTGTTGTTCTGCATGAGAGTGGCCTAATTGTGGGAACGCCTTGGGTGATTTTGAGTGGGAACCAGAAGGAACCCCCGAGTTCACTTGTTTCAGGAAGCACTCACATAGGTCGCGTTCAGTGCGAACACAACTGGGGCTGTGTTTTCAGCTATTCTGAGCCTGGTGGAGCCAACACAGCTAGTGGACCAGACCCGCGACTTTGCTGAATTCCGCACTTAAAATGTCTTCTTCCTCGTGTACTGTGGGAGCTGTACAGAAATTTGCTATAGCTGCACACTCGCAACATTTGCAGGCGAACTTACAGCCCGGAAAAGGCTTAAACAATTCCTGGACATGTTTGCTTTGCCTAATACTGTTCATGGTGGTACTGGATGGGCTGCAGAGGCATTGTGTTGGGATTATGTTGTGGCATTGTGGCATTACCTGCTTTGGGTCGCAGCATCCTCAGGATGAACATAGGCGGTGGACACGCCATGATTCATGTTTCTGCCGGCCCGTCCCCGCCTAATGCAAGTAGTTGACCGCGTACTGGTTGAACAAGCAGCATGCTCCTTTCCAAGGAACGAGACATTTTGTCAAGGCATGCCAACTCTGCATCAAAGCTTGTATGGTTTCAATGGAAGCAAATTGATGTTCAAACATTTGCTCACAGGTTTTGGTAGCTCCTCCCAAATCTGACCCCAAAAACAAATGTTTCTCCAAGGCTCCTTTCATCCTACCCTTTGGGATTCGAAAAGTAGAGGGGCCAGATGTGTGGGGGAGAGGGATTTGCGGCACCCACATCGCATGGGTCGTCACGGCAAAATTGACGTGGGGCGATCCCTGGATTCTTGGCTTCCTGCAATGGCGACGGTTTCATGTTGGCTTCCCCAGACCAACAGAGGGGTCCATGAGGAGCTCAGACCTATGTGAATTTAGGGACTGATGACGTTTGGGGGATTCATGTCCACCAGCCCACCTCAGCTTTTCATTGCGACTGGAAAAATGCGGAACAACATCTCGAACCGTTTGGGGTCGTTTGGGGTCATATGCGCAGGGCTGGGACTCTGAGCATGAAGTGGCCTGGAACTGGTTCTGGGAGAACGTGGAGCGCATGCTGAAGGCCAACCTCAGCAAGAAGCTCCAGGCAGCGCCAAGAGCCGAGTCGCGCGGGCTTTGGACATGTTCAACCCTCAAGGTTGGGTTTTTTCCCCCTCAAGGGCGGAAGTCCGGGGATTATTTTTTTTTGCTGGGCTCATGGGCTGGTTCTTGGAAAAGGCGTTTGGACTGGGCTTTCCTTTGTTTCCAGAAGCCCTAGTCCAGCTCTAGACACGAGTTATTGGATTGCGTCCCTCTGCTTTGCCAAATCTGGCTTCAAAGGGCCAGAGATTTCGAGTGGAACAGATGCCTCCAGCGAACAGGTCGGGTTCAAGATCTCTCGTGTTTTCCTCATCTTTTTCCAAAACCACCCCCAAGAAGGCAACCCTCACAAAAAAAAAAAACACGCGCAGAATGTTGACCCCAAATCAATCAGAGCAGCGCGTCCCATTTATTCGGGGGCGTTCCCCCCTCCAAAAGTGAAATCTGACGCCCACTGAAAGGCAAGGGGGGCACTAGAGGCGGTGCCAAACGAGGCTCCGTGTCCACTGATTCCAAAAACTAGACCCCCAAGTACCTCACTTCCTGAGTTGGTGGACTTTAAACTTTTCGGAAAGACCAAATTTTAGTGGTAAATAAAAAGTTCGGACCTTTTTTGGCCAGTCAACTTGGGAAGTGAGATTACCTCACGAACCCTTCTCACAAGTCCGCGAACAACTACCTTGCTCAGAAACCCAACACCTACCCCCTGATTCCAAAACTACTAGTCTCTTCCATGAATACGGCCCCCTAATAATGAATATTGGCTTTTTCAGCTAAGGGCTCCCTCAGAAGCAAATGTACTCATCCCTGGCCTAAGATGTAACTGTGTAAATGGGTTGCGGTAACTTTGGAAGGGAATTTTGTTTGGTTTCGGTCAGCACAGATTAGTGCAGGGAAAGATTGACAGACAACTAGTGAAGTGTGTGCTTCGGCGACCTTGCGAAATTACTTTGTGTTGGACATTGTTGGACAAAATCCCCCAGTTCACATACATCGCTCGAGGGGAGGCAGGCCAGGCAGGGAAGAAGTGCAGGCAGTGTAATAGGGAACCCTTTGTTGGCTTCTTGCTGGAAACTTTCGCAATTAATACATAAGGCAGGCCAGGCAGGGAAAGCAAAGGCCTTGCAATGCAGGGATCCCTGAGAAGGATTCGAGATTGTTGCGTGTTCAGTTGGTAGGTGCAAACTCTAAAGTTCTAAAGGAAAGTTTGGCTTTGTGACCTCTGGTTAATTAGTATAGGATTAGTTACGAGGAAACAGCAAATAAGCATCCCCCGTGGAAAGGTTTTGAAAGTGGGACTTTGTCATTTCGTTGTACTACAACATTTGCAGGGCTTGGAAAGAGGGGCCTTGCCTTTGTTCCATTGAGACCGTGCCACGCTTTCAGCCGCCTGGCAAGCTGCACCCCGCGCACCGCGCGCTGCCCACTCCTCTCACCCCTCGCACCTCCGCGCAGGGAAAGGCGGCGGCCCTGGAAAAGCTGCTCAGCAGCCTGCAACCCGAGGAGCGGTTTTGGCTTCCCCAGACTTAGCTCCCCCTTTTTGCGGTTTTTGCTTCTTTGGGGTGCCCTTTGTTTTCCTGGGAGGTTTGATTAGGGGGCCCGTTTTAGTGGGGGAAACAGACCACTTGGGCTTGTGAATCCCAAAGTCATGCAATTGTTGGAGGCTTGATAGGGGGGGTCCCCTTTAGTGGGAGGGGATTCAGACCACCTGGGTGTGGCTTCAAATGAAACAGCAGGGTCAACCGCAGTTGGTCCATGTTTCCACTTACCAGGGTTCCATTGTGGTTTGAGCCACAGCTACTTGGGAATACCCCAAAAGGCACGGGCGAAGGTCATGCAATAGGAGGGATCTCCGGAACTCACTTGAGCAAGTGGGTAATTGGAGGGTAAGTGGCAATCTCTATGAACAGGTGCGGGAATCCGCCTTGGTCCTTTACCATGGGTTTTGGGATTACGACCATTTTAATACCGGAGTTTTTGACTCTCACTCAGTTTCTGTGGTCGAAATATGGGGGTTGAAGATGAGTATGTCTTGAAATGGGAATCGGACCCCTTAAAAAAGGTGGTGTTCTCTTTGGTTTCCCTGTACAACCACACCAACAAAAGTACCCTTTAAAAACAGAGGGACCCATATAGAGTTGCCGCTGGGGATTAAGGTGCAGCAACAGGGCCCTCTGGCTTGCGCCGTGTTTTTTGTTCCCTGCGCTTATTTCGGCTATGTTTGGTTCCGGTACCCCTTAGGTGGCGGATGTTGCCGCTTTGGATTGGTGGCTTGATTTGAACCTCTGGGTCTTGAGTGTGACTAGGAAACCACCCCAAAGCCACCAACACACCGAAACTCCAACCCACCAATTGGAAGGAAGCTCAGTTCAGCCATGGAAGTTTGCTAAGCTGTCAGTTGATAGCTTGAAGGCCGGTCTTTCTCTCACCAGTTTCGCGGGGCAAATCGGAAAAGTTTGGGGCATGTTGCCAAGGGCTGTTAGGACTGAACAACTTTTTGCCAACGAAGAGGGGCTTTCCGTACTAAACCACTAAAAGTTAGTCACTTTTAGCAGGGGAGCAGAAAGCAACCGAGGAACAGTTCGGACTCTTTTCGGCCCCACTCAGGAAGAGGGTTCCAGCTTTTGTTTTTTCATGCCGCAGAAGCGCAACGG
The DNA here is from genome assembly GCA_963377175.1 of Effrenium voratum. NCBI lineage: Eukaryota > Dinophyceae > Suessiales > Symbiodiniaceae > Effrenium > Effrenium voratum. Next base: position 46,499 of record CAUJNA010003543.1, on the reverse strand, counting down.
GAATGTGAAACACCCGGCAAGATCGGAAGGGCAAGGGCTTGTCGCGGTCAGAATCGATGTGGCCCCCCGTTGGCTTCCGCAACCACCCTACCAAACAATGAACCCAACCTTAAACTAGCCCAAAAGGTGATGCTTCACATCACCCAAAAGGCAAATGTGGTTTCAATCCATATCTGCCTCAAGCAAACAAACATCAGAACCCAGCCCCCCCCCCCCCCCCGGGAAAAAAAAAAGCTGAACAAACAGCTTTTCTCATTCGCGAGTGGTTGACTTCCGGAACCAGCCAGGAGTTTTTGGAGCTTCGCCGGGGCATCTACCGCAAGCGCGGCAGCCTGGATGTGCCCGGACCGGCTGCGCACACATGTCCTTTAGGGGTCATTAGTTTGACGGTCTCTGGGGGTTATCAAAATCAGAAATGGGGGTTTGTTGCCCTTTAACCCACCACTTAGGGGGTGACTTTGACCATGGTAGAATCATGAGGCCAGTTTGCTTCCAGCGTTTTGTTTGTACCTTGCGTGTTCTTCAGGGATCGGATGCGGCTTCCTCAGGTGTGCACTTGCGCAGTGGATTTGCTCGATGCAAAGAAAGCCACGCGGAGACAGAATCAACTTACCCTCAAAGCAAACGCCGGAACCCGAGGTTCGGGACATGGTCCCTTTAAGATTTTTCGAATTTGTCCAAACCAGGACCTTTTCGAACATCGGGTTCTGGCCGTTAATTGGTGGGAGGTAAGTGAATATGGAGTTGAGTTTGAGTTGTTGTTCCACACTCTTAGCATGATGGAGTGTGCGACGTATGGAGCGAGTGCTGCTCGAGCAGACACGGTGCTGCTTGAAAAGGCTGGCTTCCGGCATGATCACGGTGCTCATCAGAAACAACCCAGTGGTCCAAAGCCGACCTTTTGACTTTTGACCTTTTGGTTTGCCTAGTTTGGTTCCTATTTTTAAAGGTCCCAAAAGGTGATCACCTTTTGGTTCTGGGTCCCTAAGGGGCAACTGAGACAAGGACAGGAGTCCTGAGGATGCCGTCGAGGGAAATGTGATGGGCACGAGCAGAGTGCTTCCAGAAATGAAGATGCTTCTAGCTCCACGTGTGCAGCTCTTCTCGCGTTAAAGATGCACGGACACCCATCCGTTTGCCGACAGGTCATACATACATATAAGAAACATTGCTGAGAGAGGGGTGTTCTGCGGGAGGGGTGCGTGACTTCTGCTGCTCCAGTTTCTCCATTGTTGAGCTATTGCCCTGCTTGCGCCGAATTGCCAAATTGCAAAATGCTGCCACGGTGAAAGCAGGCTGGGCGGGTTGTGAGAGGGAGAAAAGTAGGCGATACCGCAACCATCTTGCAGAGTTCCCGCTGGACGGATGTTGGGAGATACAGCCGGCGAGGCATTTCGGATTTCGGACAGCCAGGCGGCGAGATATTTGCAAACTGTCTTGCCCAGCGGCGAGATTGTGGTCCTTCACTGTTTCCAGCGGCGAGATTCTTGGCTGACAACACCAATCGCGGCGAGATACTCCAGGAGTAGCTCTCCGCCCAGCCCTGCCCTCGAGAACCAGAAATCTCTCCAACTTGGGCCTGGTGCCAACCCCCTCAAAGTGGAGAGCTACTCTGGGAGTAGCTCCCAGAGTAGCTCTCCGCGCCTATTTGTGGGGCCTTTCATGGGCTGATTTGGCCCAAGTCTGTCTGGTTAAGATTGTGTTGGTTCCTGAAGCACTCAGTAAGACTCCACAAATAGGAGCGGAGAGCTACTCCCAGAGTAGCTCTCCACTTTGAGGGGGTTGGCACCAGGCCCAAGTTGGAGAGATTTCTGGTTCTCGAGGGCAGGGCTGGGCGGAGAGCTACTCCTGGAGTATCTCGCCGCGATTGGTGTTGTCAGCCAAGAATCTCGCCGCTGGAAACAGTGAAGGACCACAATCTCGCCGCTGGGCAAGACAGTTTGCAAATATCTCGCCGCCTGGCTGTCCGAAATCCGAAATGCCTCGCCGGCTGTATCTCCCAACATCCGTCCAGCGGGAACTCTGCAAGATGGTTGCGGTATCTCCTACTTTTCTCCCTCCCATAACCTGCCCAGCCTGCTTTCACCTTGGCAGCATTTTGCAATTTGGCAATTCGGCGCAAGCAGGGCAATAGCTCAACAATGGAGAAACTGGAGCAGCAGAAGTCACGCACCCCTCCCGCAGAACACCCCTCTCTCAGCAATGTTTCTTATATATATATATATATTATTATAGTTATTTATTTATTTATTCATTTATTTATTTACTTATTTATTTATTTATTTGTTTGTTTGTTTGTTTATTTATTTATTTATTTATTTATTTATATTATACATACACCGAAACAGACAAAAAGGCGCCTTTTCGCAAAGCAGCAGACAGTTTTTAGCCGACTTCGAAGTCCTAGGTATATATACACATATATATTCCTACACGCATATACAGACAGCTACGTGTTGCTTTTGCCCTCAGCTGGGTGAGCTGTCGAGTTAACGCAGGGCCGAGGCCCGGTTTTGGCAGAGCGGCGCCGGAGCTGCCGGATTTCCTGAAACGGAAACCGGGGAGGGGATTTCTGGAGATCTTCATTGCTGAATTTATCTTTTGGACTTTTGGAATTTTGGAATTTTGGAATGTGAAATTGGAATTGGAGTTGGAATTGTTTTTTTGTTTTGAATTTTGGAATTGGAAGTGGATGTTTATTTTGAATTTTAGATTTGGGGAAGACTAGACAAATGGAATTGGGTCCCGGACCTCCTCAGTCCCTCCCGACGGTCGGGTGAATGCATCTCCATGATTTTTTGAGGGCCATTGGCTTTCGAGGTAAGTCATTTCTTGTGGAAGTGAATGACTAGGTCCCCCCAGCAATTGGTGCAACCGCTCTTTTTCCCCATTTTTGGTTGGGAGGGGGAACCCCCTACTAAAATAGACGTCCTGAAAAAAAATCCGGTACCAACTTATTCTAACCACTCAAATCTGGAGGACCTAGATGAACCTGTGGGCAACTCTTGTTGCATTGCACTCTTTTGCGGTAACACATTGGTTTTACGACACTGGCGTCTCCTCCCAAGCCATTTTATGTCTTGAAATAGACCACAGGGGGTGGACGAAATCCTGCACTTGGGATCTACTCCAAAAGCCTGCAAACAAAAAGGTTCCGAAAATAACTAGGCTTGCAGAGAAGAAACTAGGTCTTCCAAAATGTGACAAAACATATTGCCAGTGCGGGTTTTGTACTGCTTTTATACGGGTTTTTACCGGGTTTCAGGACGAGGAGCAGGTGCTTAAAACCTGGTTTTCGCTGCCCACCCCACTTCTTGTAGGTTCTTTGAGCAGCATGGGATAAACCTACCAACTGGTGCCCATCGGGTTCTGTCCGAGTTAGACAATTTACATTTTTCTGCTAGGTCCCCCAGTAGTGCTATTCTCTCCCCTTTTTTTTTTTGTTTGGGAGGGTTCCCTTACTAAAATAGACTACAGAAAAGAATTCGGGTACCAACTTATTCTAACCTCTCAAATCTGGAGGACCTAGTCTATCTGAGGAGTCAGCTCCGCCCGTCCAAGTCGCTGAGGTTCTTCGAGCTGGCGCCAGCCGGGCAGGACTTCTTCAAGCAGTCCACCGCGCGGCTCTACTTCATCGCCGACAAGCGACGTGGCGAAGAAAACGGCTATGGCTCAAAAAACATGGCATCTAAAATGGCTAGCTAAATTCCATGGCTATGGCAATGGCTTTACCAAAATGGCCCCCTAGGTAAATGGACAAGAGTAAAACCTGCGGTTTGCCCCAGCTCTTAAATTTTGAGCCACACCCACTTGGCTTAAAGGCGGATCGACGGATCGACACCGATGGCCATTTTCAGCCTGAGCATTAGCTAACTGCTGGAGGCGAAAAAAACCGGATCGGCATGGATGGCCGCCTGGCCGATTGTCCCACTCAACATGACGCAAAGGAGAAAAAATGGAGGTGTCACCAATCACCAGCCAGAAAGGGAGAGCAAGAACTTGAAGTGACAACTTCTGGAGGTGTGGCCAGGGGTGTTTACTCATATGACTCGTACTGCCGTGTCTCTTTTTTGAGAATCTCCTGTTCGAGGTGGTTTAAAAAGGAACCAAAAGGAGAACCTGCATTTTGGGGGGGAAGGGGACGGCGGGTCCCCAAAAAATGGCACCCATATTCAAACAATTGCACATTGGTCTCTCAATTTGGGTGGCGTTTGTTTGTGCCCGGGCCAATAAAGGCGGCTCTGAACGGCGCAGGAGAACGCTGGGATTTTGAGAAAGCCAATAGTCATTGAGCTTCTTTCCTTCCTTTGTGCTGCCTGCAATGCAAGGGTGGACGCTCAAACAACAACGACTCTGTTCCTGGAAAGGCATGTCAGCTGTGCCCAAGAGTGCTGCGTAATTAGATCACCAGCAGGTTCCAGATACTGAGGACGTACCGACGATCGTGCCTGTGGACAAAATCCACCAGTTGGTAGTTTATCCCGTTGCAAGATCGGGTTTCATGCATTTGTGGTGCAGGATGTCCGCAAAAATCAATCGGCCGGGTCCAAAAAATCTGGGGTTCCCCTTCCATTGGGCTGAGGGGATTCGCTGAGGCTTCAGGCTTGGATGGCTCGAGGCTGAAAACAAGTCAGCCCTGGTAGCCCCAGATGCCATCTTTCGAGCTTGCGAGAGGCACCCTTCTTGAGCACAATTGTTTGGGCCATGGGAGAAACACTTGAAAGAGACTCAGATGTTTTTTGATTGACTAGGGCGTATGTTTTTTGGGACCCATAAAATGGTGGTGTTCCTGGTATTTTTCCCTTGAACACCCTTTAAACACCGCACAAAATGGGTATGCTCAAAGCCATTGCCGCCCGAGGGTCATCGAAATGACAGTGGACATGTACCACCACCCTCGCGAGATGGTGGAGAACATTTCCGCTTTGGGTCTTAGACCCTTCGGCAGCAAAGGTTTGGAGTCGTGATTGCGAGAGGCGAAGAAGCACCCACGAAAGCTGCAAACACCTTCATGTTTTAGGGTATTGTGAACCACCTGGCTTTCAATGAGTACCTCTTTTTTAGTAGATAGTTGACACGATACCCGAACAAAAAGCGGATATTTGGAGCTTTCGGGGGGTACTCTGGCAGACGGCCCTTTCCAGGTCTGCTTTCTTGAGCATTGGGACCAAATGCTTTAGCTGTGAGATAAGTTCGATTTGCCTGCTCTGAACTTATAGCACGTCCATCGGATCAGCCAACGGCAAGAGACATCATGCGGAGATTCGACGTTTTGCATGAAGCTGCCGCGGAGAAAACCTTCAGATTCATGCGGGTGGGATTCCCTTTTTTGGGGAACCGTTGTGTGATTGGTTTTAAAGGGAGACCAAAAGCACACTGCTTCGTTTTGCGGGTGCCCCTGTTGCGTGACACACCCATGTGCTTTCCCTGTGATGTTTTGTTTGCGCAAGGTGTTGGCAAGATGTACTGGTCGAAGCATGCAGTACTTGACGCCATCGACTTCTTGATAGAAACGTTGCGCACTGAGCTTCCGAAAGATTCGACCTGTGAATCAGGCTTGTTGAAGCGCCTCGCAAGCAAATCGGCAGTAGGATCTTCAAATGCTTGGATGTTAGGACTTTAGCTTTTTGCCAGCTCATGGGTTTTCCCACTAAAAGTTAGTCACTTTTAGCAGGGCTTCGCAGATTTCGCCACCGAGGGCTGGGTCCGGGGTACACTTGAAACTCTTTGGACCGCCGCCCCAAAATCCCAACGTTCAACTGCCCAAAGCGTCCAAGGCCTGCCTGGAAGAACCTTACGCTCCGCGTCCCGTTGTTGTTGTTTTTGTTGGTTCGCCTTTTTGTTTTGTTGTTTTTGGTGTTTTTGTTTTTTTTCCCCGGCTTTTTTTTGTTCGCATGTGTTGGTTTTTGTTTTTGGTGTTCGCATGTGTTTTTTGGTGTTCGCACGTGTTTTTGTTTTGTTTTGCTTTGTTGGTTCTTGTTTTTCCCCTTTTTTCCGCCTTTTCGCCTCAGGGCACGTGGGCTACGCCATCCCCATCGAGCTCTTCGCGCCCTTCGTCTCGGCGACCGTGGAGGTGCTGAGGGGCCTCACCACGGCTCCTCGGCCGGAGGCTCGCGGCCGGAGGCGGCCGAACTGCGGATGAACGGCCGGAGGCGGCAAAATGCGTCCAGGAAGAATATTTTGTTTTATTTTATGGGCCCCTGCTGGTTTTGAAGGGAATCTATCACGACTTCCATTTGCTGAAATGTATATGTTTTGTTTACCCTTGTTGGATTTCATAGGAATTTATCACTACTGGACATAGGTTTTCTATTTTTTTCCAGGGGTCTTAACCAAATGAAAGTTGAGAATCTTGTTTTGTCGGCCCCTGCTGGTTTTGAAGGGAATCTATGACTATTGGAAGTATTCTTATTTGTTTTCCAGGGGCAAGAACGCAAATGGAGGTATTCCAGGCGGGTGCAGAAGGATGTGTCAAGTCAGGGTTTTACTCAAGTGTATGCTAGCCCGGGGCAAGCTGCTTGAAGCAGTAGCTAGCCGCTAGCTCCCTGCAAGTTGCACCCTTCATCGGGGTCTCGGTTCGTAAGACGCACTGCAGTTGTATTTGCAAGTAGTTTTTCACTGTGGCAGTGTGACAAACACTAAGATTTGGTGGCATGTTGTTTGCAAATGTTTGCAACCACCGCTGATGTTGCTGTTCAGTTGCTGGAATCCAACACAGTGTAGATGGCTGTAGTTTGCGCTGATTATTATAAAGTGTCCCTCAATTTGAATTTTCAAGGGTTGGCTGGACCTCCTGAATATGGGCTTTGCCACTGGAGAAAGCTGCCCAGTAGGATAGATGCGTCATGTTCTTGTTGCCAGCGCAGGCGGGTTGGTTCCGAATTTTGAGACCCCGACAAAAACCCTGTTTTGGAGGGAACCGTTTTGGGAGGGTAAAAGGAAACCAAAAGGACTGCAATTTGTTTCGGGGTCACCCATGGTAATCATCTCGGAATTTTCGTGACCGCTTCTCCCAGGATGACACTGCAGAAGAGGCATTTAGATGGTCCCTGACGCTGATCGGCAAGATCTTGGTTCGCACCACCATGGAAGGCCTTCGCGTCCGGGAGATTTTTGGGGAGAGCACACGGTGGTACACTGGCTGCATCATGCCTAGGTCCCCCAGTAGTGCCCTTCTCTCCCCTTTTTTTGGGGAGGGTTCCCCTACTAAATTAGACTACAGAGAAAAGGGTACCCTTATTCTAACCCTCTACTGGAGGAGCTAGATGCATATTTCTGAGAGATGTCTGTTAGATGTTCTTGTCGAGTCGCAAAGTACCAAGTCTGTCGTTCGCGGTCCGTTCAGTTTGAGGATCTTTGTGTCCGGTGGCAACGTGCTAGGTGGCAACTCGTAGAGTGGCGAGACCAGCACGCTCAAGCTGACTTGTAGCATTTTTTGGCCAACCTGTGTCATAGTAAGCACGCCAAGTGTGGCAACATTTTGGATCAAAGGGAGGGCAGGTTGCCGGTTCGCAGGAAGGATAAGCTGGCCTGGTGCTGCCAAGCCATGATGCGCGTGCGGGGCCAGCTCGAAACAGGCCCATGCGCCATCTAGCTTACCCTACGCCACTCATCCTGCAGCGTACATGTTGAGGTTTGCTGCACAAATGTTGGTAAAACACGGGTGTTTTGCGCGCGTGAACAACTATGAACTTGCACAAGGGCAGCGCAGGGCGCAAGGGTTGTGGTGTTGATCTCGACCCCTGTAGCGCGATACCAGCCGATGTTGCGCATGCGACCAGCGCGAAAACAGCCAGTGAAGTCGATGAAGCGGCAAAGCAGGTTTTCCACAGAAAACGCTGGTAAAACGATTTTCGCACGTGCGCAGCTGTCTGCAACCCCCCCGTTGACGCAAAATGTCGCGGTGTGGCTCGAAATTCCAGGGCTAGGGTTGCGCGGTTTCAGTCTTTGGTTCCATTTGCCAAGGTGCCACATTGGCACATTCTTTGAGCCATGGCCAAGAGTAACCCCAGCCCGTCTGTTAAAGTCTAGTATTGAGCGGTGCTCTGTCCGATCTGCTCGCTGGTCAAGGCGGCAAGATCTTTCCGTCCGGGGTTGGCTTGTCTCGTGGGATATAAGGACTCTTCAGATTGAGGAAAAATGAGAAGACGAGCAAACGAAGGGAGACAAAGGAGAAGAAGTTGAAGACGACTGGATGTTCGGAACAGAAATACAGAGAAGAAGAGGAGGACAAAAACAAAAGGAGAAGCAGAAGACGAACACACAAAACATGAACAGCAATACTAAACAGATGGCAAATCAGTATCTGTAGGTACAAACCCCTATTTGGTGTGGCCAGCATCCAACAGCACACACCCATGTCTCCGTGGATTGACAATCCTCAGCTGTATACTGCTTTGCTGCATGCGGTATTGATTAATTAGTTGGCAGCCACACTGCATTCAACCCCGATTTCAGGATATGAAGAGGGCTGCATCTCAGGCTGAATGTGGATATTCTTTCTCCTTTGGTTTCCCTGCCAAACAATCCCAAAGCGAGATCCCCGTTGTGAGGCAAGCCATGTAGTCTTTAACTAGCCAACCAGTTGGGCGTATGAGAGCACATGCACTCCTGGCAATATGAACTAGTGTGGCAAAAATCACATTTGCGCAGGCTCTACCATCGTCATGAAGGCCGTGAATACCAATCAGGAGAAGGCAGGATTTGGAGTGTCCGGACTCCCGCATTGCGGGGTTGAAATCGCTTCCCCCTTTCACACCTCGACCATACGCATGCCAATCATGCTGCTTGTTTTCACTTGCCGTTTGCATGCATTCCAGCCTAACCCAGCCAGTTACCCCATCCAGCCCAATTCTCTCCACTCAGTCTCCAAGCCCAAACCCAGTCCCAACCCCAGGCCACGTTTGTCCATCAAGCCCGTTCAAGCCCTGGCACCCCGTCAGGCTTGTTGCTCAGGGTACAAAGCTCACAACGGACGTGGAAGTTCCATAGAAGTGGGTGGCGCATCGTCGGCGTCCTTTTTGTCCCTCTTTTAGCAACCCAAGCTTCAACATGGTATCAAAAGCGACATGAGTCTGTCATTTTTTGAGGGTACCCCCTTTTTTGGGTTTTAAAGAGAAAACAGAAGGAGACCGTCGATTTTGGAGGGTTCCCTAAAAGCGACACACCAGTATGGCCATGCATTCAATTTACACCCAACGCCAAAACAGTTTCCTTTGGATTTCCTTCAACAAGGGAAGCCTCAAAAAAGGAGCCACACCCAGTGATACTGCGGACCAACATTTGGTGCAGACAGCCCTGCTGCAAATGGATTTCGAGGGTACCCCTTTTTGTGTTTTTTTTTGTAGGTGAACCCAAAGGAAGCATTCCACTCAAGTGAGAAGACGCCCATTTGGTGCCCCATAGTCTAAAAACTCCGGATTACCCCACAGGACCCACACAAAAAAACTCCGCATAACTCCCCTTCTGCACCTTTCCTTTTGGCGAAAACCCGGAGAGAAGTCCAATTTGGCCGTACCACTCCACCCACCTCCCTTCCCCCCCCCGACCCAACCCGACCCAAACCGACCCACGGATGCTCAGCCCGGCTCGGCTAGGCGCTGCGGCGGGCCATCGCCTCGGTGCCGCGGGGCCTCCGCGCCATGGAGCTGCTCAACGTGGCGGCCGCTCGCCTTCCGACGCCGACGGCTTCGTTCGACGCCTTCGCTCAGGGACGCGGAAGCGGAAGCGTCGCGGGAGGGGGGGGGGTTTGCAGGGGCTGGAGGTGGGGGGGGGGTCCCGTAGGCGGGGGAGGGGGAGGAGGGGGAGGAGGGGGACGTGTTTTGGGGCCGGCGCCCGGTAAAGTGAGAAAATGTCCGGGGGGGAGGGGTGAAGAGGTCCTCGAGCTTCTTTCACCAACATGTTTCTGGGTCGCCCCGGAAGTGTTTGGATCTTTGTTTCGTTGCAACATGGCTATATACGCAAAGTGGTGAAGAAACGTCTTGGTTGGCATGTGTTTTTCATTTTGCTTGTTGCAACAATGTTTTTATATGTATAAGCCTCAATTAAGCTTGGGAGCCCCTTCGGAATCTTCAACTTGGAGACCTCAACATGAGAACGGCTCCCAGTTTGGGTTTGGACAATGCAGGGTCCCGTTGAACGATGTTGAACGAAGTCCATCTGATAAGTGACGTTTCACTTTGCTTCGGCGCCAAAGGCAAAGATCATTGCTTGAGACTAGGCCGTCCTTGTGGAAAGGCATGCCATGATGCTTGCATGAGGAAGGAACTTGCAACTGACCTTTAGGTTTCCAGCATGTTCGGTGGTTGCGACAGTTAAGCAAACGAGCACCGAAACATAAAGGACTTGGGGCGCAAATAGTCTTTGAACATCCTCTGCGAAGTAACATTGTTGCCAATGAAAACGCGGCTTGCATGTTTGACGTTGGCCAGTCCAGTCTGCGCTGAGTCGAACGTCCCAAGCTAACTTGGCGACGTTGGCGATTCCCTGCCATCCCCTTATTTGTTTTGTTTGTTTTCGGTTTTTAGGGTTTTGTGATGTTTAGTGGAGGTGTCCATTTCAAGCCACCAAATGGGTATGGGTCATATTTAATCCAACACCATCGGGGAGGTGGGCACGCAGTCCATCTCGCCGCTCTACTGGGCCATCGAAAGCGGAAGTCTGAACGTCGCCAAGGCGCGAGAGAGAGAGAGAGAGAACGATGTGGCTAGGTCCCCCAGGTGCCCTCCCTTTTGAACCCCTTTTTTGGTTGGGAGGGGGAACCCTACTAAAATAGACTGCAGAAAAAAGTTGGTACCCTTATTCTAACCTCTCTACTGGAGAACCTAGGAGAGAGAGAGAGAGAGAGAGAGACAGATGTGGAGATGTGTCGGAAGAAGCAAATGTATGTGGGGCAAACTAGGGGAGAACCCACAAAATGGCGGTTTTCTATTGGCGGAATTTCAAGATATTTAGGTGTGGCTCGTTTGTGATGGAGGCTCAGGAACCCAGAAGCAATCTGTGGAGGAAGCTCCTTTCCCCCTTTTGGGTCCCATGTCAAAATGTAGGGGAGTAATTGCAGAGTTCTGTCGGTTCCCTTCCGGTTGGTTTCCAAACACCATCCTGGGATTCGCTTTGAGACTCAAATACTTCGAAGCGAGCGCCTCGATGCCCAAGGGGAAGTTCCTGGATTTTGAGCGAGTCATGTATCAAGGCGCCCTTGTCCCCATTGGCCATTTTAGAACCTAGGTGGTTCTACTACTTTGTTCCATTGGGGTTCTGGTAAAGCCTACACAAACCTTTATACAACGATGTTAGTAGAACCAAAAGTCGATGGTGTCAAGGCGCCCTGGAAATGGTTGCCAGAAACTGGCTTGTGATTTCCAAGATCTCCTGACACGTCGACTGTTTTGAGGATTCCTACAAGAGGTTGATAGGCATGCTGTCAATAGTGCCAGCCATGGGAGACACTGAGTGGTGTGAACTTTTTTAAACAGGTGCCGTTTTGCTTGCAAAAGATCTAGCGTCACCCGAGCCACTTGCTCAAACCTGGGTAGATGAAGGTTAAAGGATAATCCCACCCTTCTCAATGGGTGCAGCCGCCTTCTTAATTCTTTACATGGCTCTGGGTAGACTATTTTAATACCAAGTTTTGATTGTGACTTCTGCTACCAACATTTGAGAATAGGGTGCGCATGCGGCATAGACCCATTCTAGCTCTGTTCCCGCTATAGTGCCCCCAACGCTATCTGCCGCTCACCGTTGTGCCCAGACACCCGCTAATGCCATTAGGTGTCCTTTGTTTTTTTTGTGGGGTTTTTAGAGGGGGTTCCTTTGAGAGGTGTAACGCTGACGGCTTCGAGCAAGGAAGAAGGTTGGTGATAGTTTATGACTTCCCTGGAGTCAAGCAGGCCTTGCAGAAACCCGGGCAAATGGGTGAGCCCTTTTTTGAAGTGGACTTCGGGACCCCCAAACTTGTGGTTTTCCTTTTGGTTTCCCTTTCAAGCCAAAAGCACCACCTGCCCTCGTGCCAACCTCAAGATGGGGACTTGGGCGGGGGAGGAGGGACGGGGGAGCCCAAAGAAGGCCCTGTTCTTGGCGCCTTATTCAGCCCCTATTTGGGCTCCCTCCCCCTGTCCTCCCTCCCACCAGCCCCCATCCAAAATCGACGAGCCCCATCGAGCCTCGAGTGCAGGCGATGGTGATCGACCTGCTGACCATCCGCGCAGATCGCGACAACTACTACTACGGCTGCCTGTAGAGCAGAGGGACGTACGTCTTTGAGTCGCGAATGGAAGGAACGCCCCGTTTTTGGAGGTGGCCCCCTAAAAAAGGACCCCCCCCGCCCCCCATCTACCACTGACGTGCATGTTTCGTCCTTGGAGTTCAGTTAGATTGGCAGTTGCTTCTTTCGCCCAAGGTAGACGGCATCGTCATTTCAAGCGCTTTCATGCAGAATGCAGACACAGTAAACAGGATGATCAGAATCAACCGAGTGCAAACGGTTCCTTGAATTCGACACTTAGTTCAGGCATTCAGCTCAAGCGCGTCCTGTTCTCATCTGACTAGGCATGCGCCCCTTTCATGGGAGGATTCACGGTGTTGTGTCAAAATTTCTGCAGCCACGCTGTGACATGGTGTGACTCAACATGACCTAGAATGTTTAGGTCAAGTTTGCGTAGCACGCAGTAAAGGGAATGAACCAATCCTCGGCATTCCTTTCTGTGCAATCAGTGACATCTGGAGGCTTTGCAGCATGGTGTGGTCAAACTCCATTGCGGCTGTGGATTTCTGTCTACATCTTCGAAGTGATTTGTTGTTAACCATATTGTTGTACGGAGATATGTTGACGCACTGGCATGCAACCTTCGGAGCCGCCGGAGTGTCAGGCTACGATGCGCTCTTCACCCGCCATCCCGACATCATCCGCAAGCTCAGCACAGCCCTCAGATATTTTGTTCGCCCGGGTCCTTAGGCTGGATGTACGTGGACCCCATGTGGCGCCTTTGCATCAGAAGCTACTTGAGCCACTTGCTCAAAACCCGGGTAATTGGAGGGTAAGGGACAATCCCAGCCATATTTGGGTGCAGCCGCCTTCTTAATTCTTTACATTTCTGGGATTACGACCATTTTAATACCAGGTTTTGAAACCTGGACTTGGACCTTTTGGGGTCAAAATTCATCTCTGTTTTGAGATGGAGATGCCACTCAAGACCTGTTTGCCTTATTCAGATCTCCATCCAAGGTGGGAGTGTATCAGTGGATTCCGATACCAGATGCACAGCACTTTTGCATGACCCCAAAATGTTACAACCGTTAACGGGTTCATGGTCACAGCTTGCCTCTTGCCGATTCCATGACTAGCACTTTCACGTCAGAAATGCTGCACTTGGCCAGCTGTCTGACGTGATGCTGGGCCGATCAAACAGTCTTCCAGATCTGTACTGGGAGAACGACACAAATCAAGTACCACGGATTCGTTGTACTGCATCACTGATTGCATGAAATTAAGGGAGGCGGGAGGTGCATGATGTTCACCCGCCTTTGACCAGGTTTTAAGTAGGGGACACCAAAATGGAAGTGTTTGCTTTCACTTCCCTTGGCAAGCCCAAACAGATACCCGCGAAAATAGGCACATCCATGTTTCAGTGCGAGGCACTGTTCTGCAGTACAGGAGAAGCAAGCCATGTCGTATCAGCCCTAGGCTGACTCCGCGCCCATCCAATTCCCAGATTTTCGCGCGGTCTAAGACACGCCCCAGACCTCCCAAGAAAAAGAAGCAAGGGACCCGCAGGTTCCGCGTTTCTTTTTAAGCTTTCTTGAATCCTCCCGGGTGCTGTCCCGCCCGGAGCCGCTTGGAACCCTCCGAAAAGAACCCTCCCTGCAAGCTGCGCAAGCCACCCGCATCGAACCGATGTCTGGGCCGATCGAGCCCCAAAACACTTTCAGCTGGTGGATACCACAGTGCTGTTTGTGTCCACCGCGGAAGCTTCCATTGGTCAGGTTGAGGAGGGGTTCCCAATTTCCATGTACCCTCTACAAAAACCTGGGGTTCGACTCCCCGAAGCACCAACTAAGGGTCACCTGAGCTGTGTGTCCACTGGCTCGTCAGCTTCCATTCGCAAGCATCGCAAGCGTCGTCGTTTTTCCCATCGGTTTGAGGTATAGACGCGCCAGACCTCCAATGGCCCTTGCTGGATGGCTTGATTTGGCGGTCACGGCTCACCAAAGAAGGCCGGTGGATGGGCCATTTTTATGAGGCGAAGGGGGCCCCTTTTGGATTCCCAAAAGAAGCCAACCATTTTGTAAGGTCCCCATTTTCAGACACACCCATTTGCGGGAAAGATCAGTCTGAGCGCGGGAACATTTGCTATATCAATGCTTCATTGTGACCCATGTAGCTTGGTGGTTCCCAGCCATCCGGTTCAACTTAGCTTTTCAGCTTGTTAGTTGATTTTGTGGTTGGATTTCCGAATTTCACTCACAAGTTAACCGCCGCTCTTGATTAATCAGCGGTCCAAACCCCAATAGCCTAAGTTGGTTTAGTGGTAAATCTCCGGCTGACCCACAAGTTCTTCACTTTCAGGGGATCAGAACACGGACAGCCCAGGGGCAGGGAGAAATCGCGATGGGCTGGGAGTCCGTGACTTGAGGGGTCCGTGACGTGTCTTAAAATACAGGGACCCTGTGATCCTTGTAGTTTTTTTTGTCCAAAAAAAGAATGAAAGGAGAGAACACGAAAAGAAGGGTGCCCTCAAAAACAGAGAACCCCATTTCAGAGGGGAAGACTTGCTGGCTCTCAGGGAAAGAGTTGGAATGACCCCGCAAAAGAACATCCCGTATGGTTTCCTTTAAGGGATTCTCTAGGTGCGTTCCCAAATCCCAATTGATTCCCCGAGCACCAGCAAAAATAAAGGCCTTCCATTCATGAGGCGTTCTTTTGGCCAGGGCCAAAAAACACCTTGACATGCCGTTTGTTGGCTTCAAGCATCTGCAAATCTGGGTGGTTCCCAGCCATCCCCTTAGCCTTTTGGCTTTTGAGTGTTTAGTGGTGGTTTCCATTTAACCCTCTAAAAGTTAGTAGGGCCCAGAGATGTTTGCGCAAGCGGTTTCACAAACAAGCCACCTGCACTGCAACTGATTGAAAGGCGTCCGCAGGCGTCAAAGGAATGCCGCCGGAACTCCACGGCCCGCGAAGGTTTATGTGGTGCATTTGGAGTACCCAGATTTGCACCAGAGGTTCTTTCGCTACCTTCAGGAATACTGAATTTACGGCATTTTTGTTGGCAAGTGGTAGTTGTTTGTATGTTTTGTTATTTCTTGTTTTTGTAGGTGGCTGCAACAAATCATGTCTTTGCTACCTAAACATCAGTTGTCACCGTAGGACATGCTAAAGGAGTATCCATGCTAACAACGGAAACATGTAGAATCCACTGAGCAATCAAGCTGGCTTGCACCATGACAAACTTGTCTGCCCACAGAATGCTGCTATTTGGCAGCAAAACACAACATCAAGGGCTCATCCACAAAGGGCATGGAGCAAAGTATCTCAATGTCACAGCTTGGTCTTAGCAAGGAAACATGCGCATTGCGCTGGCACCGCCCCTTGAATGGCTATTTGGTTGACTTGGTTCTGGCGTCCGTGGGAAGAAAAAAGGTCGTCTGAAGAGGGCGCCATTTGGTTCATGGCATTTGCAGTGGGCCCTCCTTCGGCGGGTCCTCCTTCGGCCTTCGAGGCCTCGGTTGGTCGAGGGCTCGTTTCCGGCTCGGGCCCGCGTCAGGCGTGCGCCGCGTGAACTTTTACATCAAGCCGCTCGGCATGGGTCTCGGAGTCTGGGAGTTCTGTGATTGGGCCGATTCGAGGCCAACTGTGGAGACTTTGTTGTTCTTTTTGCGCAGGAATGAGGCTTGCACCAAGGGCCATTTGTGTAAAATGTGATAGTCCTAGAGAACTCGTTGTTCTTTTTGCGCAGGAATGAGGCTTGCACCAAGGACCATTTCTGTATAAAGTGATAGAACCCGCTTAGAATCTGTGCGGAAAGTCTCCATTTCGAGCCCAGCCTGCCACTTGCCAGGCACCTTGTGCAGGATGCCGAGGGCAACTTGAACCAGGCCGGTGGCCCGCGCCTGCGACCCAGGGCCACGGGTGAACCTGGACAAGCCCCAACCCCCCCACAAAACCAAAGAAACGATTCCAATGTAAAGAACCTTCACCGATTCCAGAGAAAAACAACAAGGTATTTCCCTTGACCTTCCCCACAAATCGAAGTGCAACCTGGCAATTTGGTTGTGGGATTTTTCTGATGAATGAACTTGATGCTTAACGGAATTGGTCCCCGATGAGTGGGGGTTCATCACTCTCGGAGGGGGCAGACTTCCCGATAGGACGGCTAGAAATCCGTGAAAGCGTGGATCCCAGGCGAGCCACTAGGCAAGCCCTTGGTGACCTACCATGCAGGGAAACCGAATCACCGGGTAGTGTTGGCCAGACGCCCGTTCTTTTTGATTTCGTGCTGTGGATTTGACTCTGAGAGTTTTGCAGATTGCTGCCTTATCTTCAGGCATGTCCCTTCCCAAGAGTTTCCGGCCAAGCCTTTCGTCCTTGCTGGACTTGTGTTTGCTGGCCTAGGTACTCTGCTTGCTCAGCTTGTGCCAAACCTTCAACCCGCTGGGTGCGCTGTGTTCCTCTTTGCAGTGTCCCTTTAAAAATCACCCCCTGAGTTGGACTTTAAACTTTTGGGAGAGACCAATTTGGCCAATTTACCAAGCCTGAGATTGCTTTTAAGGAAGACAATGTTGGTGGTAAATAGACAGCTTGAACTTTTTTGGCCAGTCCACTCAGGATTTCAGAAGAAGAGTGTCCTCTTTTCCCATGGAGATCCGCTGGAGGGCGTGATAGTATCGCATGCTTGCCCTGGCTGGGTGGGGCAATGTCCCCGCGAGTCTGTCAACAAGGGACACCCCTTTGCGACGGTGGTGATCATCCCCAACCGTCGAGACAACAAACATGGCAAACAGTGCAGACTTGTGGTTGAACAGACCAATTTTCAGGGCGGGCTAGGCAACCGTCTAAAAACACCGAGACCACGGTTCTCGTACAGGGGCCCCGTTGATGCATGGCTATGAATCTGAAAGAGTTGGAACCACCTCGCAAGTGGTTGGCGAACATGACCCCCCATCTAAATGATGTCCACCGCAGAGTTCTTTGTTTCCCGAATAAGCACTTCACCTTCATGAACAGTCTTCGACTTGGGAAGACTCCATGCTGATCGTGTCAATTTGAAACACACACAACTCGAGGACCATCTTATGTAGGGGACTAAGTCATTACTCATGGTTGACTCCTAGAATGACTGAGTTTGTTTCTGACCCACCCAACCCCATTCTAATGATTCAGGCCGTTCTATTAGGTACTTATCTAAATCGCATCATAATGATACAGCCTACGCACTCACGGAGTAGGGCCTGAATCATGACTAAAGGTTTTCCTTTTTACATATGAGTGTGTCTCCAAACCAAGGGAACCTCGCGAATGCTAGTTTTCCTGTTGGTTTCCCTTGAAAACCAAGCAGAAAGGGTAATAGGCAAGGGTACTCTCCTGCCAATCAACATGGAACCTGCCGTTCGGGGGTCTTTCCTTTCAAAGGGACCATTTCCCCAACGTCAGGTTCCATGTTGCAGTGATTGGTGGGAGGGGACCTTGAACAACTAGAAAAAACAAAAGAGCCCATTCTTGAGAACAGCCCACTTCTGGGGAGGGTACCTTGAAAAACCGAAGAAAAAAAGGAGAAGAAAAAAAGAGAAGAACAAAACAGAGAAGCAAACAAAGAGAAGAAACAAGCAAGAAAAAAATAAGAAAAACCCGCGGCCCATGTCTTTGAGCCCCGGAGAACGGCTCGCTCCACACGTTCCCCCCGCCAGACCCGCAGGCGTTGGAGTGGCTGGCGGATGCTGCGGACCCCAAGGTGATCTCCCACTCCGTCGTGGTGGCCCGGTGAGAGATGGGTGGGGGGTGGCTCAAAGTGGTACCAAAATGGCCACCTTCATAGGAGGGCCCGCTTGTGGGTTTCAACAAACAGGTGACGAGAGGTTTAGGGAATGTGTAGGCCCATAGGTGTCCTTTTTGGTGGTTTTGCTAGGAAAATAGATGGCGATTCCTGGTTGACCTGGTGGTTGAATCATCTACCAGGGCCATCTATTTCCCCTAAAGGACACCTATGGGCACCTTGGTAAATGGAACCAAGGACTAAAACCAGCGGTTTGCCCTAGCCCTTTAATTTTGAGCCACATTCAGATGGGGGGGAGGGAGGAGGAAGGGAGGGGAGTGGGGAAGGGAGCGCGCGATCCTCGGGCAATTTGAGCCTCACCTCCCATTGGCTGAAGCATATGTTTTGTCTTGCCCGGTTGGTGTCAAAGGGAATCGATTTCGCTACTGGACTTATACATTTTGTCCAGGGGACAAAAATGCAACGGAAGTGTTCAACCAGAAGTCCGCACTTTTTGCCATGTTTGTTGTCTTAACGGTGAAAATGTTCAGACCGACACGGTAGGTTTCCGCTTGGCTTCCCTTTCAGAGCGACCCAAGCCGCCGCATGGCGCGGTCGACGGATCCGACGGATCCGACGGATCCGACGGATGGCAGAGGTGCTCTTTGCAGACCTCCTGTGGGAGCGGCTCATCATCTACCAGTTCCTCACGGGGTCCGGGGAACCGGGGAACCGGGCTGAGAGGGGCAACTCCCCGAAGCTCCAAACCGTTTCCTAGGTCCCCCAGTGCCCTTTCTCACCCTTTTTGGGGGGAGGGTTACTAAGATAGACTACAGAAAAAAAGGGAACCCCCGAAGCTGCAAACCATTTGAGTCGCTCACAATCAAAACCCGGCTAGATGAAGTAGATGAAGGTTAGGGACGATCTCCGCGTTTTTCTCTCAGATGGAGATTTTAACCTCGTGGGGAACTCCCGAAAGGTCCGCGGAGGCACTTGTGTGATACATTGAGTCACTCGCTCAAAACTCGTGTAGATGAAGTAGATGAAGATTAGTAAGGGACGATCCCAGCCATAAATAGGTGCGGGAATCCGCGTTCTTAGCGCGCTTACATGGTTCTTGGTTAGCCAGTTTTGTGCCGGGTTTGATTGTGACTCATTTGAAGCCCTGGATCTTGCGGGTAAATGGGAAACCATCGGGCTCCAAAGCACCAAACCGATTCGGCTCCAAACCACCAATTAGGGGGTAGCTGAGAAGATTTCCATTTGCCGAAAATAATTTGTTTTTGATCTTCCCCCGCTGGTTTTAAGGGAATCGATTTCACTACTGGAAATGATAGTTTCTTTCTTTTGGGGGGAAGGGTTCCCTTGAAACTCAACCAACCAAAAAAGGATGCCGGATATTTATATATTTGTCCCATGGCCACTGGGCAGCCGAGCGGTTTTCTTCTTTCAATAAGGGGACCCCCTTGTTGGTATAGGGGGCAACCAAAAAGGAAACCAGCCAGGCATGTGTTGCCGAGCAGCCTCGGCCAGCGCTGCTTTTCTCGAGAATCATCCGTCCACGTGCGACGATCAGACCTGCTGAGGCAGGTCTCGTTCACGTTTCAAGGAAGCCCTCTGATTTCAGGTGGGTATGATGGCCTTGGCACAAAATGAAACTACCACGACAGCACAGGTCTTAGTCCTTGTCAATCCGCTTGCCCGGCTTCCATTTCCGGTACCTTATTTTTGACCAGCCACGAGCATTTTTGAGAGGGTAGTTTATAGCTTTACCTTTGTCAGCACTCGTTTCCTCAAACGAGCGAACCCTGTCAATTGCCTTGCAAGGGGCCCAACACAGAGAAACCGCGCAGGAGGCTCTACTTCTTGTTCACCTTGATCATCTTTGTCATCAGCGCCTTATACGCACACGAGCGTGGTACTTAAAGGACTACGGAAATGATGACCACCAAAGGGTCCAGGACCCATTACACAGCTGTGTTCCCCCATGCCCCTGTTTGGAATCTCCACCAGTGGGTCAATTTCAACGGAATCTGCCGGAAAACTGATCAACTTTCGGAGAAATCCAGGGACCCCTGTTAAACAACAACACCTAGACATGTGTCGCTTGAAATTCAAGGGACGGGATTCTCTCCGGCCGACGGTTCAGATCGGAGTGGGGTTCATGGCGTCAGCTATCCGCATGGATCACGCAACTCACTCGACCATAGTGCTAGACACAACGTGTGGTTCATTTGTGTAGGCCCATCAGGAAGTGAGACAAGCACATCTTTGGCACCATGGAAGATAGTCAACGATCTTGCCTATCGACTTTGCGTAGGCGTCAAATGTGGCCCATGTTGATTGAGTGACGCTCGGGAATTGAGTGATGCTCGGGAATGCTGCAGTCCTTTGGTTCACTTGCATGTTGAAGCAAGATTGCAAGAACGTGCTACCTATTATTCCCGCCTCATTTGACGCAGGATTGCTTCCTGAAATTGAGGGCGGGAAGTGGCGGGAAAGGGTCCCCGATAGCAACAACTCAAAGAGACCAAGCTTCTTTTGACATGTTTGCGTGCCTCTTTTCCAAAATATGTTTTGTTTGTTTTAGTGTTGTTTTGTTTGTTTTGTTTGTTTGTTTGTTTGTTTGTTTGTTTGTTTTTTGTTGTTTGATTTTTTGCGGGGGGGGGGGTGAAGGGAAGCTGGAGCAAACCACCTTGTTTGGAGCTTCCTTTTAAAACTTCAATCATCGCTGGGAGCTGGTTTAGATTGGTTTTATACACCATGGCGGGGCCACCTGTCTTACTAAACGGACACACCACACGTACGTGTCGCCTCAGGTCAGTCCGCGTCCGGAGCGGGCACTGACCTGAACCGCACAGCCATCTTCCTATGCCGATGCTTCGTCTACCTTGGCAGCATGTGTGGACCTTAGCGACACATTCGTCATGGGCAGAATATGGGTGCGTGTATGTATGTGTGTGTGTGTGTGTGCGTGTATGTGTGTGTGTGTGTGGTGTGTGGTGTGTGTGTGTGTGTGTGTGTGTGTGTGTGTGTGTGTGTGTGTGTGTGTGTGTGTGTGTGTGTGTGTGTGTGTGTGTGTGTGTGTGTGTGTGTGTGTGTGTGTGTGTCTGTGTGTGTGTGTGTGTTTGTTTCGGTTAAGACCCGCATGTTTGGTGGTTTTAGAGGGACACAAAAAGGGACAAGCGTCATTTTGGGTGTCCACTAGGAAAGGAACCGCACCCTTAGGCACTCGAACACCAGACAAATCCGAAAAACAAAGGCTCTTGTCGGACAATTCTTGCAGGCACTGCGGTAGTAGAGGTTTTCTCGATGTCCCTTTCTGGAGCCTCCAAACGTGGTAGTTTCAGTGGAAACCACCAGCAAATTGCCACCTTTTGCGGGGAAATCCAGCGACACCTGTTTTTAGTGCACGTTAGGCCTTGCCTGTTTCAATTAATATTAATGACACCCCTTCTTCACCAGTGCAAGGGGGGCTTACTTGGGGTTACGTGTTCTCTTGTGAGATCATAAAATGAGGTCAGGAATCTGTTGGTGGGTGACTGGATGACCCCCAAGAAGACCAGTTCCTGGTCGGTGACGTTCCGCAGTTGGCCAGTTCGGCGTTGCATTTCTGTTCTTTTTATGGCGTGCATTCCCAGCAAAAGACACAGATATGCATGCTTCCGTTTGCTGTTATTTTTTTTTTTTTTTTGTATATATATATATGTTTTTTTCCTTGTTGGTTTTAACTGGACTCTATCACTACTGGACATATATGTTTTTTCCATATGGCTTGCATTCCCAGCAGCGAAACATACAGAGATGCATGTGATGCAACGAGACCCAAAACTCTAAGGGTAGATTCCCCATTCTTTCCAACCATCGTTCTTTTTCAAAAACCGATCGCTATTTTCCCTGGGTTGCCGGAGGTTTTCTAGAAAGATCCGGATCCATGGAAAGAATGGACATGGAAGGTACCCCTAGAAGAACTAGCACAAATGAGGATGTCGACCGTTGGCTTTTCTCTCCGCTTGCTTCGCCAGTGCTGCATGCGTCTTGAGGTGTGTCCTGGCCGCGAGCTACTTGGACCAGTCGCGAGAATCGATCGGGGGCGACGGAACTCCGAAACCGGGACCCAAAGGGAACTCTGAAAAACATGCCTCGCATGATGTGGGTATGGGTCAAAATTAAACCAGCAGGGGACCGCAGGTTTAGTCACGGGTTCCAGTTTCCAGGGCAAGCCATTTTGGGTACCCAATTCTAACCCGCAGCCATGTGGGTGGCTCGTCCCTCTTTTAGAGGAGCCATAGGAGCCCCCAAAAAAGGCGAAAAAGGCATTGCTTTTCCTTCTGGTTTCCCTTCAATCCAACAAAAAGGTGGTACCTGGATCGCCAACTGCGATCGTTGTTTTCCATGCACTTTACCCAAATAACCAGTGACGGAAAAAGCGATCGCAACTTGGCTATCTAGGTACCCAAACAGACGCACCCATGTGTGCAAGCCCACGTCAGTCAGAACAAAGGTTTGCCGTGTTTCACGCTCACAGGGCCGCCGAATGTGGTGGTTTGTTCAGAGTGCAGGTTCGGATCCGATCCATCCCCACCTTGTCTAGGTCCCCCAGCTAGTTGCCCTTTCTCACGCCTTGTTTGAGGGGGAGCGGGAGGGTTCCCCTACTAAAATAGTTTCTACAGACAAAAAAGGAAAAACAGTTCCCTCTATTCTAACCTCTCCAGTGGAGGACCTAGCGGTTGTTATTTTTTTTTGGGGGGGGTGGAGGGGGGACTGGCAGATCTCCATTGGTACCTCCCATGAACAGCCGGAACCTGGCAGGGAGGGGTCCCCTTCAAAAACGGGGCAACGTTTGGACCCGAAGCTCAGGTAGGTGAAAGTGGGAGGGTAGGGATCATGGGCCCGGGTGAAGTTGGTGACGACCTCCGACCGAATTCACCCCAAATTTTGTGGTTTATGTGGGGAGTAGCCCCCCAACCACCTTGATTATTTCAGGTTGGTGACATATTTTATGACTCACCCAGTTTCCTTTCTTTCTTGGGCTTGCATTCCCAGTTGAAAGGGGCCCGGGTAGGGTGGATCATGGGCTCGAGCTCCGATCACCGAAAGCGCCCGCGCCTTAGGCCAGATCCAGCCGATCGTCATGGATCTGAGGGCGGGCGCCGTGCGCAGGCGCTGGGCGTGCGCTTCCGAGTGGGATGGGCCGAAGTTCTCCGAAGCTTCCCGTGGCGAATCACGGGCTATCGTCGACCGAGTTTCGGGGGGAAGCTTGATTCGGTGTTCCACGTGTCTTGGGAAGCGGAAGATTCGGCTTTACATGAGTCTTAGGAAGCTTGATTCTGTGCAACCTGCTCCCGGGTCCCCCAAGTCCTCCCATGTCCGTCCTTTGAGGCTTATTAGTAAAGTGAATTGAGGTACACAGGATGATACAACCATAGATATGTAATTCATGTCTGTATCAGTTTCTATCATCATCCTGAAGATTGACGTTGTAATTTTAGGCGAGCAATTGGAGGGTTCTCAAGATGACTTTGAGGGCGAATGCTTCAACCACCGCTTCGAATCTGGATGCCGCGCTTGGACCCAGACGTGAGAGTTGCGGACCTTCGGATCAGTCCAGGATCTATCACGTGCCGGTACCGGAGAGTCTCTGCAGCAACTCCAGCTGCACAGGGGAATTTTGTGGGAAAAGGGGCGATCGAGGCAACGTCAGGCAAGTGGATAGTCAGGCTGAGAGAACCCACAAAGCTATGGCAAGTGGGTTAGTACCCGATCGCCCCCTTAAGTGGGGCGTGAAAATGACATGTGATTGAGCTATCTCCCTCCCTAGCGTGGCGATGCGGTCTTTGTGACTGAATCGCCCCAAAAGGATCCAACAGAACCGTTTAGAAGTCTAAATGTCTTGTTGATTGGTGTCCCCAAACGCCCCAAAAGGACCTTTGGAAACTACTGGCTTTTGTCTTAAACCAATGAGGGTTAGACCTCTTGCTCTGGGCTTGGAGCAATCCAGCTATGAAAGAGGCGTCTTTGGCTTCACTGAGCGGGTCTGTTTCAAGGAAGCCAAACTCGGCCCATTCCAAACGAAGAGCCATTGAGAGCCAAGTTGTCATTTTAGTATTATTATGATCAATATCATTATTAATTTTATTCAATGTGTTTCTTGCGCTTGACGTGCTCCTTTGGCAACCTTTCACAGAAATGAGGCCGTAGAAACATGTCATGTCGAAAGCAGGCAAGTATCCGGAGGAAAGGAGATCCAATGTGTGTGTGTGTGTTTTCTGAGTATACATGAGTGTACACAGTATACCTACCTCGTTTTGTGGCGTAGAGGGACACCAACTGCAGGACCCGTATTTTGTAGGGTCCCACTATACCCACATATCCTGTTTAGATGCTGAAAGCCTTCCCCCTTGACTCCCTTCGGCACTGTTTGAAGCGGAGAAGCTCCTTCAGGACCCGCAAAGCTCAGGTTTGCAGGAGGCGGGCTACTTGGTCCTGATCTTCGGACTGACGCCTGGCAGCACAGTCGACTCGATTTGATCGAACTTGATGTGCGATTGAATTGCTGATAGTAGCTTCGATTCGAGGAATCTGCAATGGTCAAAACTGGGGACCCCCAAATTTGAGCAATTTGAAGGCACGAATGGATGACTGTATTCGTCTCACTCTTGTTTGAGCACTGTCCAAACAAGTGTCCCTATTTTTTGACACACCCTAATAGACAGAGATATTGAGAGCACCGCATAAGTCAACCTCAACTGTTTGAGGTTATTAAAGACCATTTCACTCTGCATCATGCCTGGATTGCCGAATCATCCTTGGAAGCAATAAGGGCTCGCAGCAAACGATTGCCTCATGCAGTTCAGACATGCGTACACATGTGATCAAGCTATTGAGATTCGCTGACACGTGTGCTGTGTCAGCATGGCATGCTTTTTGAGTTGCATGCGGTCCTTGGCCCCAGTTTGAGCGGTGCTTGGCCCCAAGGGCAGCGTTGTGAACAAAATACTGTGGGTGGACGAAATCCTGCACCACCCAAGAAACCCCAAAATTATGATTCCCCTGCAAATACCAACAAAGAACCGGTCAAGGCCTGACATATTCACAGCCCGATCCTTGCGAGAAGGCAAATTCGGAAGAGAAACCGCTTCTTGGCACTATTTTGGCTGCTTACAGGGGCGGGGTACTTAGTAAGTGGTGAGTACGCCTGGGTGCGAAAACCCACAAGAGCCATGGTTATAAGTCTCCGTTCAGTGGGTTATCTCACCAGGCTTACTAACCACTTTCTACCCTTTTAGTTGGGGACGGCCAGCTTGTCATTTTCCCAAACCCTTTTGCTTGAAATCCTGGTATCATCTTTCAACTGCTAGTTCCCAGCTCAAGGGTGGCTGACATAAATCAACCATGAACGCCCAATTTTTCGGGCTCCGGTTCATTTCAGAGAGTCTACCATTAGGAGGGCTTAGGCCGCAATCCGAGGTACATTCCTGCACAGTGTAAAAGGCCGCGCCAATACTCACAGGCAATCTCTGGGGATGCGCCAAAATGGGGGGGGAGGGTCCCAATAATGGCTTGTTGATTTCTTGCTGGTTTCCCCTGCAACAAGCCCCCTAAAAAAGGGGCGCCCTAAAAGCACAGAAACACACAGAGACACAAAGACACACACACAGACATACAGACACACACACACACACACACACACACACACACGGGGGGGGGGGGTTCTCAAAGTGATTTTTTCAGTCTCTGAAACCTCGTGTTTCCTTTGAAAGATATGCCAAAAGGACCAGCCTGCAAACCACGCCCGGGTGAGCATCTGAATGCGCCCTTTGTATGCCCATAGAAATTTCCGGAGATCCATGCATCTTCCAACCCACGTCCGGTCCCAAGGATCATCATGTGCATCGAAGAGCCAATCTTCCGGTGCCTAGGGAGCTCGGAAGAGCCGCTCTGGCTCAAATTCTGAACTGTGATTAGGCAAAGCAACCCTTGTTGGTTTCTCAGAAATACCGTCTTGAATGATGCTTAGGTTTACCAAGGTCCCCCAATAGGCCCGTTCTCTCCCTTTTTTGGGGGAGGGTTCCCCTACTAAAATAGGCTACAGAAAACAGGTACCCTTATTCCAACCTCTCTACTGGAGGACCTAGATGTTTAAGTTTACCCTTCCTCCCACAAACATGGCACCTATGAGAGGTACATGGAAGATCAATTTCCTCTAGAAGGGACCCCCTGTGAGGCGCCATGTTGGAGAGAGGGAGGGTAATTCTTGTAGAGAGGGGGATGCCCTGAGCAGGCGTTTTTTTTTTTTTTTTTTTGTTCTCTCTCTTTTTTTTAATAAGTAGAAAACATATATATATATATATATATATACATATCGTTGGTTTGCAAACGTGACCCTTTTGAGTTCTTTTGAATGAGTTACCCATTTTGGCACATGGAAGGGGGCATGTTGTGGAAGATAGGGGACCCTCACCCCATGCCCAGCCGCATGTGGATGTATCTTTTTTTAGCCCCACAAAAGCTGGTTGTCCTCTTGCTTTCCTTTCAAAGCCTACACGAAAGGGGTACCCTCGCACAACAGAGACAGACCAGGTCACTGAGAGCAAGATGAAGGTAGGCAGTAAATGTATAAGATTGTTGTGTGGTTGGTTTGTTTGTTTGGTTTGTCAATTCTGCGCTTGCGAGGAATGAGTGGATCATGCCACTGCCCCGTGCATGTGTACCTGCGCTGGCCTTTGTTTGCGAGTCTTTGTGTTGGTGCCATTTATTATGCTGGCAAATCTCAGGATGGTTCTCAGGAATTCCATGTCGGCCGCTTGACAACCAGCCGTATTCCCTACTGTGGATGGACAAAATCCTGCAGCTTCCAAGAAATCTCGGTGGCTGCTGACTCCCCTGTAACTACCGACAAACGTTATGGCTTCAACCATGGTTTCATTTCCTGGTGCGATTTTCTGCATTTCGCAACCCTCCACAAACAAACCACCACGGGTCTTTGCGGGTCCATGTGCGCTCTCTTTTTTTTGGGAGGTACTCGAGCGCGCCTGAGGGGACCCTGTTTTTCCAACAAAGTTGTTCGACCTCCATTTCACCTTTTGGTTTGTGGGTCCAACAAAATCTGGTTGGGTGTGGAGAAAACCGGGTTTCGTAGGTGTGCTTTTTGGTGGTTTTGGTCGAAAAATAGATGGCGATTCCTGGTTTATCTGGCGGTTTAATCATCTAGCAGGGCCATCTATTTGCCCCAAAAGGACACCTATGCGCAAGACGATCACTCACCATAGGCACGGAGAGCGTTGAATAGGGTGGCCAATCACTTGCTCTGAGCAAGAAATGAGAAATGGAATCACCCCAAATCATTAAACAATCCAACTGGTGGTCGCAAGACGATGGCTCACCGTAGGCACCCCAAAACCATTAAACAATCCAACTGGTGGTCTCCTTTGTTCGCGAATACCCTGTTGGTTCATTCCCGCCTGAGGTATGGCTTGTTCAGCTCTGACTGCCCGCAAGCCGCGGGGCACAAGGAAGTCTACTCAGTGGTTGCAGGCCTGGAAGCGTATGGCATCCTGAAAATCGGGGGAGAAAAAACAAAAAAACGCGGCTCCGGTTTGGTCCCGGAACTGAGAGGTTGTCGGTATCATCATCATCATCATCATCATCATCATCATCATCATCATCATCATCATCATCATCATCATCATCATCATCATGGTCATCATCATGACTAGCCTCTGGGACTTAGCCGTAGCCGAAGGCAGTTCACCAGGAAGAAGTAAGTCAAGCGTCTCTCAGGACCTTACGACGTGTTGGTGGCAGTTCAGACTGCGATGGATTCTGCACATCAAAACAACTATACTTCAGGCGGCTTCGAGTTGTGAGAAGAACATTCCCACCCCCTTGAATGCGGAATTTGGGGAGGGGGAGTTTTGACCCCTGGAGATCTCCAGTCATGGTTCCCTTTTTTCTGTGGGGGCTCGAGAAATGGAATTGGAGAACCCCAGACCCACCCACCCTTCTCTAGGGGGGATAGAACTGAGTGATTTTTGGAAACTGAGCCTGCGATATCTAATATCCTAGCCAATGGTGATGCATCAAATTTCTGCATGTCGACAGTCAATAATTCCGATGGTTCTCAGAGGTGTCAAAGAAAAATCTCGAAGGCTAGCAAGCTGTATAGATACACACGGAAATTACTCCAGCTATGCACGATCTGTTTATAATGTACATGTACGTCTACATTATATTATTTTACCTATACACAAGCTTTTGATGTTGGCTTGATATACGAGAACAACTTGCACACACACACACACACACACACACACACACACACACACACACACACACACACACACACACACACACACACACACACACTAGCGCAGCTTTTTGATCCAGATCTGAACTGAACTGGAGATACATGGAGAGATACATGGTTCCCCCCGTAGAGTTCTGCTAATCGCAGTACGTGCAGACAAAAACCAATCGGTGGCCTGGCGAAAAACAAATTCCACCGTGCAGTTTTTTGCGGGTGTTCTGTCGCCCGGGAGTCTTGTGGGTGTGGCTCAAATTAAAGAGCGTGGGTTACACGGGTTTTGGTCTTTGGTTCCATTTACCTGGGTCGCCATTTTCCACTTTTTTGAGCCACAGCCTTGTGGAATTTTCCGAAAGGGCTGCTTTGGGCTGCGGCTACATGGATTCGTATCTTTGGAGGATTTTTTACTTTCAGGGATGGCTGTTGAGAATACAAGCTCTTCACTGTTCTTGGCATGTTTTTTTTGTTTTTAGTTTTTTGGTCCAGTCCATTTTTACTGGGTGTCTGCAAAAAACCGTCAGTTTTTCGCCAGCCCATACCAAGAGTAGAGATGCAATGGAAACCCTGCAGTTTCTTCAGGCTTCCCAACCCAAAAATTTTCAGGCCTCAACACCTTCCTGTACTGGGTCCTGATCACGGACCTGTCCATCCTATCGATGAGGATCTCTGCCTTTGTGCTGGTGTGTCTGCGGGTCATGGCGGAGCTTGGGCTCTTCTTGTCTCTCCGAGCAAAATTGGGTGGGGGGCCTTAAGGTGTGCGTTTCCCCTTTGGTTTCCCTTAGAGGAAAACCCAAAGAGGGTACCTTCAAAGAAACACAAGCCCGGGTAGGCCTTTTGAAGGAAACCCCTTCAAGGGTGTCCATGTCCACCTTTCAAACGGGCACCAAAGGGAACTTTACCCTTGGCTGTGCCAACATTTGGAGAGAAGCGATTTCGATCCAAGTGATGCCTTTGTGAGGCGGACGGATAGGGGAAAGAATGCCACATGGTGGGGGCAGGCGGCGACTCTTGAAGCATGGTGCGCAGATTTCTTGGGCTACCCCTTGTTCTTGCTTTTCCTTTTGCAAGTGCACCGAGCCTTCGCCCACGTTCCAATGCGGCACATGGATCAGTTTGAGTCACTGAGCTCACTGGGCTCTCGGTCCGGTGAGCTCTCTGAGTTGGACTCGAAACTTTTTTTTTCGGGTTTCGACCATTGTGGTGGTGAACACAACGTCGAGTTGCTTTTGGCCCATGGCTGTGGGAAGCTTGGGGTTGGTTTTGGGCCATGGACTTCTGGTTTGCTTTGGTTTGGTCCTTGCAACCTTAGGTCCAATGTTTGGGAATGGACAGATGAAAACACGGGCACAAATGCTGATAATATGGGTTTGTCGTTTAGGGGATCCCCAAGCATGGCTGGTTTCCCGTTGCTGTGCCTTCGACCAAAAAGGGCCCCCAAAAGGAAAACCGATTCCTGGGTTTCAGTCTAGCTGGTAATGCAGGAGCGGCACCCAGATGGAGTCAGATGGTTTTGGGACTTTACACTCGGGTTGAGCCATGGGCATAGGACGAGAGTGTAGCCCCGCCCAGTGCAAGATCTTAGATCTAGAAATTCCTGTTGACATGGTCCACAAACCATCGATGTTTGTATAAATTCCTGCCCAAAGAAGGGCATTTGCCGCTTTGAGAGCCCTCATGTATATATGAATCCCCTATAGCTCAACAAAAGAAAGCAAGGCCAAACAGTCACGCCACAAGAGCCCCTGATCCTCTTTAATCTGACTGTTCCGAGGGTCGCTTTATTTAATGTCAAGCTCTCTTGAGGTGGGTGTCAATGTCCAAGATCAAAGCCTCAGGTACTTTTGAAGGCTGGTCTATTTGACATTTGGGTATCTAGAGTAAGTCTTGGCAGTATTAGATACGGTGCTGGGAATATGAGAGCAATTCCTGGCAATGCTAGATTAGAATTGGCAACATCAAATTGTGCATTGGCAAGTCCAAGTCCATGCCAGCCCGGATTTTTGCCACTAAAGAGGGTTTCCCTGGCTATTGGCACTGCCTGGATCGCCAGTGGCGATCGTTTTTGTTTCCCATGCGCTTTACCCCAAAAACCGATCGGAAATTCTGACTGACCAAAAGCGATCGCAACTTGGCTATCTGGCTGTGGCCGATTTTTTTTAGATCCCAAAAGTTCGATCAACCCAACGGCCCGGCACGGCCAGTCTGAGTCACTGAGGCTGGCCCTGTGCTTCCTGATCTTCGCCTTTGCCACCTCCATCAGCACCCTGAAGCACGGGATCCCGGACTTCGCAGGCGGGCGCGCGGTGGTCAGGTGTGCTCGGGTGAGCCGGATCGGGCTTCGAGCCGCTGAGCTGCGCCGAAAATGCGGGGAAGAAGGCAGAAGAATGGAAAAGAAAAGGTTGAAGGTAAAAAGAGGAGTCCGTATATGTATGTTAGTGTAGCAGGTCGGACATTGTTGCTATAGAAAATTTGTGACACCCGTGCAATTTATCATGGTAAATGGTTTAAGCCTGGGAACGACAAGTCTTCCCCCTCATCGGTGGGTTGGTGGTTTACCCCGGTGTACATTGTATGAACAAGCGCGTTCGTGTTTACCGAATATCATTTCGCATGGGAGAAGTGTAAGGTTTCCACATGCTCCTTGTTGTTAAGGGTGCGATTTGCTTTCCTACCACAGACTTGACTTACCTGTTTATCAATTTTGCTCTTTTGGTGCTCCACCACTTTCCCTTACCGAGAAAAAAGGAAAAAACAGACCTTTCCGGATCCGCGGGATCCTCGGATGCGCAGTCAGGGATCGGCCTGGCGGGGATGTCCCTGCTGTCCATCTGCTTGGGCATCTTTCCGGCGGAGAAGTTCTACGACATCGAGGCGGGCCATGGGGCGTTGCGGTCTTGGCGGTTCGGAAGCAGCCGGCTAAGTCGTCCGGTGCAACGGAGGCTTTTTTTTTGGATGTTGATGGTGATGGTGATGGCGCTGATGATGGTGCTGATGATGGTGCTGATGATGATGATGATGATGATGATGAGGAGAGGAGGAGGAGGAGGAGGAGGATCAGGAGGTGGAGGAGGATCAGGATGAGGATGACGATGATGATGATCGTGATGGCGGCGGCTGCACCTTTGAAGCAATGCAGCCAGTCCATTCCTGAGGCAACGAATCTAGTTCAGGCTGAAAAGCGACGCCGAACAAGCAGGCAAGCAGACCTTGCGTGTTCATCTTCTGGAGCTAGTGCAAGATCCGGCATGGTCAAGCGCAGTGGAAGCCCAGAATCAGGATCGCTCACGGTCAAGAGACGACATGGCCACAACACGACATGACTCCGTTCAACAAGCAGGTTTTGTGGAGAAAGCGCGGCTTGGAGCACATGCGTCCGTTGCATGGCTTTCTTGCTTTTGCCAATGGCCTTATGTCCTTTGAGGATCCCTGTTAGGGGTCATTATGTTGGTTCTTTGTCTGGCTCTTGTTGTCAGAAACTGAGGCTTCCCTTCAACCAAGGGTGTGACTTCGATGGTAAGCTCGCGAGGCCTGCTTTACTCACTTGCCCAAAGCGAATTGACCAAATCTGACCTTTGTTTCTTCCCCTCTCGGTCTACCCCTCCTCACCATTTGTGGTAGCGTACCTGGAAGATCATTTTCTTGCAGGGACTGTCAGGTGCCATGGCAACGTGGGAGGAAGGGTAGTTTTTGTCAAGGTCGCAAAGGTGTTTCCAGCACATTCCCTCTGAGTCTCCTAACCCAAGCGTACCACTCCTAACTCCTAACCACGAAAGGCTTTTTGCTGGCCATTTGGGGTTCAACCACGAAACTATGACCCCCCAATCACGGAAGCATTTCTTGGGGTGTCTGTTTGTGTAGGTGTTAAAGGGAGACCAAAAGGATAACCACCATTTTGTGTGCGTGCGTCCCCGTAAAAAAAGAAGAAGAAGAGACATACCCATGTTTTGTCCTGTTTTCTCAAAGGTTAGCCTTGCATGTCCAGTCTTTCCAAGACTTTTGGGCGGAGCTTGAAATTACGCAGGAGAGCATTTGGGTCATGCTGGTGGTTTGCAGCTTCCTGGTGTTGGTGGGCGCCTTTCTGCTGCGCCCTGTCATGATATTTTGCTGTGGGTCAAGGCCAATGGGATCCCATTTTGGGGTAGGTGCACCACCCATTTTAGTCTATCGTGGGGATTGGTTGATGTTCACTGGGGGTACGATTTGGATTTTGCCCCATGGCCATTTGTTTCGAGGGAAGATCGACTTTTCATGTGGATCTGTGGTTTTTTCCCAAAGAGCTGGGCTTACGCAGGTTTTAGTTTTTAGTGGTTGCTTCCATGTTACATTTGTTTGAGCCACGCCATGTGTCTTGGTTGCGAGTTCCATCCGGTTCCTTGGGTGTTTAGCTTCTTCGTTGGCGCCGCGCGGCAGGTTCTACTTTCAAAAAAAAAAAAAAACTAAGCTATACTAAAAGTGAGACTTTTAGCAGGGCATCGGGGAGCAGCATAGCGTTTCTAAGTTTTTTTTGATTTTACGGCTCGGTAAGAAGATTTGGGCCTTTCGGACCCTTCAAGCCACTCAGGGATTTGCGGAAAACACTGTGATGGAGCTTCAGACGACGATTTTTTTTGACTGCGTAGCTTGTCTTGTGCCAGGGTTTGCGAGGTACCAATCTATCATCAGCGCTCAGCTAGGTGGCTTCCATTTGCATCTGAAACATGTCGCTTCAAGTAGGTTGCCCCTAATTGGTGGTCTGGGGATTTGAACCCCTGGTTCTTGCAGAGTGCCCGAAAGGTCCATTGCATATGGTAAGCTATTTGTGCAGATGCTGTTTGTGTCCAGGAATAATGCGTACGGGAAATCTTCGTGGCATGTTGATGATCGTTGCAAGGATGCATTGAAGATACAAGGATTTTCAGTGGGAAAAAACCTCATATAACTGATGTCCACCGAGGGGCTTTCAGGTAATGTTGACCCCCTGTCAATCAACCCCCAGCTTATGAATACTTGAGCTTAGTGAAGTTAGTGTGGAATCCAGACCACTTTTGGAGGGGGCCCTATCCCCCTATTGATAAACAGGGGTTGATTAGTACTGACTTCCTGAGTTCATGAACTTTAAACTTTTTGGGAAGACCATTCACTTTTTGAGTGGTAGATATACAGTTTGGACGTTTTTTGGGCCATCCACTCAGGGAGAGTATGGGGTCGAAGATGATTGCCCCGGGCAACCAACTCGCCTGTTGCGAACGGTGTCCAAGGACGCCGAAGGGACGCGTCGGAGTCATCGGAGTTTTGTCGTTTTTCCCCCCCCCCCCCCGGCGCGCTGGGCGAATAGAATGGTCCTTTCCTTTGCAAAAAGGGTGCCCTTTTCAAAAAGCACAGTACACGCACCGAAGTAGCACAGAGGTCGCTGAAGAAAGATGACTGGTACTCCGGCATCTGAGAACAGGGTCTCCCCGTCAGGAGGACGTCTCCCAAATTTCGCAGACAGATTTCGCGAGAATGTGGCGAGGTCCCCCAGCTAGGTGCCCTTTCCCACCCCTTTTTTTGGGGGAGGGTTCCCCTACTAACATAGACTACAGAGAAAAGGGTGCCTCTCTACTGGAGGACCTAGGTGGCGATAATGGCGCAGGTACAGTATGATGTAATGTCGACCCCAAATGAATACACACCTGGTTGATTAGCAGGGGGTGCCGGCTTTTAGTGGGAATCCTTCACTTTTGTGGGTGACACCCCCATCAGTGGGACGGGTTTATTAATCTGGGGTCAACAGCACGTAGTGAGTAGCAATCATTTTCATTGGAATCTCTTATTTGAGACGACCTCTTTTTTTATGGTGGAGGACTTTGTGGCGGACATCATGTATGGATTCTTGTCCACCAACCACTTTGGCTGTCCCAGCTCTGAAAAGGCTCATCGCCTCAGGAATCTGCTGGTGGCACAGTTGAACCGCGCCTACAGCGAGCTCTTCCTCGACATGCAGGGCTATGCTCGCCCCTTGCCAAGTTCACTGCGCGAAAGACGCGCGAGACTGTGGCTTCTTCCCCAGAATTCGCTCCCCTTGTTTTTGTTTCTTTCGTTTTTTGTTTTTTTGGGGTCCCCTTGTTTTCCACCAGCCAGGCAAACAAAATATTTTTTTGCTGGTCCTAACTCCAGCCTAGGCAAAAAAATACATTTTTGCTGGGGTCCTATCTCCAGCCTAGGTGTGTGGGCCTGGGAAGCCATATCTCACCACTGGTCAGAAACCCGGGAATGACAAACTGTCCCTGTAAATACCCACACGCAATGGTTTCCCTAGGTTTCCTAGCGTGGTGCTGGATTTGTCCATCCACAGTAGCACATAGCTCAGTTGAGCCACAATCAAAACACGGGTAGATGACGGTTTGGAGTAGTCCCAACCATAAATGGGTGCAGCCGCCATTTTAATTCTTTACCTGGTTCTGGGTGGACCATGTTAACACCAGGTTTTGATTATGACTCAAATTGTCATGCCCGGCATCTTGCCAGAATCCTCTTCAGTTTCGACCAGAGGCTTCTTTTCTTCCTTGTGGTATGCTTCGGAGCACGGAGTCTGTTGAGCGCTGCCCCGATCCAGTGTTCCTTGAGGCGCGTTGCGGAACTGCACACTTCGTCCACTACTCTCACGCGCGGATCGAACACTCGTTTTGCTTTAAACAAATATATTTATATTTTCCGCTGTTGGTTTTAAAGGGAATTTATCATATTTTCTCATTTTTCCAGGAAACAAAAACGCAAATAAAAAATATCCTGCATGCTTAAAATCTTAGAGTGATCAAGTCTTCCACCTAAACTATTTCTCCCAACTCAAACAATGTGATTGATGTGTTGGGAGTTCAGAAGCCCGTTCAGGGCATTGTGCAACCCGGGTCTGCTTAAAAATCAGCAACCAACATGAATTAGGAGCAATTCGGCTTATAAATCACCTAAAAGACAAATTGCATTTCCCCCAGAAACCACTGGACGCAAGTGGCTATGAATTGTAATGGGGAAGCACCTCGAAAGTGGTTGGTGGACATACATCCCCATGTGAATAATGTCCACCAAAGGGTTCCCCAAACAAAGTTCATTATATATATATATATTATGTACATATACAGTTCATTATACATATATACATATTGTATGTACATATACAGTTCATTACATATATATATATATATATATATATCTGACCATATATATATATATATACACATATTTGTTTTTGTACATATACACACATGTATGCCCGTATTTCTCCACCACCCCTTAAGTCCGAATGTTCAGTTGTCTCCAGGCCTCAACCGGGCTGACGTCATCGTGCCCCGCGGCCCAAGACAGCCAGCCCTCAATGCTCAGGTGAGCGGCGTTTTTTTTTTCGCCCCCAGGGAACGGGACCCAATCCAACCACGAACATAGGTTCTAACCTGGGTGAATTCACCTGCCAACCAAAATGGGATATCAGAACGGTTTTCAATCCAACCACCTCAGTTGTTTTGTGGCCCCCTGTTTCTTTTTCCATTTCTTTTTTTTTTGGTGGCTGCCCAACTAAAATGGTCCAAGCCCAAAAAAGGGTTCCCAATCCTTTTTTTCCAGGGTCACTGAACACTAAAATAGGTTCTGACATGGGTGGTGAATTCACCTACCCCAAAATGGGATACCAAAACGGTTTTGACAACCACAGCCAATGTCACCATGGTAGCATGTGGATGCCTGGGGCGTGGTGCAGAAATCTCTTAAAACTACAATATGGGGCTTGATCAGTAGTCCGTTCAAGGCCCCCGGCCATGACCATGGGTAACATTTCTCGTGTGGGACATATCAATTCTGTTGAGCGGTTCTCCCCAGTGGTCATGCATGTAAAGGCCAGGCCCTTGCGAGTGAGTTGATGTAGTTTGCAAGTTGTGGTTTCGCACGCCTAGTTTTAGGTTTGGCATGTACATATATATATATATATATATATATATATATATTTCAATGAGATGTTGCTGGCTTTCAGACCCATAGGTGCTAGCGAATCCAAAGCACCTCTCAAAGGCTGAGTGAATAAGTCGTCGCGATAGTAGCTAGCTGACTAAAGGCCGTGCAAATCAACAAAATTGCCAAATTGTCAGCTGAGCCTTGATTCGTCCAAGTGGACTTGCTTGTGTGTGCTTGGGTCTGGGGTGTTGGCAGGTATAGGCGCAGCTTAATCATGCTTGTGGAAAGCGACACATGGCCATACTCCCAGTGAACATCCCAATCCCCACTAAAATAGACTCAACGCACCTACCCCAAAATGGTACCATTGGTTTTGACCCACAGCCATCAGGAGAAAGAGCAGTTCACTTCTGATTGAGTGCAGAGCCTACACTTGCGCTGAGATTAGCGGGTTGAATAAGCCCAAGAGGTCCAACACGCCATGCTTCGAAGGAGAAGACACCACCCTTTGTGGCTATTTCATCTTCGGACTTTAGCTCTTTGTTTGAAATGGATTTCCCGCAGTGGACCACCAGTTGTTTCTTTGCAGGGCCCGGTCTCGCCAGCAAGCCAGCTCAACGGAAGCCACCCGGCCGCCGTTTTGGTCTTCGGCGGCCTTGAGGTCGATATGTTTGCCAGGCATAGGTGTCCTTAGGTGAGGTTGGTCAGAAATCGATGGGTTCCACCGGATTAGATGGGTTTTATAAAGCATTGGCCAGGGCGACCCATCTATTTTGCCAAGAGTGATCATAGCCTATGATTCTAGACCTCCAGTGGTGCTCTTCATCTTTTCCCGCTTTTTTTTGGGGTTTCCGAGCCATGCCCCGTTTGATTTCCCTCGACCAGCAAGCCAAAAGGGGTTCGGTTCGGAGTCCCTCGAACTCCGTCCGTCTGCCGAGGAGCACCATGGCGAAGTCTGGCCGTAAGAGCTGCTGAGCCGAAGCATGGGACCCCATTTTGGAGTGTTTTCTTGTTGGTTTCCATTTAGTTTAAACCGGTAAAAAGGGGGTATAAAGATGTTTTTTTTCCTTGGGGGGCACCCCAAAATGGAGTGGTTTCTTGTTGGTTTCCTTTCAAATCGGTAAAAAGGGGGGGTATTTGTTTGTTTTTTTTCTTGGGGGGCACCCTAAAATGGAGCGTTTCTTGTTGGATTGCTTTTAAATCCACAAAAACGGGGTATAACTCCAAGAAAAGCCGTAAAATGTGTTTTGTTTCTTAAGGGCCACCCCAAAATGGAGTGTTTCTTATTGGTCTCCTTTGAAATCCACAAGAAGGGGGGTCTAATTCCAAGAAAAGACACAATGATGTGGGGAAAGCATGTGCTCAAATGCTGCATTGGCAGCGGGAAAGAAGAGCATACATTTCAATGCTGCAGCGTTTAAACACACTTTCGTGACATGCCTTTGGCTGCTACGTTGATTTCACTGTCTGGCATTCTGGGAATTCCGAATATCATACTCCCAATTTGTATAAATCCTGCGGGTAAGGGAGAAGACAGCAGCTTTGAGTTCGTGGTTAAGAACTTCCTCGTGAAAACATGGCGAGGCTGCAAATGAAGTTGCTCGGCGTTCCATTGAATCCTCTAGGAAGCTTCAGATCAGGCCCCGATGCGCAGCTTTCTAAGCCCAGTTGCCCAGTGGTGCCCTTTTTCCTTTTTTTGGGGAAGGGTGTCCCTTTAAAGTGAACCAACCCAAAAAGGGTGCCCTTTTTTCCATTGGCCACTGGGCATCTGAGTAAATGTGGATTGATAAGGGCAGCTCTTTTTGCAGTCGGAGATTCGCACTGTCATCGGCAGTTTCATGTCGTGAATTGTAGATGCATGTCTTACCTCAATTTTTGCGTGTGCTCGTGATTTGGGCATTAACAATCCCCTTTTGCGCTTTTCCGATGTTGCCAGCCATGCCCAGCGTTCAGAGCTATGACTGAAGGGTATTCACAAATCCTGGAAAGGGTAATTACCCCCAAAGAAACACAAACACACAAACACACACACTTGAACTCCAGATGGAGAGTGCTAATC
Source organism: Effrenium voratum (assembly GCA_963377175.1). Lineage (NCBI taxonomy): Eukaryota > Dinophyceae > Suessiales > Symbiodiniaceae > Effrenium > Effrenium voratum. The sequence continues at coordinate 8,272 of CAUJNA010003543.1, read as the reverse complement.
TTTCGAGTACAACTGATGAGTCTCGAGTACAACTGACAAGTCTCGAGTAGGATGAGTTTCGACTCGCGAAGCACTCGGCTTCCCTCTAGAGGCGAAAACGTTACCCGAAAGAACAAGAAGCACAAACAGCGCCGCAACCAAGGGGCCAAATAGACTTTCAGAATCACGCAAATGTTGCAGGTACACAGCACGGCGTCCCGTGTTGCTTCACGACAACTCTGGACGGTCTTCGTTGGGCAACGCGACCCAGAGTGTCCGTTGCCCCCTGCTGCAACAGAAAAAGGTTTTGGTGGCAGGGTTTTCTGCCACTCCGCACACACACGCCCCTCTACGAGGGGCGAGGTTTCTCTTTTCTCCAGGAAGATCACATGCTCCAACTCGAATCTCTATCGTTGACCAAAATATCCACCACGGCGAGGGGAGCGAGACACAGCCCTAAACCGCTCAGAAGACGGGAACGAGAGATCACCACGTTGAGCGTTGCGAGTGTCGCCATAGAGGACTGAAGCGATTTGCGAAGCAGCCTGGCGATCACCATGAGAAAAAGGAGTGGCGTAGGTGAACGTCTCCTCAACTGGAACGGCATCGGAGTCCTGAACTTGACCAAGAGATTGATCATGCGGATAATGAGTTGCGAAGGACTCAATCCGAGACAGAATGCGCTGGTACCCTTGATGTTGCCAGTCACGGATGTCCCATGCCTGGACCGGCTCATTGGGATCAGTCACCCGCTGCCATTCCCGAAAAGAATTCTCAGGTAGATCAGGTACGGCGTCACCGCGGTGCCATCGTTGAGGCTGTCCGGGAGTGTATATCCGCACCCACTCCTGTTCCTGCCAGACCGAATATTCGAGCCATGGGTGCTGCTTCGAATCATCGATGTCCATGTCGAAGTGAGAGGCAAGGATTGTCGCGGGCTCCGATCCGGCTAGTAGTGGAACAGGCACCATGCACAACCATGTTCAAACAACAACCAAGCAAGATCATGCAAGTGTAGAGACCACCCTTATTTTGTACGCTGCGTCACTCATGCGAGTCTAGTCCTCAGTCAGCTCGAAGATGGGACTCGCCTTGTCCCTGCCGCTGTCGGAAGGATTCACGGGCCGGTAGGGCTCGGAGACCCCAATCGTCTCCGATGGTGTGTTTCCACGCGATGCACGTACTGGTTGATGAGGTTGGGAAGCTTGACGTGCGCGAGCTGTCAGTTGTTGAGAAATCCCCTCCTGGAGACGAGTCAGTTCTTCGGTAGAGAAATCAGCCGCATCCGAGGACCTGAGAATCGCGTCTAACAGCTCCGGTGACATACTCAATGCCGCAGACTGCGTGGCCACGCTGTGATGATCAGGGAGATACATGGAATCAAATTCATGACCAACGTGAGGGGCAGCGACTCTCCGATAGCCCTCTGTGGCCCAGTCTCGTTTGTACCACGTGGTGACTTGGACCTGCCCACCGACTGAGTCCTGGTTGGGAGCATAGTACTCCCTCCATTCTCTAAAAGTATGCGGAGGAGGTGGAGCATCATGTTCTTCATGTGGCGTCCATGGTCCCGGATGAAAGATCTTGACCCACTGGGCATCTGGTTGTTGAGGATCCGGACACCATTCCAGCCACGCCATGACAACGAAACCACGGAAAGACAAATTGATAGGTGTACGGCTGCAGACAACAATGAGTGAAAGCGAAACAACTATCACAATGCAAAAGACCACTTTTGCAGCACTGCGCGGCTCCAGCATCGAAGTCAATCTCCCGAATCGAATTGAACTGAACAGACTCCCCAGGAAGGCGAGGACGGGCATCAGCCATCATGTGAATCGGATGATGCCGAGGAGGAGGTCAATCCAGCATACATGAGGTCCGGTGCACCCGAAGCGAAAACTGGCCTCGCGATGCTGGGTCGTGGACGACCCAGACGTTGGTATCCCCTGGTGACCCAGTCCCTGTAATACCAAGTATAGAAGGTTGCATAGGATACCGGTTGCGAAACAGTGCCTGTGGTGGTGCCGCCCGTACTTTCCCTAGGCCAATACACTTCGAAGTGGTGGACCTTGCGCCATTCCCGATAGGTGGTTGAGTCCTCCGGGGCCGGTCCCAGGGTGTTCGCGGCGACTGGATGCCACTGACCCGGTACATAGATCCGAATCCATTCCACACTCGTATTTGCTGGCCCATTGACGATGTCGTAGTCAAAATAGCGAGGTAGGACCCATCGTGCTGCACCATGCACTGTACTATTGAACATTTCAACCCGGCAAGCCGCTCAAAGTTATGAAGGAAAGCGGCGAACAAATAGAGACGGAATGTACACCACCAAGCAAGACAACCCAACGTGGACTCACATACAAAGCAAGCACAACCGCATCTTTATCCGACATGCTACTCAAGTGTCACTCCGAATCATTCCAAGGATCATGGAATGGTGGCGGCGACGGTTCCCGCCACGCCCCATCCGGTACCGATGAGCCCACCGAGGAATCGACGTCTGCATTCACGAGCATCGCGAATCCGATGGATTGTACAGGAGCTCCAAGTCGTTGATACCCTCGTGTTTGCCAGTCTCGGTACTCCCACACGTGGTGAGACACATAGGAACTGGGCGTGACTATGGGATCCGTTGTGGTGCCTCCGGTGCTGTCTTCAGACCAGTACACTTGGAAGTGATATGATCTGCGCCACTCCCGATACGTGGAAGCGTGGAGTGGGTCAGGAACTGGAGCATCATCGGGAACGGGTCTCCAAATGCCCGGAGAGTAAATTCGAATCCATTCCACTCCTCTATCGATCTGGTACTCGAAATACTGGGGGTTCATAGCGGCAATACAGGCTCGCCAGCTAAAACTAGTCGAAAGTCTGCGGCAAAGACACACATGCATTGCCAACCGCGCACATCCGCTGGAGAGTGAGGCAACTTTTCAAACTCAAGGTGAAACACAGCAACTAGGTCTGGAATGTCCGACTCCTAGGTTTCACTGTCGTTGATGTCGCGCACACCTGCAATGATAGTGTCCTGGTCGTCGGCGAGCACAAGGGGAAAGACATTTCCGCCCATGGCGCAGGATGGCATGACAGTAGTGTTTGCAAGTTGCCGATGGGGACTGCGATGGACGGCCAGCACGTTTGGAAGGAAACACTGTAAAGGGCCGTCGAGATCGCCGCGGCGCTGAAGCGGATGCTGTCCGAGATCGTTTGGACGAGCGCCCTGGACTGCGTGGTTCCTCATCACGGGAATGGTCAGTGCTGTAGATCGAGCGGCGTGTGCGCTGCGATTTCGAAGAGGTAGGGCAGGATTGTCCGCGAGGGGCTGAGATCGAGGGGCTGCGTACCGAGGGCATAAACTGTGGGTGTAGAATCACCGGTGGTGGTGGTGGTGGTGGAGGAGGAGGTGGAAGAAGTTGGCGGGGGCGGAGGCGACGTAGTCTGCCGAATGGGTCTGTCGAGTAAAGCCCCGGGTCCATGAAATTGTAACCACGTCGGCTGTGCTCCATGGGTCCAGGTAATGTACGTCTGTACAACTTGTTCCGACATGATTTGAGCAACTCAGTCATGACTTCACTTCATGGTAACGGCATCTCCCAAAACGGCAAGCAAGAGTAAGTCACGTGCAAGCAAGCAAGTAGCATGTGATCAACAACAAGAGCCGAACACGCCGCCACGGCCTACCATTTAGTCCTCCGATGGTCGCTGCTGCATTTGACGACCGCGTTCCTAGCCGCGAGCCTCAAGTTGTTGATAGACCTTCCATGCCTGCTTGACTTCCTCAATCGGCTTCTGAAGAAACCGAGCTATGGTCTTATAGGTGGGCCTGGAATCCTTGTCTTTCTTCCGTCGCACCATCTCATCCAGCTCACCCTGTGTCCATGCCGTGAAAGGTTCACGGTATGCATTGCGAAGTGCAATGGTGAATTCTTGTAGAAGTTCCCGAGGACCATGAACCACCGTAGGCGACGGCCGGAACGACGAGGCACCTGGATGCGGACGTACCGAGCCATCAGAATCCGAATCAGGTGTCGTAGGCGACGTCTGTCCTGGCTCTCGGCCACCGTGTGTGGCGAAGGGAGCAAGTGGACGAGGCGGTGGCAGTCGATCCAACATCGATTCGGGCCGAGTACCAGGATTGTGGTCACTAGCATCTCGATGTGCCGCTCGAGGCGGGGATAAGGCCGGTATGTACCAGGTAGATGACGTGTCCACAGGCCGAGTTCGAATTCGTGTGGGAGAACGGGATCTGTCAGACGAGGCGCGCTCCGTGATGATGCGGGGCCGCAACCCATGTCTGGAGTTTCTTGGTGCTCTTGGGGTCGCCACAGTATCTGACGGATGACTACGCTCCGTCATCAGGGCAAAGTTCAGGGTGTCCAGAGCTGTCGCAACTTGGGATGCAAGGACATTGAGTACTGCCACCAGGTTATTCACAAACTCAGCTGACAACTGCATGGCAACCGATCAAACCGCAAGGTCAACTCAAGCAAAGCTGCAAAGCTGCAACGCTGCGGCATGGCAAAGATATGGTGCATGCAAACATGAATGTAGCAAACGCTGAGGTACTTTTATCGCTGGTGCTCCGTCACCGTTCATACGACAGACCTGATGGTCGGCAAGCTGGCATGGCCTTGACCGCCGGTGGATACTTCGGAGTGTAAGCATGGCGGCGGGACGTGGGAACCGCATCATCTGGACGGTCTGGGAGCCGTCGGTGATGGCTGCGGGATCGTCTCCGGTGCGGCTCTCGATGCCTAGATCTTCGCCTTCGTCTGTGTTCCCAGGAGGTGCTGACACCCACCGTGCGTACGTGAGCAGGGTGCTCCGCACGGTTGTCCGAGGTGGCCACGAGAGTGACCGGCGCTGCCATGTAGTCGGGTCTGACTGATGTTGCCGGCACGTGCGGCGGCGTCGCGGACGGCGGAGGTAGCGGTGGAGGATGGCCGTCAGGAATCGGTGGCGGTGGGGGCGGCTGTGGGTGCCGCTGCTGGCCTTCAAGACGTTGCAGTCCAGCCAGAAGTAGACTGATCTGCGATGACATGGCGAGTAGCATGTGCCTGCAATCGCGTAGCAGATCCCCATGATCCATCACAATCCCGGCAAAGATGCGACAGTCAGGGCCAAATCAACCAGTGATCACTAAAAAGGGGCGACGGCAAGTAACACAAGTCATACAACCAATCAAGCAAGCAACACCGTAAAAGGCAACATCGTAGTCCAACCATGAGCTTCAGACAACCCTATGCGCTTTTTCCGGAAGAGGAGCGTCATGATGTACATCATGAAAAGCAAAACACACACCACGTCGGGTCTGTCGCAAAGTTGTTATACTGTCAGGCCATATTTGTTCACCAGAACATGCCCATGTAGCTGGGCACCGCAATCGAAGATCGGAGCTTCCACCTGCCATCTTTGGCGTGAATGCAGTCATAGTAATGGGAAGCAGCTATGTCCGCGTACACTCCGCCGCGGGGTATAGTGCAATGCTGTTGCCGGAGACGAGCAGAGCCACCAATGCACACCGGGCGGTCCGTCCGGATTCCCCCGAATTGCGCTGCAGATTGGATTGCCGCTTCCTGAGAATGGAGGCTGCCCCTGCAGTAGAATCCCATCGGAGGCAACCAGACTTCGTTCCAGTTGGAGCATTCACGATTGGGGGAAGGGTGTTCTTGCCACTTTGAAGGTCTCATCAGCTCCTCATCACGCAGGATTTGCATGGCCTGCATATTGGTGTTGTGGGACCAGAAAAATGTCGACTGCGATTGGGTGCGATGCTTGTCCGGCAACAATCGGCGTGGCTCAAATGAGAAGATGATCCCAAAGAGGTTCTTCTGCGAGTTCTTTTTGTCCGCGGAGAAGTGGTGAAACGTCCGTGTGGTCCTGCTGATATATGGCCACTTTTCCTCGCATATGCCGAGCTGGACGATGAGTTGCTGCGGTAGTGACCGCGATGAGATCTAGAAGTAGTCACAAATGTCTCTGACCACTTGATCCGTCCAGCGTCCCGGAACCCCATGTGGTGGCTGAGCAAACGGAAACTCCGAAATGGACTTGACCCGCTGTTCATCTTCGATGATGCTGCGGCGATGCGGCATGAGGCTCCTGTAGACCGACTCCCATGATTTCTTCAACAGCTCAGGTTCAGGAAATACCAAGGCGGCAATCGAGGGCAAGGTGTAGTAGAGGACATCATTCACTACGATGGCAATCTCCTCGATCCGGCACCCAGTGCGCAGCTTGAAGCGATGAATGCCCAAATCAGGCACCTGCCGACGAACTGAGAGAGGCACCAGCGCGATGCGGTTCTCAGAAGGACTGCCATGAGCAGGAGGAAACGGAGGCGAGCGTGGGTTTCTTTGATCGCTATGGGCGCGTCTGCCATCACTTCTCCATTCACCCCAATCCTCCTCCTCATCCGAATGCCCTTGCGGGCCCGGTGTGAGCTGGATCCGCGAAATGCGGGACCGGGGGGAACGCGATCGGGGCTGTCCAGTGAGTGCTGGTGCGCCACGTGACGGGCCGTGGGATTGCACACTTTGTTGGTGTGCTAATCCGTGAGTCCGAATGAACATTTGCATCTCATTGCCGTTGATGAAGTTGGGGAGGTGCTCAAGCGTCACGCGGCTCGTGGTTTGTACTGATCCGTCAGAGCGCAAAAGACTGGTGACCGTGTATTCCGCCATGGTTCTGAGCCAGCTCCATGCAAACAAAGCACAATGCATCAACAACTGTCTCAAGCATGCACAAGAAGAGACAGCATGACAAGCTCACATGCAGATTTTGTCCCGAGTCGACGCCGAACGTCACGCAGAAGGTGGGGTTCAAAACCTTTGGCCTCATAAAGGCGTTTGAGAGCGTCGAGCCCATGCTGCTGCTGAACCGCCGGTTGTGCACCACGTATGATGAGCCACGAGCGAGAAGACCAAGAAGAATAAGTAAACATCTGATCATTGGCACTCCGAATTCCTTTGATTTGGGAGGGATGATCAGGTAGCTGTGGTGTAATAGTTCTGGAGGAAGAATCACATCGATAACCCAGCACTTTGTCATCATGTTGAACCTCAAGCATCACTGGTGGGCGATAAAATTCCAGGGAAAGAAAATTCATGAGCACGGGTGAGTGTGGGGCTGAATCTCGAAGGAGAATGAAACGATTGTCGACGTTGCGCTCATGCCAGATCACACCAATTTCGGGCATGCAAAACCGCAGAGAACTCATGGTTTGGTGCCAGAAGAAATCCTCAACCGTAGCAACCAAATTGCACAACGGTGGCGCGACTGGTGATCCCATAGCGACTCCTCGTTCTTGGCGGAACAAGTATCCGTTGATCTCGAAGTGACTGTTGTCAATGACAAAGTCCAGAAGGTGCCGGAGATCTTGTTCACGAAAAATTCGAGGGATCCTGGTTTGACGGCGCCACTTTCCTTTGAACATACGGCGACGATGATCTGACTTTACTTCATACACTGACCATTGAGAGGAACTGCGAAGGCCAACTACTTGATCGTATCGATGGAGAAGCACTTGCAGCGCCTGGTGGAATCGTTCCGTAGGAATGGACGTGAAGAAGCCTGACAGGTCTTGCGACACCAGGTGGATGTACTGATCAGGATCTGCTTTTGACAGCGCTTCCCACAGCTGCTGGACAAGTTCTTGTACTGGAAGTTGACCTGCAATGTCGGGGAAGGCAGCTTTGGTAAGTTCAAATATGAGTGCACCGAAGACCGTGAGGAAGGGAGCTGCCCATGTGCGAAAGAATGAAATGATGGGTCGAGCTTTCTGCCAGTCCTTGGTCGGCTTTGGGAGGATGCGCGCTGTGGGCAACGGTGCTTGAAGTCGAAGTCCCCATGCATATCGTTGACGTAGGAGAGAAGGTACCGTGGTTACCGCTTCAGAGCGAAAGGATGCTGCGGATTCACGGCAAAGCGAGAAGACATCCCCCGAGCAGAATGTCTTCCGCATCAGTATGGCAAACAGGGACGGACAAATCACATGTGCGCGGGAGGGAAAATGATCCGCTGGAATAACAACCCACGAAGACAAAGAAGCCACAGTGCGCTGCAACGATGTCGATGACCAATAAGCCCGATCTTGGAGGTTAGTCCGATGAGTGTCCATTAACTGAGTCAAAACCGGCTGCAGATCTGAAAGGAGACTGGAACCATGTACATGCCAACGACGAGCAAGTTTGCGAAGTTGCGTGGTGAAACGTTGATGTAATAAGTCGACATCACCGAAATACTGATCCTTCATTGAGGCGGCCATGATTTCAATGTCAATGTCCGCATT
>CAUJNA010003542.1:459914-540261 GCA_963377175.1 Effrenium voratum | reverse complement strand
GAGAAAGTGCAGCGCGTCAATTAAACAACGCTGCCGCGCTGTCGCGCAAAGGTCATTCACTTCAGGTGAAACAGGCCGCCCTTTTATTTGAACATGAGCTATAAAATGAACAGGTAGAAAATATGTGAACTAATGAATCAATATGTCTGACAAAAGCAAGCCCATGATAAAAATAAGTAGAGAGATAGGTACACAAGTATATATATATATAGACCGTGAGTACACGCGTTGCGCCCATTGCGAGTGCGCGAATTCGGGGGACGGGGGCAGGAGCCGGTTCCTGCGGGAGAACGCTGAAGCGCCCGTGAAGCGAGCGCTGCGGCACCTGACGCACGGCAAAGGCGACACGTTTCTTCGACGTGTGTCCAAGCCGGGCGCATTTGTGGATGGTCATGCGGGTTCTTAAATAGTTCGTTTTCTTTGACGCAGCTCCATGTGTCAAGGGGCCCTGGTAGACAGATTTCAACAACAAGTCAGGGACTAGTCTCCGGATGTGCAATTTCGCATGCCGCAAGGCTTGCAATCTCCAGAGCGGTCAGGGCGGTCAGAGTCAGCCCCCCAGACATTGCGCCAAGCACGAACAGCTTCAAACCTTGGTGTTTGCCCTTGCAATTCACCTGGCTTGAGTTGGGTGTTGCCCTGTCAAGGTCGCCAGACCGGGATGCCCGGGCGCCGCCTGACCGTGCCCGGGCCCAAGAAAGAAGGACGCCTAGTTGTGACATACTTCGCAGTATCATTCAGAATCACAAACGAAGGGTAAGGTGTCATAGACTAGGAATTTGTATTTGTAGCAAGGGATGGTGAGAAATGAAGGAGGCTTTATGGCAATGTCATGTAGTGTAATGCAGGCAATGTAGGGTAGCGTATCGCAATTTCATGTACAACAATGCAAATGTAGATGCGATCCTACTACCAGAGTAAATGTACTGCAATTAATTGCATGAAGCGAATTGTGTGACGCATATACAATTATATAAGTGTTAATGCAAACCCATATGCAATGTGATGTGACGGAGTGTATGTATTGTATTGTGGTTGGTGTAGTGCACTGAAAATCAGGTTTGTTAATGCACATGTAATGTGGTGGACATGCGTACAAATATAATGTATACTTGTATATAATATATGCACATTATGTACACATTGCAGCTATCCAAAGTTCATGTGACTCACTGCAATGTAGTTGTAAGGACAGTGACCGTAAATATAGTTTGATGCAATCTACGGTGAATGAAATGTCAACACACATTCAATGCAATGCAATGATGAACATGTAATGCAATGCAATGCAATGGAATGCCGCAGCCATGCGGCGCAATGTACTGTACTGTAATGTATGGTGATGTGCGCGTGCGTGTGAATATTCACACACACACACACATGCAACCAACGTCGTGTAACACAACGACATGTAGTGTAACGCAATGCAAAAAGACGTAACATGATGTGCACACTTTGCATTTGTACAGGATTATATCACATATATATATATATACGCATACATATATGTACATGCGTGCTTACATATAGAGATTAGGCTGTCAAACCTATGTTGCGCCCTTAGGTGAGAAGATCCCGGAGCCCACGCGGCGCGACCTAGCCAGGAAGCCGGAGATTCGCAGTTTCGGCATTTCTTGGGAACGTACGCATTGCCCAGGAGCTCCAAGGCTTCACGCCGGAGAGACTTCGCATTCAATCCGGTTTTTCCCTTGTGGCGAGGCTCGCATGTCATCTTGGTTTTGAATTCAGATTTGAATGTTACCCTTGTCCATGGCCCACAAGAGGACTGAATGATCTGTTGGAGCAAGCCGATCCCTGCATTTTCTGAAAGAAGACAAGCCTGGTGCAACAAGAGCCCTGGATGACAGAGCTTGCCTCATTTCCAGTTAGGCCTCTCAGCTTGGTTTCAGTCTTCGGGCCTTTGTGAACTCGGAAGCCGGGCGATGCGAGCCGATCAAAGACTTGCCAGATGCCAAAATCGAAAAGCGTGCGCAGTGCAAGCCAAAGACGCAGCGCGAGCGGCGAGCTTCGAGCGCGTGCCGCCACTCCGAACGCGTCCAGGTCAAGGCCAAGACTGGCGCCCAATGAGCCAGCACGCCTCTGAGTCTGCGTCGGGAACATTGTATTCGCCCTTCCATCTCAAGTATCCACCCAAAGAACAACTTCCGCAGAAGGTCCGTTCGCAAGAAACTTGTATTTTCTGGGGCCTGCGGCCTCTAGCCGGCTACGCCTCTTTGAAGTTATGCTATGTCATGTCATGTTTTTTGTATGAGAAACGTATCCTGTGCTATGATATGGCTGGTTAGGTTATGCATGTTGCCCACCCCAAACCCAGATGATGCCGGTGATGCCAGCTTTCTGGGCCCTAGCCGAGACCCAAATCAGAAGGCTGACATGGGGTCGCGCGCGCGCGCCAGAGGCCGCAGAAACAGCAGCCCAAAAAGAACTGCCCGCAAGCCAGCCCGGAAACGCAAAAGCAACAAAACACCGTAAAGAGCAGCGTTTTGTGGCTGGGGTTGCGCGCGCGCGCCAGAAGGCCCGAAAACCAAAGCGACCGCGCAGCACGCGAGCCAGCCACAGCAAAAGCAAAACGGACAGAACAACAGCCCGCCGCTCAGCACAGCAGTTTTTGACGGTATGTACAGCGTTTTGTAGAGCGATGACCCGGCAGCGCTTGGCGCCAAAATGCGCGAAAATGAGCCTCGCTTATATCCCTCCGATATCTTTAAAAAAAACAGTGCTTTTTGGGTTGAGAGGCTTTTTGGAAGGAAGTCTTGATGATGCAGACCAAGCCCCGCTGAAGCATCACACAGGCCCAACCCCAGACCCTGATGATGTCAGCCACATGGCCTAAACCCTGCGTATACGCGATGTTTTGCAAGGGTTTCCCACAGGCAAGCAAAACCGCAAGCCCGAGCTGGTGATGCAGAGGTGCCGGATTTGGGCCACGCATCACGACCAAGTGACGAGGGTCGGCGGCGCCAGGGTGCAGCCCCTATAGCTAAAAAGCTAGCAGGCAAATTGCCATTGCCTAGCGGCGACATGCTACCCCAGGAGGCGTAGCCGGATTTACGTTGCTGGCGCACAACCGGCCGCGGCAGCAGCGTGACGCTGAATTCCACATAAGATGGAAAGAGAATAAACATTCTACGGCTTTAAGATTTGAAGGTTTCAAGGGTTTAAGGTTGTACTTCTAAGTTTCAAGTTTTTAAAGATGTTAAATTTACAGATCTTACGATTTTAAGATCTTAAGATTCGACTATGTTCAGTCTCTGCAGTTTTGCAGCTTTTGAAATTGTAAGACATTAGTTCTTAAAAGCTTAATTTCTTACAATCTAAAAAGCTGCAAACCTGCAGGAACTGAACATAGTCGAATCTTAAGATCTTAAAATCGTAAGATCTGTAAATTTTAGCATCTTTAAAATCTTGAAACTTGAGAAGTAGAGTTACAACCTTGCACCCTTGAAACCTTAAAATCTGAAGGCCGTAGAATGTTTCTTCTCTTTACATTTAAAGTGTGAGAATAATAGAATCACAAAAAAAGGCAGCCCGAGTCTCCGCAGACAGCCCGAGCATCCGCAGACCCCGGGGTCTACCTCAGAGACCAGCATACAGGCAAGTCCCCAAAGAAAAAAATGAATGTCCGCAGACCCCGCAGTCTACAAAAGCGCACAAACACACAAACACGTACAGACACACAAACACATACAGACACACGCCCACAAAAGCGCACGAACACACAAACACGTACAAACAAGTACAGACACACAAACACATACAGACACAAGCCCACAAAAGCGCACAAACACACAAACACACAAACACGTACAGACACACAAACACATACAGACACAAGCCCACAAAAGCGCACAAACACACAAACACACAAACACGTACAGACACACAAACACATACAGACACAAGCCCACAAAAGCGCACAAACACGTCAGAGGCCGACATACCGGAAAGTCAAAGGAACGCTGCCCAAGGAAACAAGAGCCTACCAAAGCCAGCCAAAGCATCCACAGACCCCGGGTCTACCCCAAAGGCCAACATACAGGACAGTGACCCGGCGGAAACGGCAGCCCTTGAATCCGACTGGCCGAACGGCTGTGTCGGATCCTCCCCCTTGGTCCTTTGGAGCAAGGCTCTAGAGCGAAGCTCTTGGGGGCTGCCGCATGGTGCCGCCGCATGTCGACGATGCGGACGGGGGTCCGTGAAAAGGAAAGTGATGAGCATTTTGCGCTGCGCCCGCCCTACTAAGGGGCGAAGGATTGGCGGGCGTGTCTGGGCGAGAATTCCGCGGATTTTTGCGCTGCTTCTGGGGGTGCGCTTTCTGGCATGTTTGGGGCCGGCTTTTAATCTTCAGGCTTGGGCTTGTGGGTCTGCAGGCCCGTGCCGGTGATGCAGATGATGCTGGGGATGCTGGGGATGCCGGCCTTTGGTGATGAAATCTCAAAGTCTTAATTTTGAGAATAATAGAATCATAAGAAAACAATCTTAGAAGACTTTAATCGTAAAAACTTTAAATCCGCAAATTTTAGAACCTTAAGCTTAACCTCGCAAAACAGTAAACTAGTACAATCTTAACAAAGATTTTAAGATTGTACTAGTTTATGGTCTTTTGGAGGAAAAGCGAAATTTGAGGATGTAAAGATGTTACGATTAGAGTGTTCTAAGATTGTAAAACTGTAAGATTGAGGGTGTTCCTTGTCGTTTTTGGGGGGACTTCTCTGCATGCTGGTTTGTGAGGTAGATTCCGGGGTCTGCGGACGCTGGGGCTGCCTTTGACAGTGCTTCTTTTTTTTGGGGGGGGGGGGGTGGGGGACTTGATGGTTTTGCGTGGGCAGACGCCGGGTTGGGGTCTCGGTTTGGGTCTGCATGTTGTAGTACTTTTCATGTAAGTCTGTCTGGTGATGTAGACCCGGGGTCTGTGGATATTCGGGATGCTGTTGCAGTGTTTCCGTTTTTTGGTGGGGTAGATTTTGGGTCTGTGGTCTTTCGTGGAGGGGTTTGTATGTTCCCTTTTTTTCCTGTTTTTGTGAGTTTTTGTTTTATTTTCTTGGGGACTTTCCTGTATGCTGGTTTGTGAGGTAGACCCCGGTGTTTGCGGATGCTTGGGCTGCCTTTGGTAGTGTTTTTGGTGCTTCTTTTTGGGCGACTTTCCAGTATGTTGGTCTGTGAGGTAGACCCCGGTGTCTGCGGATACTCGGGCTGCCTTTGGTAGTGTTCCTGTTTGTTTTTGTTTTTTTTCGACGTTCCTGCATGTTGGTGTTTGAGGTAGATCCCGGGGTCTGCGGATACTCGGGCTGCCCTTGGTAGTGTTTCTTTTGTGTTTTTGGGGGACCCCGTCAGTATGTCGGTGTGTGAGGTAGACCAAATACTCGGGCCAGTGCTGGCTTCTTTTTTTTGGTGTTCGGGGGGACTGTCTTGTATGTTGGTTTGTGAGGTAGCCCTTGGGGTCTGCGGATACTCGGGCTGCCTTTGGTAGTGTTTCTTTTATTGGGGGACTTTAATGTATTTTGGTCTTTGAGGTAGACCCCGGGGTCTGCGGACACTCGGGCTGCTGTTGGTAGTGGTTTGTGACCCCGGGGTCAGCGGATGCTCGGGCCGTTGGTAGTGTGTCCCTTCCTTTTTTTGCGCCGTTCCTGTATGTGCCTGTGGTTGGGTTTCTTTCCTTTTTTTTGGACTTCCTTCCCAAAAACGGACACCCACAGACACACACACACACAGACACAGACACATTCGAGATTGCGGAGCTGAAGCGGGACGCGCTGGCTTGTGGCCAGCCGTTTTTGTCGGTCTGAGAGCCCCAGCAGGAGGCCGTGCCCTCAATCGTTCCCCAGCAGAAAGTTTTTGGGCCGACGGGCCCAATTGTTTGGAAAATCCTAGCTAAAAGGTGCTGTTTTGAGTGGGGCGATGTTGAAACAGCGAACAGAAATTCAGACATCCAATCACAAAGTCAGACACCCAAATGTCAGACGTCGCCGCGCAAAGAGTCAGACATCACCGCGCGAAGAGTCAGACATCGCAGCACGGAGAGTCATGACATCATAGCCGCTGACACCCGCCGCCCGCCGTGCGTCAAGATCACAACTCGCCGCCCGACACCGTGTCTGTTAGCTTGCACTGCTTGTCTGCTTTTCTTTCTCCTGCCTGGTGCCTGTCTGCGCGCCTGCTTTTTTGCTTGCTTGTCTGTTTGCAGGTCTTCTTTTTCTGCTCGTCTGCTCGCCTGTTGCTTGCCTGCGTGCTGTCCGGCCTGCCTGCCCTGCCTGTTTTCTTGTTTGCTCGCTTGCTTCGTGCCCGGGCAATGGCTTGTCCGCGTGCTTTCTTGCTTGCGCGTCTGCCTGCCGGCCTGCCAGCCTATTGGGCTATGATCCCTGGAGCTGCTTCAAGCGGAAACTGGCACAGCCGCCGGGCAAAGCACGCGGTGGAGGAGGACGCAGAAATCGAGAGCGCGCCGTCGTACTGCAGGCTGTGCCCTTCTTGGAAACTGCATAAGCCCAGCCAGACTCACCAAGCCATGATTTGGCTATTCTAAGCTGTTGGATGCACACTTCGAGGTGGCACATGGCACTGGCACACCACCCATGGCAAGCATTTCTTAAGCACTTCCAATGAGAAATGGCTGCAAGGTGCACAGGGGGAACAGAAGAGTCAGTTTCATGCCCTGAGCACGCGATCCGAGGGGATTGACCCGAGGATTCACCATGGCCGGGGTTGCGCGGAGACTGATCCGCGTACGCGTGTGCAGGCCTTGAAGCCGTCTCTTATGTTCTCCTCTGTTCTGGCAGGGGGGGGGTTGATGGGGGTGATGATGATGTTGGTGCGCTGGTGATGCATGTGGTTTTGACCATAGCCCCCGGGTGGCTATATCTCCCGACCCCCGGGGATAAGCCCCGTAAAGTGAATTGCCGCAGTCAGTTTTTTTGAGCTTTTGTGTTTCCGCTGCGTCTCCAACGGGGACGATGACAAGTATCATCGCAGCACCCCCTGCGTGGATGACGACGATGATGATGATGATGACACCCTTCCCATGCGCCTCGCCCTTGCAGACAAGGGGTCGGCGGATTCTTAGCTTTTATCAATGTCAAAGTACACCTCAGGAACCTTCCCGCCAGCTCGCGTTTGATGTTTTGTTTAGACTCGGCGAGGTGCGTACATGCAACTGCCATACAAGAGCGCCCTTCTCAGGCACAGCCGTCGATCCAAGACAGCCCGGCACTGAGACGATAAGTACCTTTCACCGCGGCATTTTCCAGATTTTACGTCTCAAAGGTTCACTGGGTCTTGAGACTCTTGGGAGCTGAGGCAAGTGGCAGTACTTAGACACCAAGGGCAATGTGCAGGAAGGGTGCCGAATTTTGCCGAGTCACGCAAACAACCCAAAAGCCTTGCCTTGGCGCAGGGACCGTTCTCATCCCAGCAGATGGCCTTGTGGCAGCTCTGCACTCCATCATTGGAGTCTTTCGGAGCTACATTTGGGTGCAAGGGGGAGGGGGTCGGTCTCTGAGGTATGAGCACCGCATGCTACCGAAGACGCTGCAATTGCGACGGACCACGGAAACGGACTACCGTACCATTGCAGAGCCTTGGCCTCGGAGTCGGGAGTCCGAGGGGGAGTCCGAGTCCTTGTATATATATACACACCATGCATATATATATATATACTTTAGAGCCTCCGGCTCAGTCCGCCGACATTGTCCTCTCCCTTTTCTCCTTCTTCCCTCTCCCTTGTCTCCCTCGTGCGTTCTGTCGTCCTCTCTCCCTCCCTCTGCTCCCCATTCTCCCCATCCCCCCAAGCCTCTCTCTCCTCAATCTCCCACTCTCTCTCTCTCTCTCTCTCTCTCTCTCTCTCTCTCTCTCTCTCTCTCTCTCTTGCTGTCTCTGTTTCTCTGTCTCTTTCTGTCTCCCTGTCTCCTTCCTGTCCACGCCCCTCTACAGAAAAAGGGTACCCTAATTCGAACCTCTCTACTCTCTCACCTTCTCGCTCTTTCTTTCTTTCTCTCTCTCTCTCTCTCTGTCTTTCTGTGTCTCTCTTTCTCAGTCTCTGTCTTTCTCTCTCTCGCTGTCGCTCTCTCTGTCTGTCTCTTTCTCTGTTTCTCTGATTCTGGCGCTGTCTCTGGCTCTGTCTCTGTCTCTCTCTCTATCTTTCTCACTCTCTGTGTCTCTCTCTCTCTCTCTCTCTCTCTCTCTCTCTCTCTCTCTCTCTCTCTCTCTCTCTCTCTCTCTCTCTCTGTCTCTCTCTCTCTCTCTCTCTCTCTGCATTGCAGCGTCACGTCCCCCCCCGAGTTGCCTCGATGTCCGGGCACTGCCCCTGCATGACCCTGAACTGTCATCTCACTACTGGCTTTCCCCCTTCATGTCCTTGTCACGTTTCCCATGATGTCCTGGTCCTGTCCCTTCCATGCCATTCAGCCCCCCCTTCATGTCCCTGACATTTTCTCGGTATGTCCGCTTCATTTGCCATGTATGTCCCGTTCTTTCGTTGCGAGTCATTTCCCTACATCTCCCGTCGTGCTTGGTTTCCTTGTGCTTTGTTTCCTCTCCTTCCCCCTGCACTCCCCTTGTTTTCATTTCTGTCCCTTGCATGTCCCTTTCAGTTCCCCTTTGTTTCCCTTTCATGTTCCGCTGCTTTCCTGTCATGTCGACTTCCTATTTCCTCCCCTCATTTCACTTGCACTTCCTTGCATTTCCCCTCTGCTCCCCAATATTTCCAGCAAAAAACACGGGTTTTCCAGCGTTTTCACAATTAGGACGTCCAAAAACACAGAGTTTTTTCCAGATTTTCTGCAAAAGGAGGCAGGAACCCCAAACCAGCAAAGAGCCGGCAGGGGGAATCGAGCCTGGGACCCCTGTTTTGCGACACCGGCTCCCCGAAGACTACGTTTAGTGGAACGTCATCAAATTGCCGCGCGGTCCTTGGGCGGGGGGGGGGCCCCCCCCCCACGTATCAGACGTCGGGCGGGGGGGGGTTAGGGGGGGGGTTATCCTCTATCCTCTCTTAGGTGTCCGACACGCCGAGCAATGTCGGCGGATTTGCGTGCGTCTTTCTTCGTTGCTAATGTTAAATTAAGGGGAAACTGACATTTCGGAAACTGAAAAGAACACCAACCTTTTTGTTGTCCCCTCGAGAAAGTACTTTTTTTTTTGTGAACCCAACCCTCTTTCTACTCAGATCGGGTCGAATGGGAGCAATCTTGACTGAGGTACCAAATCGCCTCCCTGGGGTAACAAGGTTGTAGGGTTGAACGATGTATCCCCCAAATAACTTCAAACTCTTTGCCAGGGATCGACGCATCACCAGTACTCCAGGGTAAAAGATGGCACAATCCCCTTGGTAAGCAAAGAGAAAGACTAAACCAAGGCGGGTGTGCCATCTACTTTCACCAGCGGTAGGTTTCGCCCCACTGGAGGATCCGAAAACACGTGGAGGATTCCGGCAATAGGGTCCAACTGACACCGGGTACCATCAAGAAACAGACCATAGAGGGAACCGTGATCCTCGATCTTTTTCGCCGTAAAATATCCGTTTGGTTCCCCCCCCAGAAAGGGTACATACCTCAAAAAGGCTACGCTCCTAAGGTGTCTTATCCTTTTGGTGTCCCTTCAAAACGTCACCCCGCCAAGGGGTACCCTCAAAAGCAAACACGGAGAGACAGACACATAGCCACACCTACACAGAACAAGCACACACACACACACAGCTACCATTATAAGTATGACGGCAACCTTCCTTGTGGTTGTTCAAGGGTGGGGAACACAGTTCCCATCATAGTAGGCAACCGCCTTCCTTTTGGTGCGAAATCCCCACCAAAAAACGGCAAAGGCAATTTTCTTGCTAGTGCTCAGTAGGGAGTGAACCCAGGGGTCCTCTTAAAGGAAAGCACAAGCGGGATGGTTTATAAGGGTCCTTCGCCGAGAATGCACCAGTAAGTGTTTCTCTTTTGGTTGTGTGCCCCCCCTCCCAAAAAAATACAAATGCAATTGTCCCGTTGGTTGTTAAAGGCTGGGGAAATCTCTCCCAAAATAAGCAAAAATAAGCAAGCAAACATAAATAAACAAGTAAATACACAACGGTGTATATGTATATATATATATACATATATATATATATATATATACATATATATATATAAATATAATATCTACACAAACATAAAAATAAAACCATGGCCTATAAATCAATTAAATGATAAGCCACACAAAGGCAATTGTCCATTTAATCAACAAAAGGTAGGGATTGTTTCCTTTTGGATCGGGGCATTTTTGGCCTCAGGTGGAGGCCCAGGGTGTGCAGCTGGCGGACCCCGCCCGCTTCGCCCGGGAGCTCGCGGCCGACGAGGAGAAGGCCGCGGGCCGCATGTCTCGGGTCTCGGAGGTAGGGCGCCTCATGTCTGGGTCCCCCAGCTAGGTGCCATTTGTGTGGTTACAGCACACGTGTTTTGTTCGCGCCGCTTAAAAAACCATCCGTTTGAAAGAGAAAGGGTCCCCCAAAAGTTGTAAATTTGGGGCCCCCTGTAGTGCCCTTTTACCGTTTCTTTTTTGGGGGAGGGAACCCCCCTACTAAAATAGACTACAGAAAAAAGTCGGGTACAAACTTATTCTAACCTTTCTACTGGAGGACCTAGGTATCTTTTCGGCGGCTGCGAAGTGGGCGGCTTTCCATTTGCTGTTTTTTGTTTTTGCTTTGTTTATCGTGTTTTGTTTCCATTTGCTTTATGTTCCCTTCTTGGTGTAAAAGGGAATCGATTTCACTACTGGATGGTTTTGCTGAAAATGGTTGGTTCGGACATAGCTCACCAACAGAAAGTTTGGCAACACAGACAATCGGACACACACTCAGACAGTAAATATTGACAGACATCCATTTGCTGAAATTTACTTTATTTTCCCCTCTTGGAAGGAATTGATTGTAACTTCAAAACCATGCTTTCACAGACCCTTGCCAGAAAACGACCAAGTGGAAAGAACCCTGGAACGGAAATGTGGTTGTGATTGTTTGTGTTGGATCGGTGCCCTATTTTAAAGGTTGGTGAAGAAACAGAAACCACAGCATTTGGAAACCACATTTTGTTTGTCCCCCATTTTGAGAATCTCCTGTTTTGGCTGTGTGTTTTTGAGGGTGCTTTTTGGGGGTTTAAAAGGAAAGCAACAGGATAAGGATATCATTTTTCTGGGTAGGTTAACAGGAACCACAGGCGTCCAAAACAGTTTCAAACAGTTAATCGCAAGTCCTGTGACAACTGTGTAGTGATGTTAGTAGAACCAGAACTCAGCCGGTCTGCCCCCCTCCATTTTGACACACACACACAAACACACACCTTGAACAAAGTATCCGGAGCACGTGGACAGAAACGAGCGACGGTTTAGAACAAACGTCCTTGACTCGGTGTTTCATGATTTCCAGGTTGTGATGTATAGTATTTGCCTACCCAAGTTTTCCATGTTCCGTTGGGAAGCAATTAATAGCTAGTCAGTGGCTCACACGTGCCTGGGGTATATCCCCAGGTTCATTCTCAACCCCCCTCTGGATGCCTGGCCGAGAACCAGCACCATCAAGTCGAGTTCGCACAGGCACAGGGACCCTTTACTGAAGGGTTGTTCAGTGAACATTTTGAGAAACATGGTGCGGAGCTTTGCGGATGTCACGTTGGATCCCGCCAGGCGAAAAGTGTCCAAGCCAGGGGTTCTTAAAGGATAATTTATTCGGCCATGTTGAATCTCATGCTTTTCAGCATGCTGTACAATATGTATGTACGTGTATATATATATATAATATAAACAAGATGCACCACATATATATATATAGACATGATGCATGCATATTATTGCCCCCTTCGCTTTGAGGTATGCCAATCTCGCAAAGGAGTTTACTGCTGATGGCGACAGTTCGATCGATTGCGCCAGGTTTATCCTGCGTGACGCTTCAGGGTGCTTTGGAGCGGCATGCAAAACATGCCTGCGGGGGCAATCAGGGGATGGGCGCGATTTTGCTGGGTTTCAACTGCTGCATCTCCATGTCTTGGATGAGCCTGACCTTGAAATGTCACGCTTGTAGCCACGTGTTTTGGTGAGTTTGCAAAGGTGTGATGTCACATATCAGGCAACGACAACCATGTTCAGCCTCTGTCTCTTTGCATGGCTTTCGCTAGTCAGTTGCCAAGCCAAGTCCTGTCAAATATTTGCGAGGAATTGGCGCAGTACCAAGTGGAACATTCTGGGGAATCATTGAAACCGAGGCAAACAATTTCACTCAAGTAGACGCGCAGTCCACGTGAGCAGAGCTAAAACTTATTGACTTTTGGTTCTACCAACACAGTTATACAGGTTGAGTGATATAGGCTTGGCTACAACCCCAATTGAGCCACACGAGGGGTGTCAACAAATCCTGCTGCTTCAGGTGCACATTTCACTGGCTCCAGCCGGGGTTTCTCCGCCCAAGAAAGCTGAGGTGAGATGAGAAGGGGATGTGCCAGTTGTTGACTTTGGCCGTCCCTGCGACTTAAGATAATACGGCGCTCAGAAATGTGAGAAATGCGAGAATTATAGCTCGGACATCCCCAGGAGTACATTGAATGACCCTTTGAACATCTGGGACAGTCACAGTTGCAGATGGCACGAAGCCCTCATCACTCCACAGCCCTTTGACCATGTTCAATAGTTTATCGCGAAACACCGCATAGAAGCATCCCAACAGGCTTGCGTTGCTAAACATGTCAGAGGCCCTATCGTTAAAACACCAACTCCGTGTGGTTTACCTTTACCGGAGTTTCGAATGGTTTGAGCCGATCCTCATGGAGCCCAAAAGCCAATCGAAGCCTTCGTCGACTTTTTTTTTTCGCCATGCCGGGCTTGATGGATGCCGCGTGGCGTTTCGCCGGGGAGGCCGCAGGGAGCACAGTCGACATGTTGGAAGACCTGCTTACCGTAAGCATATTACCCCCTTTTTGGGGTGTGCAAAAAGAGAAACCAACATGAAACCCTGCACATCTTGCAAGTTTGGGTCCAGTTTCTGCGATACTGAGCCCAGAACCATGTGAACAATCCCGGCAGCAGAACGGTAATTTCCCTGCCCTGCTTGGCCTACTGTGGTTCGCACCAGGTAGGTAGGTGGCTTATCCCAGTATTCATAGACATTTAAGTTCTTGGGGTTTATTGTGCTGAAAGAATCCCTGTGACCTGTGAATACTGGGATATGGCTGTGGGGCAGAAAAATAGGTACCCAAAATGGGTCGCCCTGGTAAATGGAAGCATGGACATTCAAACCTGCGGTCCAATTCCTGGTTTCATGTTGACCCATACCCATACGTATCTCCAGCTACCAGCTGGTGTTTCCGCACATGGGAACGCGCCGGGTCTGAGCTCGGCGGAATGGTTCGATCCGAATCTCTGAGGGAGGTTTGTCTAGACATGTTGGTGGGTTACGGTTCTGTGGGGATGCTTTGGGCCGGGTTGAGGGTGGCTTAGGAGTGGTTTAAGGGTTTACACTGGCTTTAGCGGGGGTTTAAGTTTTTTTTTTAATGGTGGGTTTAGGCTGGTTTGGGAATGGTTTAGCGCTGGTTGAGGATTGGCTAGGGTTGGTTTGGGATGGGGCTAAGGCTTCTGTAGGGGTTCAAGTTTCTGTAGGGATTCTTTAGCTTGAGTGGAATTATTTGAGCCGAATACTTTGGATTACACCTGTTGTACTCGTTTTGCGCTCGCTTTGCACTTTCCACGGAAAAAAGGCGCATCAATGCCTTTCGGTGCATCCGAATTCTCCGAAGTCGGCCCGGAAGAGGCAGGCTGCCTTCCCTTCACTACAGGGATTCCCAAAATGGTGGCTTGAACCGTTGGTTCCAAGAGGGTGCCCCACAAGAAAGAATGTGAGCGCGAGGTTGGTGGTTCCAAGCTACATTGACGTCAAGGGGATTTTTTCGCCCCCATCTGAGATCATCTAACCTTGCCGCTAGAAGTCCCAGTTGCACAGTGGCCCCCTTGTTGCTCTTTTGTTTTGCCCCCTACCAAAGATGGTGAACCCCGAAAAGGGCTCCAATTCTTTTTCCACCAGGGTCACTGATCAGCTGAGCTAATTCAATCGTTATTAGGAATATGGATGGCACAGCCAGCAACAAGAACTAGCACATGGGAGATATAATTCAAGTTAAAGTTGAGTTTTAGTTGTAAACGTGCAGATCTCACTTCATTGTTGAATACCGATCAAGGGACAGGCTGAGGTCTATAGTAGAATCCCACGCTCCCGACCCGGGTTCAATGAGCTGCAGGTCGATCATCGGGAAACTAGTTCTTCAGTTGGCAAAATCGCCTCAGCTTGCCTGCGCGCGATTGATACTCTTTCGTGATTCTACCGTTTGTGTGATTAGTGGGTATTTATCGTTCACTTATGGAATTATTTTCTCATATGTTCTCTTCCTGGGAAGTGTGTTGACAAAATAGTGGCCACTTTGGGGCTTGTTCAAGGCGGCGCACGGCAGCAGTCTCAAAAGGGGCCATATGGCTTCTTAAAACTGGACCCCGAAATGGCTGGTATCCTCGTGGCTTCCCATTCCAACCAACACCAGGTCTCTCAAGAATGCTATGTCCTTTCAAACCAAAAACACGCCTCCCAAAAATGATGTGCCTGATTGTTTGGCGATTTTCAGAACGGGGATGTGTTCAATTTCTATGGTCCTCGCGCTTGCAGGTATCGCAACACCTGCCCTTCTTTGACCAGCTTGGTGGCCCAGCTCGCCCAAGGAATGGGCATTGGAGAGATGCATGGGGATTGGTCTTTGAGGGAACCTCTCCGCAGGGTGGTCGAACAAATCAAAGTTTGTTCACACGCACACGCACAGCCTTTTTCCGTAGTCTTGTGGCGGGTTTTGTTTGGGGCGGGGGTTGCTTCGCAAGCTATTGTCGCCTTTTTTCCAAGGGGCATCCGCCCTCCTTTTTCTTGATGGTTTCCATTTGTTTGCACTCTTGTGCAAAGAGGCATGCCCAGAGTTTTAGCTGAAGGGAGAGCAGCTTTCCTTCTGAAAGGCCAGGGCTGACGACCATAGCAAGAGACCCGGTGAACATGGCGCCTGCGTGGGGGGAGTTTTGGGACCTATCGAAGATTGGGACTTGGGACCATCCCTGAACAGCTCTCACAAGGATCTTGCGGCGCCATGGTGTCCTGAAAGTTTTTTCTTTTTTTGTTTTTTCCCGAAAGCATGGCGAAGGGTTCTTCCGCTGGGTTCACTTGAGTTGTTCTCATGAGAGTCATTACAAGGTGTCAATGCAAGGAATCAGCATCATGAAAGTCATTGCAAGGAGTCATTGCAAGGAATCATCATCATGAAAGTCATTGCAAGGAGTCATTGCAAGGAGTCATTGCAAGGAGTCATTGCAAGGAGTCATTGCAAGGAGTCATTGCAAGGAGTCATTGTCATTGCAAGGAGTCATTGCAAGGAGTCATTGCAAGGAGTCATTGCAAGGAGTCATTGCAAGGAGTCATTGCAAGGAGTTGCAAGGAGTCATTGGCAAGGAGTCATTGCAAGGAGTCATTGCAAGGAGTCATTGCAAGGAGTCATTGCAAGGAGTCATTGCAAGGAGTCATTGCAGGGCAAGGATTGCAACTTGCACTTGACTCCTTGCACTTGCACTTGCACTTGCACTTGACTCCATGCACTTGCAACTTGCACTTGACTCCATGCACTTGGCTCCTTGCACTTGGCTCCTTGCACTTGGCTCCTTGCACTTGCAACTTGCACTTAACTCCGTGCACTTGCGACTTGCACTTGACTCCATGCACTTGGCTCCTTGCAACTTGCAATGGCTCTCATGACTCCTTGCAATGACTCCTTGCAATGACTCCTTGCAATGACTCCTTGCAATGACTCCTTGCAATGACTCCTTGCAATGACTCCTTGCAATGACTCCTTGCAATGACTCCTTGCAATGACTCCTTGAAACAAGCAAGGAGTCAAGTGCAAGTTGCAAGTGCAAGGAGTCAAGTGCAATTGACTTGCGAGGAGTTAAAATCTCTTCTTAGGGCGGCGGGGTAGTGCCGACGACACTACACGAAAATCGACCCTCTGCGGGGATCGGCGTGGTCGAGGTGCAAAAACCCATGGTTTTTTGCGATTTCCAAAGTTCCCGCGCGACCCTCTGCGGGGATCGGCGTGGTCGAGGTGCAAAAACCCTGGTCGAGGTGCAAAAACCCATGGTTTTTTTGCGATTTCTAACCTGCTCGCGCGACCCTCTGCGGGGATCGGCGTGGTCGAGGTGCAAAAACTCGAGGTTTTTTGCGATGTCGAGGTGAAAACTCGAGGTTTTTTGCGACTTTTGTTGTTCGAACTGGTCCTCGGGAGTTGTCTCGTGGTTCGCGCGCCTGCTCCCGGAACCGGCGGGTCGCGGGTTCGATTCCTCCCTGGTCCGCGGGCGGGCGTCGCAAGATGCAACTTGCATTTTAAAGCAACTTGCGCAGAGCAACTTGCGCAGAGCAAGTTGCACAGAGCAACTTGCGCAGACCAACTTGCACCGACCAGTTTGCGCAGAGCGCCTTGCCTAGAGCAACTTGCGCAGAGCAACTTGCGCAGAGCAACTTACGCAGAGCAACTTGCACAGAGCAACTTGCACAGAGCACCTTGCCTGGTGCTGTCTCGCGCTTGCTTCACGAATGCTTCGTGTAGGGAAAAAGAACGCATCCTGCAGCGTTGCAGACCTCGCTTGCGATGTTCTGCTTTCGGGCCAACCGTGGTCTAGTTTTCTTCCGTTTTTTCCCCTCGGCAAAGCAGCGCCTGATTGAAGCTTGGTGTTGACAGACCCGCCTTGGTTTCAAGCATCTGTTCAGTGGGCATACAAGACCCTTGTGTCCTTCTCTGTGCGCTAAAGCACCAATTGCCCGGGTGCTAAACATCACATGTCAATTCCCACAAAGGAAACTTCCCCTTAACAATCTATTTAGGCGGTCTTGAGCAACAGGATAGCTGGTTCAATCATCGCAGCCACCAAACAAAAAGGTGGATGCCCGGACCCCGGACCCGCAGCAGCTTGTTGCTTTTGGTTGGTTTGGGACACCTCCCAAGAGCAGGGCACTGGAGATCTGGGGATGTGCTCTGTGTTCGCTCGCGTTTCAACATGGCAACATGGGACGCATTTGCCCGAAGGGAGCTTTGGATCGGAGCTTCCGAGTGTATGTCGGACTTGCAAGAGTTGGGTTGGTTCCGGTCCGGGGCGTCACGGGATGATGTGGAGGCTTGTGTTTTGTCTTGTCCTGCAAATGCTTTCGAGCGCCCTCACCTATGTCAAGGCGCCGCTTTGCTTGTGGTTGGGATGGTCACCAGCCGTTGGGGGGACATGAGGGTTCCTGCATGGAGGAAGCTTTGACCACGGCACATATAGCAAATGGGTGCACTCAACATCCGGTTCGTTCCTTTGCAGGCAAACACCTCCAAACATGTTTGAATCCATCGATACGTGTGCTGAGTGTCGATTTGACAGGCCCTCAAACCAATCGGGCAATTCGCAGCATGTCTCAACAGGGTGATGTGCACAGTAAACCAAAGGGACAAAGGGGTTTATGTTGACCCTCCAAAAGTGATGATTCCCCACTAAACCCAGGAACACCCCCTAGTAATAAACTGAGGTTGGTTATATAATTTGGGGTCAACATTTCCGGTTTCAGGAACCGCCCCAATTGCCTGATAACATGCCACCCATTTGTTCAACGGCATCCGGTTTTCGGCTTCACAGGTGCGTCTCTGTGCGTTTTTTGTAGCCTCACCGCCTTTGTTGTAGTAACAAACAAACAAACAAACAAACAAGCAAACAAACAAACGACTGAAAACAAGCAAGAAGGCAAGCAAGTAACCAAGCAACAAAGCAAGCAAGCACGCCAGCAAGCAAACAAGCAAACCTTGGGGGAGGGAGGAACCTTGGGGGGGGGACACCTGGGATTGTATTTCTGGTTTCATCCCGTTTCTGAGCAGCTCAACTGGAGGACATAGCCCCAGGCCTTCTCACAATGTTGGGGCCCAGCAAGCCAAGGCCAAAAGCCGCGCGGAACCGCCTTCGGGACTCCTTCGAGGATCCGGCAAGAGTGGAACATGTCTCGCTGGAATCTCCTCCAACATTCTGGGTTGTTCTTCTTGTTTGGCGGTACCGCTGGTTTGGTATGGCTAAGGACAACGAAAGGGAAGCCACATTTTTATTTTTATTTTCTACTTATTTTGTCCGGGGGGCGGGGGTGGCCTACGTTAAGACACCCCCTATGTTTTTTTTAGGGACCAACATTTTCAGGGTGGATTATGATGCAGAATCTGAAGGACTTATTCTTGGTGTACCCCAACGTTTCACCAAGATGTTGGAAGACTTCTGAGGGGCGGAAGACCTCGGAGGAGCAAACCCAGCTCATCATGAAGCTTTCTGGGGAATCCAGATTTTCGGTTTTTGAACCAGAGTCATACGTAGTAATTTGGCCAAATTCATTTGAGGGGATGAATCCGCTGTGACAAAGGTTCAAGTTTACGTGATAGTAGACCACATCCCTGCCCCTTTATCACCCACTATCTCCACCCCTTGTTCTTTTCATACATCACCCCATGTTCAACGGGGTGTTGAGCAGGCAAATGTCCGAAGGTAAGGATCCCTGAGCCAACTCCTGCACACTTCCTTGATTGCTGGAAAGAGGGCAATCGTCGGCTCGGACAGTTTGATGTTGGCCTCCTGGGCTGTTCAGGAAACTTTTAACCCTTCCTGGTTGCCTAAGCACTCCCCTTTGTAGTGATTTTGCAGGGGTTCCCCCGCCCGTTAAACGCCAACCGAAAAATAGCGAAGATACTATCCTCGTCCATTTCTTGCTTTCCCCTCTTGGGTTTTTACCCCGGCTCGATTTCACTGCTGGATCGTTCTTTCCATTTGCTCAACAATATTTGTCATTCTCCCCTGTTGGTTCTTTTGCAGGGGATTCCCTTTCACTACCGGAAATACGTTTATGTTTTCCAGGGGACTGACGCAACGGAGGTGGCGCAACGCCAAACTTGAGCGCTCCGATCCATGCAGCCCTCGCGAGGAGGTGCCTGCCGCCAAGGCTTCGGACGCACCGGATCCGCAGGCGGATCCGCGCAGCCCCCCCCAAAAAAATCCAAGACTGATACCAAGGCCATGGTCCGGATTTGGAAGGGACGCTCTAATTGGCTTCCCTCTGAATTCTTTGCTTGGTCCGTGTATAAACATGTATACCCTTGAGACGATGTATATATTTAAATCCTAGGTCTGGACGTTGACCAAGGTAAAGAGGATACATTTGGGGGCACGCCCCGTGCAGGGCGCGGCGCCGGCCGGCCCAGGCGCGGATCGTGCGCAAGCTTCAAGCATCAATTTCACTGTGGATGGAACAGTGAAATCCATTTCGCACCGCTTTGAAACCATGGTTGAAACCATTCTTTGTCGGTATTTACAGGGCAATCATCAGAACCCAGGATTTCTGAGGTGGTGCGAAAGCGATTTCCTCCATAGTCCATACACTGTAGTACAGACTCAGGTGTGTGACGATATTAAGATTTTAACACTCCTCACACTTTGGCGTTTTGGGGTTTTAGTTGGTTTGAAAGTACCCCACAGCCCCATTAGTTAGGCGCTTACAATTAAGGCGATCTGGATGCATTTGGGGGTTCAATGTTGATCTGGGAAGAAACCTTGGACTTTCCTTGGAGAAATGCGATTTTTCTTTCTATCCAGCACAACGCTCCAAAACGTTTGATTCTGGGATTGGGGACAAATGGGGACAACAAAATTGTTTTGGCCCCTTGCTAAAACATATACTGAAGGTTGAACCGGAATGTGTGTGTGTGTGTGTTTCAGAATTGGGATTTGGAGCCCAAAATGGTGGTGTTGCTTTTGGTTTCCCTTCAATCCGACCCCCCAAAAAGGGTACTCTTAGAAAGCACACCCCAAACAACTGTTGTTTACTGAGTGCGTAACTTCCTGTGGGCTGCCTTTTTGTCCTCTCTGTGTTGCTCAAAGGGCATATTTTGGCCATGTGGATAGTTGCATTCGCCAGCTAATGCGGCGGATCTGCGGGGAGTCAGACGATTTTTGGATGTATCCCTTGAGCCATGAGACCCGCTTGGAGGGGAATTTCTTTGCTTGCTCCAGGGGGGGGGGGTCAAAAGCCAAACCCCGGATAGTACTCAGAGGTGAGTGATTCCGTCTGTTCCCAAAAATAGTTGACAGTGGTTTAGGATTTTGAGTATCACCAAAATATCGTGTCAATTTGAAAAGGGGAGGGTAGGGGGGGGGAGGGGGGGTTAGTCACCAAGTTCTCATACGGGGTACCACAAGTTAAGGGACTCTCACCCACCAAGGATCCTGGGTGTGTTTCTTTCTGGCGACTCTAAGCGTGTTGCACGCAGATTTCCGGTTGCAGCTGTCCAAAAGAAAGTTGGACCTTGGTTTTTTGGATGGCGTGCGATTGAAACCGCAATGTTAGACATACGGTCGATTCCTCCCCAATTTCTGCAAGCAGAGAACAGGAAGGCCCGGTAAGCTACCATGGTTTGCGGGTAATTAGTTTGCCTGCATTGCGCAGAGGAAGCAACCCTGTTGGAGACATTTTGTTTGTGAGAGACCGCGGGGATCCACGCAAATCACAGGCATCTTTTCCGCTTTAAATCATGCCCGCTTTATGCTGGAGCCATAGAGCCCTCCGAATGATCTGCCAGGAGACGTTTTTCCTGTTCCAAATTGGGAGAGTACTTGGATGTTCCATGTTCTTAGTAGGTCACGACTTCATGACTTTCTGGGACAACAGGGGTTGCTTGACTAACAATGGTCACCTACATCCAAGCAACCCTGCCTTAAGTTCTCAACTCCCCTTTCTGTGGGTCGTTTCACCAGAACCAATCGGCTTCTCTTAGTGCAAGGCGCCGGCAAGGGCAAAGGCAAGGGCAAGGCGTGGCTTTCGCTAGGGCCCGCCCGGGAGTCGTTGGCCACCGGTGGCGGCTCCCGGATTTTTGGTGACGACTGAAATCACCACAGCCAACCAAAAAGGATAATCCCAACTGTAAATGGGTGCAGCCGCCTTTTTGATTCTTTACATGGTCCTGGGTAGACCATTTTTACACCAGGTTTTGATTCTGATTCATTTGTGACGCCGTTTAAGGGTTCGTTTTGATGGGGTTCTTTTGAAGGGCAACCAGCGGGAAACTTCCTTTTTGATTGGGCTTCCCAGTTCGGAGACACAGTTTCGCGGAATCTTGGCTGATCTGCGGTGAGTTTGCTGGATTGAAAGTAAGCATCGTAACCATTTCTGGACCAATTTTGCCCGTTTCCCACGTCCTGTCCCCAGGTGGGTGCCATGACAGGGTCAAAGGAAGTCACTGCCATGTTCCTGTTCCTGACCTTAAAACAACAGGACGACATCTGATGTTCGGGCTATTCCAGTAAAAGTCACGCCGGTGTAACTTCGCTCCATGAGTCCACATCCGTAGCCATTTTGGGCTCAAGGTAGTGCAGCACAGGCCCAAAATCTTTTTGGCCATTTTTCCTTTTGGCCCAATCCCCAGGCCCGGTCGCCACCCTCTCACCCGCTGCCGCTGGTTGCTGTGCCGCCGCCATTGTGGCCCATGGCAGTGCCCACATTGTCAGAGATGGGGGGCGTTTCCGGGCTCAGATCCACCGGTGGGCGAACAGCTGGACCAAGATGTGTCGGCATTTGACCAAGACCCGGCGGTGCGCAGCTTGATAGGGCTTGCCACCGCGGTGCCGTCACTGCCTGGGACTCCACCCTCACGTGTGAACTTCGACGATGGGGCGACCATGGTGGGCGGGCCACCAAGAAGCACATCTGCGGCGAGGGCAACACAGGCCAAGGCACAAGCACCCGTGCCCCAACGAGTGGGCTCATCATCGCAGCCAGGGTGGAACTTCACGCCGTCGGCACTCGAGGCCGCATCCGAGCACATGACCTCCCCTCTGCCCTGGTGTCGGCCATGACGTCGGTCGATGAAACAATCCCCGAAGCGTTCATATTGATGGTCCCACCGCTGCTCGAGATCGCCAACGGTCTCATTGAAGTTGTCCAGAGGGCAGACGCGAGCCAAGGCACGGCCTTGCTGGGAATTTCACCCTCGCTGGCAGTGGCGGTGGCAGGCTCCCATCAGTTGCGTGTGTGTGTGTGTGTGGTTTCTTGTTTATTGGAAGCTCTTTTTGGTGTTGGAGTTTTGAAGTCAAAGGGAACCCAACCATTTGGAGGGTCCATTTTTGAGTGCCCAACTTTCCAAACACACCGAACATTCCGACGAAGCAGTACGAAGCACGAAAAATGGTGCGTTTCCAAGAATCACGAACTTTGCGAACTGATCGTCGGCATGTTGCAAAAAAAGGCCTCCACCAGGGTGTTCTTCGGATGAGAAGGGCTGGGAAAATCCTACGCCAGGGGCACCACCAGGGTGCTGCGGAGGCTTCCAAGGAGACCAAGGAGGCAGAGGAGAGCCTTGGAAAAGAGTCGTAGGGGCGAATTCACTGGCTCTATTTGTTCAAAAGGATATATATATATATATTCTAAGTTCCCCTTGTGTGGGCTAAATGAGTGGTTCCAGTTGCTGCAATGAAAATTGTGCTTTATGTTCCCTTGTTGGCTTTGAAGGGAATTTATCACTACTGGACACATGTTGTCATTTTTTGAGGGGACTTCAGCAAATGGAAAATTGGAATGGTGTTGTGGGGCATTTTACCGAGTGAAGTCATGATCAGCAAATAATACGTGTGCTTGTTTAGCCCCTTTTTATAATTTAGCCCCATATTATACACCTAACTTGTTCTGCAGGAAGGACGAGTGGGCAGGACATGGGCATAAGGTGCTTTGTGCCTGGGGGATAGGGTTATGGGTCAGTCTGTTTTTCCCCCCAAGAAACCAAAAGGACACCAGCCACCTAGAAGGAACCATATAAATCTTTGCGGCCCGTCCCATAAAATGTTCGTTTCGGGTGCTTCTGTTGCAGGAATGATGCTTGCCCAGGCTTGGCACTCTGCTTTTCTACGATGGTTTTGCAGTTTCTTTCATGTCTAGACTGTCTAGGTGTTTGCGGGGGTTGGTCAAGTAGGATCATCCCAGAGGCACACCAACAGCAACAACAAACCACTTGTACAGCCGGCGTTGACAAGTCTGAGCTGGGTCTTTGCATTGCTTAGACTTGTCCAAGTTAATCATTGCTTGTTCGGCTATTCTTTGGAAGGTGCTTTAGTCGTTTGTCGCTTTGCCCATGCGCAGGCGTTAACCCGGCAGGTCGGTTGGTTGGCTGGATTGCTTGCTTGCTTGCTTGCTTGCTTGCTTGCTTGCTTGCTTGCTTGCTTGCTTGCTTGCTTGCTTGCTTGCTTGCTTGCTTGCTTGCTTGCTTGCTTGCTTGCTTGCTTGCTTGCTTGCTTGCTTGCTTGCTTGCTTGCTTGCTTGCTTGCTTGCTTGCTTGCTTGCTTGCTTGCTTGCTTGCTTGCTTGCTTGCTTGCTTGCTTTGTTGCTTGGTTGGTTGCTTGGTTGGTTGCTTGGTTGATTGATTGATTGATTGATTGATTGATTGATTGATTGATTGATTGATTGATTGATTGATTGATTGATTGATTGATTGATTGATTGATTGATTGATTGCTTGGTTGTGTGCTTGCTTTGCTTTGCTTGGTTGGTTGGTGTCTTGCTTGTTTGCTTTCTTGGGTCGGTCTCTTGTTTGTGTGGTTGTTTGTTTGCTTCTTGCTTGGTTGCTTGTTTGGTTTGGTTTGGTTTGGTTTGGTTTGGTTTGGCTTGGTTGTGCTCGTTTGTTTGCTTGTGTCTTTGTGTGCTTGTCTGGTTGGCCAGCCGTTCGGGTCGGTTTTGAGCAGATTTGGAGCTGACCCCGTCGAAGTCAAGCCTTGCAACCCGCGCCCAGCCATTTGATCCGCGCCGTGCACCGGCCCCACTGAGGAAGGAGGAGACCCTCTTAGGCGGGGACTCGCGAAAGCAGCCGGACTCCAACTAGGCTGAGTTAGCTTTGACTACAGAAACAGTTTTTTGGCTGGCGGGGGGTGGGGGGTTGGGCTGTGTGGTCCTTTTCTCCGCGATCTTTTTCTCTGCTTCTGCCAAAGGAAGAATCGCAACTGGCCCCTTGGGAAGACAACTTTCCTTCTGAGAAGGGATGCGGACTTCCGTGTGTGTGTGTGACAACATTTGTTGCTTTGTTTGCTGAAGCAGCCAAGAGGTAAATGATGCTTCTGCATGAATTATAGCGAGCTCACCTGGGGTCAAAACCAACTCACCCATGATGAAGATTGCGTACTTGTGGATTCCGTGCTTCCGGGTTTATGAATTATACTAGTTTGCCCAGACTGCATGAACTCATGCAAAGACTTCCGCAAGAGGACGGGCCGGGGGTGGCTGCACATTGGCCTAACCCTTCAAGAGTGCTACACTCATAGACTGCAGCATCTTCGGACTTTTCTGACCTGTGGTTTGGCACACAGTGTATCGGTTCTGGCTGCCTAAATCTCCAGTTCTCACAAGCTGAGGTTGAAGGGCGTCCTTTGTGATATTCAATATCGTAAAAGGCGCAGGATCGCCGCTTCCCTCTGCGCGAAACAGGATCCGAACACGGCCGTTTGGGGGGCACACCAGAGTCGGTGCTTGTTGTGAGCTCTGGGGAACAAAGAAGCATGGCCATGGTGAGCTCACCTGCAAAGGAGGTCACAGAGAAAAGGCCCTGTACTTGGGGATGCGGTAAATTTCCGCTGTTGGAACGATTGTCAAGAGCAACATGTATCTTTTTTGAGCCCTTGGCTAGTCGGCCATTTTTTGCCCACAAGTATCATCAATTTTGATTGTGAAGTTCGAAGATCCCATGAAGCGGTTTGAATGACCATCCTTGTCCGGCTTTGCAAGGCAAGGATGAGTTAGAACGCAGACCCGAGCACGGGGAAGCAGGCATAGAGGACTGATGCGTGCCTCAAAACACTGGCCCCACAGCTTTAATGGGATATACAGCCACAACATAGCCACAACAAAAGGGGATGCAAGGGGCATGCCTTGCTTTGGCCCGGGGATAGCAGTGGTTGGCAGTGGAAGTTATCTGAGGGTGTTTAGTATCCGCAAACCACCCAGGGAGCTCGGTAGTCCCTTCATTTAGTGACTGTCAATTTCTACGATCTCACAAATAAGGGGGGGGTCTGCAACCCAATCGATCATCAAGGGTCCTTTCAGAGAACCTGTATAGTTCAATATTTAGTCCATCGAACACCAAGATGGCAACAGTTGACGAAACATGTTCGGTTCACCTATACATGTGTTTTTGTTATTATTATTGTTACTGTTATTATTATTATTGTTATTATTATTATTATTAGTATTATTATTATTATTATTATTATTATTATTATTATTATTATTATTATTATTATTAGTATTATTATTATTATGTTTATTCTTATTATTGTTTATTATTATCATTATTATTATTATTATTATTGTTGTTATTGAAGATAAAGCACATTGTGTTTCTTCGTATGTGCGGCCCCCCCGTGCCCCATTTTGCCTTATGTTAACACTTGTTCATGGGCTAGAAGACAAGAAGGGGCACTTCCTAGGGGCGATACCAGAATTCTTAACATGATATTTAGATTTTCAGAAACCGCATGTAGATCCTGGATCCAAGAAACAGGAATTCTGGTGGGCTGTTGATGGCAATCTTGAATCCATGGGGATGCTCTCTCCCCAAAAAGAACAGTATCAGCTTTCTATATGCCAATTTCTGGCTGACTCTTGAGTGGCGCTCCAGGATCTAGTACGGTATTTAGTCAGGGGCATCCATGGATGCAAGATTGCCCTGGACAGTCGTCAGAGACCTTGGATCTGGGACCCAGGATCCGAATCAATTTAGTCCACTACCGTATTCAGAATTCACGGGCGGCATCCATGGGTCCTCGATTGCCCTCAAACGCCCACCAGAAATCTTGGTTGGATCCAGTATCTAAACACGGTATATAGAAATCAGGGATCATCTCGGATCCGGGATCCAGATTCGGCAATTTGAAATCTAGATGCCGTGTTTAGAATTCTGGGTGCATCCATGGATCCACCGTTGCCCCCAACAGTTTCACCTGACGGTTCTTGGATTCAAACACGGCAATTGCATTGAAGTTGCTTTCTGTCCAAAACAAAAGCTAAAGGGTGTCATACCGTCGAGTCGTTCTATGACCTTTTGTTGAAGTCAATACTATTTGGTGGAGAAGGCTTTCCTGGGCAGTGGCGAATCTTGAATCAAGGAGACATGTTTTGTTCAAGAGGTGCTTTTGTTTGCTCAGAGAAACTTACTCGGAGAAGTTGTGCAGAGAAACTTGCCCAGAGAACCTGCACAAAGAAATTGCACTAAAAGACGAAGCTGCTTCTGTGCAAAGATCGGCGGTTGTTTTTGCTATGCTGGTATACCTTGCCTGCGACTTGGTAGATTCTGCTTTCGGGCCACTTGCCTTCTAGCTTTCCTCTCTTTGGACCAACCTGACTGTGAACCACCACTTCCATTACCTATGGGGTTTCAAAGCGAAGTTGACGCGAGCAAAGGACAGTATTGCCGGAGTATGGGCTTTGGCTAGTTTTTGCCCGTTCTTTGGTGGCAACATGGTCGGGTCTTCCCATAGCTGGTGACAGTTTAGGAGTTTTTGAGTGGCAACTTCAGCGCACAAAGAACCTTCCCGAGGCCCGGAGAACCAACCAGCCCCGTAACTCGACCTGAGATTAACAGGGCTCCTTAAAAGATACAGTTTGCCCATTTGAGCCATGGCTTTTTCCACCACAATGAAGGGAAACCACCATTTGTAAGGCAATGTTCAGGTGTATAATGTAAGGATCCCTGATTAATAGGGTGTCTCCCTCAAAAGTCATCCAGATTCCCTCTTGAACGGGCTGTAAGAGCCCACTTTGATTGGAACGGGGTGGGGTAAAATGTAAAACCAGTTCCCTCGCGATCGTGGAACAATCATGTGTGTAATTCCTTGGCCTCTAACTTGTATCACCCCCTATGAATCCACTAGGTTGATTCATCCCGTGTTTGGCTCTTAAATGGAGTGTCACCTATGCCGAAAAATCACCCCTGCATGTTCTGATTGCCAAAGCCGCCAGGACTTTATGAAGATGAAGAAGCGTGCCTGACACGGAGTTGGATACTGCTGATTCTTAGTGCATAAAGGCTTCCATTTGCTTAATACACATGTCGTGTATTTTTCCCGTTGGGTTTAAAGGGAATCTATCACGATAGGACATATATGTTTTTGCGGCGGACTTAAGGACTTAAGCAACTGGACGAAGAGGGATTTTGGGAATGAACCTGGGAGGAAACCACAAGGGATGGTTCATAGGGGACGCTCTCACTCCCTGCTAACCCGTAAGATATTGTCGCCAACACACTCGCTCCCGCGTTGCCCTGGCACTTGTCAGCTTTTTCAAGAAGAGATTGATTCAGGTACCCTCCCAAAGGTGCAATGTGTGTGGGAGGAAGAGCAACTGCAACTGTTGTTGGGCTGTTAAAATGAGATGTTCGGCCTACTCAACCAAGGGTTTGTTAAGTCTGGGCTTTTCGTTGGTTACATTGTAAGATCTTTTGATTGTTTGCTCCTCGGCAACCGGGAGCCATAGTCAGATTCTTCTGACCTGCAGCTTGGCACAACAACCCAAGACCTAGGCAAATGATCCTCCGCAGGTAAGACGACCCAGGAGGAAGGCCCTGGCCTACCTATCACTGCACTGGGTTTGTTCGTGGACCGCGGAAAATGTCGTATGATTTTTTTTGCTTCCCGGACAAACCGTTCATGACATGCAAAGCCGCTAGATATATATATATATATACATATTCTTAGGTCAAGTCGGATGGAGGCCGTTTCAATCGGGGCAAACTCCAACCGAGGGTCCCGACTTCTGTTTGCTCGGGCCCGGAACCGGTCCGCGTCTGGAAAAATCACCCAGCCGGAGTGAGTCTCTGACCCTTGGAATCAGCCGAGGTTTGGAGATTCTATAAGGCCTCAGAGGGATGTACTGTGGATGGACGAAATCCATTTCGCACCACTTGCAAACCATGGGAAACCATTGTTTGTTTTTACAGAAGAATCATCATTCCAGGGTTTCTTAGGTTGTGCAGGATTTCGTCCATCCACAGTATCACCTGAAATGACCTTGATTGTGTCGTATGGAATGTTCGCGACGTCCCATTATCTACTGCTCATTTGCTGAGGGCACACCGAATGTCACCCCCGCAGCAAACGGTGAATTTTGACTGTCGCTCATGTGTCATAGCTTCGGGCTCCTGAACATGTTGCTGTTTGCTCTGGGTGGCCCCTCTAAAAACACAGTCTTGGAGGCAGGGAAAGCAAAATGCATATTTGAATACAAGTTGTAATTCCCAAGCTGGTAAACCCCTCGCCATGTTCCTGTTGGTCTTAGGTTGGGAGCCTTGGCTACTTACACAGCCATGTAAATGGACTCACTCACCAAAACCGGGAGCGTACCTCACGATTGGATTCGAGTCTCGCCAGGCCGGTGCATCGGGAGTACCGCGTGCTGGTGGATACCTCTTTGAGGCCATCCGGCCTCATCCTGGGTTCAGGCTCAAGAAATCGACACACAACTATATACATATATACACAGACGGAAATATATATATATATATATATATACAGCCAAAATATGGGGGTTGCTTTGGATGGTTGCAAGGGAAACCGAACGACAAACCACCTAATTTGGAGGTCCAAGCGAAAAAAGACGCCCATGTGGAACAGAGTCAGGACATTCCCTTGCTTCATCCGCAGGTTTGGGCAATCCAAGATTATGTAGGCCAACCTTTAATGGCTTGGTGGCTCCCGCCATCCCCTTGGCTTCTTAGCTTTTTAGGGTTTAGTATGGGTTTCCACTTGACCCACTAAAGATCAAGCTTTTAGCAGGGGATCTGAGGGCAGCCCAGACGGGAGCTTCCCAGCGTCCCTCAAATTTCCCTGAGGAGGGCGGGTTTGAAGATCACCTGAACTTGTTTTTGGTGGGGTGATGTTTGGCGAGCCTTCCAGTGTTGGCCACTGCAGTGCTTGTGATGTGTCTTGCTACTTGGCAAATGGAGTTCTGTTTGGGTTGGTGTTTTGAGAGGAGCCCGTTTCAGGGTGGGGTTAGCCAACTTTGCCGAGGGCCGAAATGCTTGAATCTGTTTGCGGCCCAAACTACCTCATGATCAGAATGATGCTTGGAACTTGTTCGCCCCCCGCTCCCCTGGTTCTTTGCTCAAAAGTTGTAGTTTGCAAGGCCAGGCAGCGACACCAACGGTGACGTCTACATCCAGCTGCAGGCGGAGTCGGACCCCCCCCTCCGCTTGCCTCCCTCCCCTCCCATCCCTCTCTTTCCTCCCAAAAGGAACCTACACGTGGGGTCATTATCCCAGTTGCCCAGTGGGACCCCTTTTCCCTCTTTTGGGTCGGGTTTTTCTTTGAAGTCAACCATCCCAAAAAGGACGAGTCCTTTTTTCCATGGACACTGATCTGAGGGTTGACCCCAGCCCAGTTTGTCCAATGGTAGAAATCGACCTCCATAAAACCGCACCGCGAAATGAGTTGCCACGGGAATGCAACCAGAACGGTGGCCCGTATTTGCGTCGGGGGTTTTCGCATCAGAAACCGTTGGGTTTTTGAGTCCGGTGGCGCGAAATGGATTCCCCGAAACACTCGCGGTGGCTTTGGGCTTGGCTTCAAGCATTGAGCTCAATAGGACTGAGGGTGACAGGAGGTTCCAGGTGAAAAGTCCGTTGGTTGGCCAAGCATGGCTTCCCCCAAAAATCCACAGCTTCAGGTCCAACCGGATGCCCATGGCCATTGTTTGAAACCCAGGTTGGTTTCAGGTTGGCCATCAGTGGTGGCCTTGAATCAACCATGTTGAGGGGAGCAGCTTGCACCCCCGCCCTTTGCTCTACAATCCTATGAAGACCAATAGCGTCTTCTATGAGAATGCGTCAGAGTGCAGGGACCCCCCCCACCCCCCAGAACAAGAAAAAGTGTCTTCTTTCGGTTTCCAACCCGGCAGTGGGTTGCGCCAGCAAAAAGACCGGCAGCTTTGGCCCTTTTGGGGGTACTTTCAGTCTCCTTAGCCCGACGCCAGAGCGTCGGACCTCCGAAACCATGATCCCCTACAAAGCTTTTGCTGGTCCGATAGCTCGGGAAAATGACAGCGAGCGCGGGTGGGAATGAGCCGGTTTTGGGGATCAGAAAAAGGAAACCGCAAGGGATTGTTGAAAGGGGTCATTCCAACTCATTCCCTGCCTATCGCACCAGCAAGTAAATGCGCCATCTATTGAAGATCGTTTTTCCCAGATCTCGCCCCCAGGAGTAAAACTGGGCGAGTTGTGTTCCCCCAGCCAGACCTCAGCCTTGTTACGGGGGTCCAGGATCCGAGCTTGCACCGCCCCCAATTGAACATTTGTACCTGGGTGGACGCTCGGCAAAGTTACATTTTCCCGTTTCAAGGGATTTGCTTC
This sequence comes from Effrenium voratum, assembly GCA_963377175.1. NCBI lineage: Eukaryota > Dinophyceae > Suessiales > Symbiodiniaceae > Effrenium > Effrenium voratum. The sequence continues at coordinate 509,782 of CAUJNA010003542.1, read as the reverse complement.
TGTTGACCCCTAGTTACCCTATGAAAAAGTATGGTTTGCTCCCCCAGCCAATATTTAATAGGGGGGCGGGAGTAGTTGTTTTAGGGGGAAGGGACTGCACTTGATTTCATTTGAATAGTTTTCAAGGACATCGGTCGCAACCCGAATTATTTGTCAGCCGGCCCCAGCATGCCGGTGTGACTGGGTGACGCAGCCGGTTATGTTAAAAGGAGAGTATGAAATGAGTTAATACTGTGGATGGACGAAATCCTGCACCACCCAAGGAGCCCTGGAATGATGATTCCCCTGCAAATACCAACAAGCAATGGTTTCAACCATGGTTTCCAAGTGGCGCGAGAAGCGGATTTCGCAACCATCCACAGGGCAAAACAAATGCTAGTGTACCGTGACTGACCAAGAGGTTGGAAAATTTGACTCTGGTTGCAGCCAGTCCTTTGAGTTGATGGCTGGCGGCCTTTTTTTCACTGGATCTCAAGCTTAAGCTATGAGCTTCAGCTCTTAAATTTTATATCCAACGAAGCCACGCCATGGCGTTCCTCAAAGCTTGCCTATTGGCAAGTCTACTTGAGGCCCAGGGCAACAAGTTCTTTTCTCGCGAGTCTGATGCAGTGGCCAGACACGGAGAGTGATTCCGTTTGCTTTTGATCATTTGTTGTTTTTCCCTGTTTGGTTTTAAAAGGAGTCGAATTCACTACTGCACAGATTTTCCATTTTTTTCCAGGGGGCGTTTTTCACTCAAATGGAAGCATGGAGGGAGAGTCCTTTTAAAATCAAGCAGCCAAACCGGGTGCCCCTCTCTTTCTTGCCATGGCGACTGGGCTGAGGCAAACAATTCCGATTGCGCCATGGTGGCGGGCGAAAACGTGTGTGAGCGCTGGGTGCCATTGTGGGGCTGTGACACCCCCTGGAACCATGGCTGCCAGTCACAGACCGCTTTGACAATTTGAAGCCACAGTTTAAAAAACAAAAACAAAACAAAAAACAGAAGGAACTTTTAGCTCGCCAAATACCCACCAAATTCTACACAATTTCCTCTAGAACTTCCTATTCCTGGCTTGCCCGCTTCTTCGGCCTGATCCGAGGAGTGTCTACTGCAGGGAGGACCATCCTCTAGGCCCGGACCACAACGAAGATACCTTGGACACGATGTGCCACGCCCATTGCCTGCACGCGATCGTGAACGGGACCAACGGGACGAATATCACCCAGGCCTGGCAATTTGTTTGCTTTGAGGGTTCCGTTCTTGGGATTGGCCTCACTCCCTGAGTTCCTGGACTTTAAACTTTTTGGGAAGACCATTTTAGTGGTAAACAGAAAGTTTGAACTTTTTTTGGCCCATCCACTCAGGAAGTGAGTGGCCCATTTTTGGATGACAGGTAGACGAGATCAAAGTGGTTTACCTTCAACCGATGGGTTAAAGTCTGCACAGCCGAAATATGCGCCCATTCCACCCCCAGACCAAAGCTGCGGGGTCCCGATACAATGAGAAGCTTCAAGCAGAAAACGAGCCAGACTTCGGATCTAGATGATTTTAGACTTCATATACTTATTTAGCCAGATTTCAGATTCTCCAAGATGATTTTGAGAAGCTCCGGGTGGACCAAGTATTGTGAAACAGAATCTCAATATTTTCTTCGTACCACCCGTGTTGGGACATGGTCCCTATTCAAAACATGCGGCTCGAAGACTAACACCGTGGTGCAAGCCTTTCAAAGATGACTAAACCAACAAACCGCGTTTGGGCAGAACTTTGATATTGGTAAGACTTGTGGTCAAGGGTAAAGACAACGACCAAATCACAAGGGGAAACCAACTAGTGTGGGTTTCCGTTGGTTTCTGGTGAATGCAGGGACCACAGTTGTTCTACCAACTGGATCCCCCCCTTATGAACGGTCCCCTTAGACATTTCCCCTGATTGTGGTGTATCTTAAGAAGGAGGATTGAGGATCCCAACTTTGGTGGTTTTCTTTTTGGTTTCCCTTCAACACATTGCAAAAGGTTGGTTTCACGAACAAAAAGACACCCATTTCTCTTTGCCAGGGAAGCGTCCGTTGATGCTTCACTTTTTGGTGGAACACCCCCCATATGGATTGAACATGTTTCTGCTGATGTCCTTTTGGTCGACATTCTCTCTCGCAGGCCAAGCTTTTTTTTCATTTGCCATGGACATCGGGGGAGCTAAGGAGCCATACTCGAGGTTCCAAGTGGTAAAGAGCGCAGCTACTTGCTGCATCACCCTTTTCCAACTGGAGGTGAGCTTCCTTGGCTTGGGGAACATGCTTTCATGGCGCAAAAGCGCGGGCCAGCGGTGCTTCTTTTTTTCTTTCTTTGCTTCTTTCTGTTCCGCAACTTTTCAGGCAGCCCTAAATTTGGTGGCTTGGATTCTTGACTGCTGGATTGGATCTTTAGACTTTCACTTTTTGGTTGAAATCAAGGGTTTTCCACAGGGTCAACAGCAACCAAGGATTGAGGGATGCGTTCACGACCCCATTTCACCCCCGGCTCCAAGCCCATTTCGGATTTCGGATGCCGAACCGCCGAAGCCGCAGGTGGTGGAGCAGAAGATGGAAGCAATTCAGGCGATGATTCGAAACCTCTACAAGCTCGCGGCGCGGCTCACGAAAACTCGCAAGGTGATAGAAGTATATACATATATATAGACCTGGGTCTACTTGCGAACCCCTGGGTTGAAGTCTATCCTGGGGTAGTCAAAAAGTGGAACCCTGTATATATAAATATGAATTACGTCCACACAAAGTACTTGGACCCATTCGAGATGGTTGTTTGACCCCCGTCATCGAGCCCAGTGTTTGTTAACGCTGATGGTTGAAGTCGAACTTCCGCTTACAGGCACCTCGAAATGAAACCTGGGGAATGAACCGGAACGTTTGGTATTTGCAGGCGAATCGAATTCCAGGGTTTCTTAGGTGACAGGGGTGTGGAGCCCTCTGCAAAAGTGGTCTGATTCCCCACGAATTCAACCAGGTTGGCACCAACCCTATTCATAAACTGGGGTTGATTAATATAGAGTCGCCAGCACCGAATTTGTGCCAGTGGCCGCCTCACTCGAAAAACCGACCAACAACTCCAACAGGGTTTCATTTGGTTTACCTACAGGTAGACTTAACCTGAGGGGCACTCCTGGGTGTGCGCTAAACCAATAGAGCCTGGGCGCTGTCACGGCCCTCCTACCTCCCAACCCCTCCAATAAAGATTCAGAGGTGTGTTTGGGTGGTGGTTTGGGGGTTGCCTTTTGCTCCGCTGCAACTGAACACGCAATTTGGAGCCCAAAGGGTCCGCTTTTTGGGGTTTGGGGTTTATGTTGACTGCATGGGAGTAGCTTTGTGCACCCTTTGGGTTTGTCGTTTTCTGAAAGAACCCCCAAATGTCTGTGGTTTCCCATTGGTTGCCGCTTGACGCTCCCTCAAACATGTGACGCACCCATTGTCCAACCTGAGAACCGGGAGGTCGGTATGGGTCAAAACTAGTCAGGAAATGGACCTCGGGTTTTTCAGTCCTTGTGTCCATCAGGACCTATTTGGCTGTAGCTCAAAAAAAACGGGTACCAAATGGCTTGCCCTGGTAAGTGGAAATTTGGACCAAAACCTGCGGTTTGCCCCTCCTGTTTGATTTTGAGCCACACCCATTTTGGGGTTGCCCGATGTTTGACACCCAGCTCTCACCTCAGATCCGCGAATCTGAGGCGGCAGAGGCCAGGGCATCGGGGAATCTGGAGAAAGCCAAGCGTCCCGGCCACACTTTGCAGACCGCTTTTCCCGTGTTTTTGCCGTTCCTTACTTGTCCCTTCCAGCAAGACGGCCCCAAAAACCACTGGTTTGTCCCCTTAGCGGCGAAAAACGGCCCCGGGTTTCGTGGGTTTTGCCGGAGAAACGGGGGGGTCTGGGGTCTGGCGATCCGTCCGTCAGGCATCTGGAAGAGGTGGCCAACGCGGAGGCTCAGAGGGAGCTGGGCTACATCCCAGGCCTGGACCTCGATCCGGAGCTCCTTGAAGCTGAGGATCAGGCAAGCGAAAGTTGGAACTGAAGCCACAGGGGCTGGGATTTGACGATCGTTTTGTGTTTTGTTTGGCTGAAGCAAAAGGGGCTCTTGGGATTTGACGATTGTTTCTTGGTGTTTTGTGTTGGTTCAAATAGGGGTGTAAGGTTGGACGCCCCTTAAAACCACGGTGTTGTCAATTTGGTGTCCGTTTAAAACCAACGCCAGAGTTGGGCCACGGTCTGGGCAGGCGGCCCGCGCTGCTGCCGTGAGGGTGGTCGAGTCTGACTTTGAGGGCGAAACAGATGTGATCTTCAGCGGGGTGAGGATCGACCAGGGCATCGTGCAGCACTACCATGACGCTCCGATGACTCCGATGGCTCGATTCGACCGCTTGTTGTTTGCGACTCGCACCGTTGCGAGCCTGGAAACCAATGAGCAATCACACGACCACTGCTCAATGGCCTTCCATTCTACAAAATGCAAAATGAGTGGGTTTTAAAGAGAACGATGGGTTTTCCGAGAACGGGAAATCAACCCTTACCACGATGGTTTAAGCAGGCTGTTGAATTCCCTCAAGGGGAGTGCTTCTGGGGAAGCACCGCGACTCGTGTAACCGCTTTCGGCTTTCTCCATTCTTCCTCCGCTTTCGGCCCACTTGCTGGATTGACCCAACGTTCCAGGGATCTTTTTTTGTTTTGATAAAAAGGCCAAACCAAAAGGGAATGTTGGGTGGTTTCTCAGAGAACCATGGGCCAACAGACCAAAGACAGGCTCAAGAAGCTGTGCCCCGCTTGATTTTAATAAACAAAACGGGGTACCCCACCTTGTTGCTTTGGCTTTTCCGTTCCCCTTACCCCAAAGAATAGCCAACAAGTGCAGCATTTTAGACGCAACTGGAATCCACCATGGGATAAACAATTACATGAGAGTTTAACTTTGCTGAATCTTTCCAAGAAGCAGACGGTTGGATGTTGGACCATCGAAGAAATCCCAGGAATCCCAATTTGTCCACTGCATTTAGCCAGACTCAACTCACCTTGCCCTTTTTCTCAAATGTTCTGGGATCTCCAAGCATATTGTACATCTTAGCGTAGACTAAATATGGAACAGAGTCATATATCATTTTGTTGGTGTACCCAAGGCCAAAATTCGTAGTTTCCTTCATTTCCCCCTTAAACGAGCCAGCATTGAACTTTCTGGAGGCCTGAGTTTGGTCAAGGTTGGATCTCCCCTATGGTTGATCAATATTCCCTGCCCCAAAATGACCATGGGTAATGTCTTCCAAAAAGATAATTAGTAGGAAACATCTTAGATATCTTTGGTTTTCCAATGGTCATCCCATCGGACCTTTTGATCAACCCTCATACTGTGGATGGTTGCGAAATCCATTTCGCACCAATGGGAAACCATGGTTGAACCCATGGATATTTGCAGAATCATCAGAACCCAGGGTTTTGTTTGTTGATATTTACAGAAGAATCGAATCAGAGCCCAGGGTTTCTGACCGGTGGTGCGAAAGCGGATTTCGCGTCCATCCAGAGTACCACTGGATCAAAGGACTCCATCCGCTCCCTGGGCATCGAGCGCCTCGGCGAAGGATCAAGCGTTGACTCTTGCTTCGGTTCGGCGCGCCGACTGCGCAACGGCTGTGGCTCAAAACACCGGAAGTCCAAAATGGCGCAAGCCCTGGGAAGTGGAAACATGGACCAAGACCTGCGGTTTGCCCCTCCTGTTTGATTTTGGGCCACACCCAGTACTTGTCCAACAAATGCCACCCAAAGGTCGGAACTCAGAAGCCAGCAGCCAGCGCATTTTTCGTTGCTGCAACCAAACCAACACCAAACAGACGCGAAGCACATGCCTTCCCACGCTTTGAACATTGTTGACAACCTACCCTTCCTCAGAACAAACACAATTTGGTTGGCGCTGGGCTTAGGTGTGGCGACAGAGAGGAGGCCGATGAGCTAGCACAGTCGGAGCAGGAGACACTTCTCAAGGCCGCCAACAGTACCGGGGACCTCACCAAGTTCCAGTCAAACCAAGGCGCGTTTCAACGCCCACGGGTGTGTCCAAGGGGACACTGAAAACGGGAAGCTTCTTTGGTTTGGAACGAAGGCTTGGTGCCCAAAGGAAGCACCCCAATGATTCTGATTTCTGGTTTTGAAGCTCGAGACCCTTTTGGGGTTACCAGCATGTTGTTTTTCTCCGAAAGCAGGGTGAAGGGTGCTTCAATGCGGAGCCCTTGGACTAAGTTGGACAGAGTCACTTGCACAGACCGAGTTGCACAGAGCCATCTGCGCAGACCAAATTTCACAGAGCCATTTGCAGGGAGCCAGTTGCACAGAGTCACTCACGCAGTCGAAGTTGCACAGAGCCATGCGCACAGACCAACTTGCATGCAGCAATCCGCACAGAGCCACTTGGCAGAGCAACGATATTTAAGTTTAAGCTTCTAGAGCAGATTCTTAGCGCGCGTGAGAGTGAGCTTGGTAAGAAGGGGGGTGGGGCTGTTGTCACCGCACGAAATTGCGGCCCTGTGTGGGGATCGGTGTGGTGGCTTTCAAAAAAGTGAGGTCTTTTACGATTTCTGCGTGGTGATGTAAGACACTGGGGTTTTGATGATCTTGAGGTCCGCTGATCCCCTCCGCCGGGATTACCTGTCAAGTCGCTCCCGCCGCGACTTCGCTCGAATCTCGCTGCTAGCGAGCTGGTCCTTGGAAGTTGTCTCGTGGCTTGCGCGGCTGCTCTTGTACTCGCGCGGTCGCGGGCTCGATCTCCGCTGGTCCCACGTCAGGGTCGCAGCTCCGGTTGGAAATCTTTAAGTACAACATGTGAATGCGCGACGGAGCGATGCGCACCGTTTTAAGATCAGCAGATGCAAAGTCAGCAGACACAAAAATATTACTATATCAATTTTTCGTGGGAGAGAGAGAGAGAGAGAGAGAGAGTGAGAGAGTGAGAGATAGAGAGGGAAAGAGCGAGATCGCGCCATGCTACGTTGGCCACAAATTGCAAAAAAACTATCCGAGACCCATCGCCCTCTAGTTTGGGGATCCCTTTATGTTGACATACCCAATTGAGGGAACCGATACCCCATTTTCCTTGCTTCCATTTTGTTGATTATGTTTTTTTGCCCCGAAGGTTGATGAAGGTTGATGGTTGTGGAAAATTTGGGTTTCTGTCCAGTTTCTGTGAGCCAGGGAAACTTCCTTGAAAGTTGGTCGGCAAAGTTCCAGTCAAGAAGCTATTTTGGCTCGATTTTCCTTCTTGTTTTGGGGCCGTTCAGGGCTGTTTAGGGCTGTGAAAAGTTTTACTGTGTTCATTTCTTCCACGTTCCTGGAAAACATGGAACCCAAAAGGATCCGCAAGCTGTTTGTGACGATCTTACGTCTTAGCTCTTCGCTCAAGTGAAGGGCAAAGATGATATATACATCCCTGTTCCAGTTGCAGTGGACAAGAGGCCTTCTCAAGAGGATGGTCTTCCCACACGCTCCGGTCTTCCATGGTTAAGTTCATGGAGGGCCTTGGGAAGCTTCCGGTAGACCCTGTCGCTCACCGGGTGGCAAACACAGTTGCAGTCTAGATCATTGGGTTTTAGGTTGCGATGTTCCGTGAGTGGACAGGGGCAGCCCGTTTACAGTGATCAGAACGAATACCATGAGGCGATAGCCTTTTCACCTGTTTGCTTGTTTGGGGGTTCCTTTATGTTGTCTTTCAACCAACAAAAGTAGTTCCTCACCTTCTTTGTGAGGCGTTTGCTGTGCTTCCCCATGAGGCATAGCCTCGCCAGGCTTAACCTGTTTTGTGAGTATTGCATCACACGCCTGATGCGTTTCCTGTCGGCTCTCGACGGGCGTTGCCAGACTCTCATTTGTGCCCTCAACTGTTCTTGCGGGCTTCCTGCATCTGGGCATGTGCTTTTTCAGGGCACCCTTGTTGGGAAATCCAAAGGACATCAAAATGGAACCCTTTTGGGGGTGGTTTTAAAGGGAAACCAACAGGAATCCACCTATATCGGTCCGCCATGAAACAGACCCGACCTTTGGGTTGTTTCCTTTCTCCTTTTTGTTTGCGGGTGTCAAGCCCTCAAAAGTCGTAGCCGAGAACACGAGTGCCATGTTTTTTCCCGTGGGTCATAGGAACTAGATACAGGAATTTCCACGGGAGCTTGGCATACCCCAAAAGAAGCTGATGTCCTGTAGAGCTTCTCACTTCTTGGCTGGTTTCTTGAGGTGGAACTGCGCGGTCGTCACTTGTTTTGCAGGTAAGGACACCGCCGCGTACATGGAGAACCAATGCAGCGAAGACACCTTGGACCTCGACTTCTTCATAGGCGCCACCCCTAATATCAGGGGAAGTTTCAGTAGCAGTACGGCTGTATTTTATTTTAGTTTTTGGGGTCCCTTTTTTCTGGGTTTTAAAAGGAAGCCAAAAGGACAACCGAAGCCATTTTGGGGGGTCCCCTAGAAAAGACACACCCATACCATGTTGATTTTGGTGCTTAAGCTTGCTGGTTCTCAGAGAATGAGGGAATGACCCCTGTAAACCATCCCCAATGGTTTCCTTCAAGGCACGGGTCATTCCCTGCGCACCAGCAAGCATTTCCATGCTTAAAGGGGCATACCATGTGGCTACATAGCTTTGGTGCATTTTGCTTGGATGTTAGGACTTTAACTTTTTGCAAACTAATGGGTTTTCCATTAAACCACTAAAAGTTAAACTTGTAGCAGGGGAGCAAAAAGCAACCAAGATAGAGTGGTTGAATAATTTGGTTGAAGCTACCCGGAATTTTGTTTCAGGCGACGGCCTGGTGGTCTAACAGATGTCGGAGCAAGGGACACTGTTGGACTGGTAGAAACGGGGGAGGGGCAAAAACCATCACATGTGTCCAGCCACTAGAGACAGGAGTGTGTAAATGTTTTAAATGCCCATTGCTTAAACATTTCTGGTTCCAGGGACGGTGACTTCCGTCAAATTGCTTAACAACTAACCCAACCTTGCGAGGGGTCCTTTGCGTTCTTTGGGATACCAGTGCCCAACAGGCAACCTGCAGCCGGCTCATCACCTACATGCGAACAGCTCCTACTTGCTGCAGGCCTACTCTGTGAAGATGCACCGCAACATCGCCAGACTTAGCTTGCCCTGTTTGCTTGTTTGTCACATGTTGCGTCGCGGCCTGTTTTTTTTGGTAGTTGTTCACATTTTGTGTTGTTTGGTCTTTCTCTATGTTCCTTTTTCCCCATGTTGTTTTTTCATCTTTCTGTATTTTCCCGTTGATGTAGACCAACATGAGCTCACGTCCAGGTATGTCCCACCAGTTGGAGTTCCATGCAAAGGCCGCTATGGTGCTCCATGACGACTCCAACGGCTTGGCACATCACTTCGTGGCGCACCTCAAGCACCAGGACATCGGTTTTGCGCACTTTGGAGCCAAGCTTTTGGGAGTCAAGGTCTCAACCCGTTATTCCAACTTCAAAACGAATGGGTCGGCTTTTTTCTAGGTGGTTTGGATTCAATTATTTACCCTCAAGAACCAAGGGTCAAATCTCCCAAACCACCAATCCAACCAAGCGGGACCTGACTGTGGGAATTTGTGTCAACGCAGCTTTCCGTGTCCCTAGCCAACCTGAAAATCTTGCCCATAGTTTAGGTCATGGGTTTGACTAGATGCAAAGCAGCCTACGCGTTTTGCGCCCCAGAGTGGGGCCAAGAGTGCTTGAATTTTGAGGGGAAGTCGTTGTTTTTTTTTCTCGGTCTTGGGAAGTTTGGGGGGGATTGAGGGGAGGGGTCTTGATGTTTGCCCGAGTACCTGAGTTTGCCAAGCTTGAAATGTGGATCCGTTGTCGAGATCCAGTTCTTGCGACTGCTTTCCCAGGTCAAGTTCGGACGGCCAATCTTGGTGCGAAATCGGCAGGGAATGAGACATGGAAGGACCTTTTTTTTTTTTTCGGGTTCCCCCAAAAAAGACACCCCACAATGTCCGTTTTGGTGCTTGACCCTCATAAACCATCCCCGATGGTTTCCTAGGAATCCCCTTCCCGTTCATGCCCAACACTCCGTGATTCCCTTCTTATTGCACCAAGCAATCACAAGCGGTTGCTTTCACAAGCAATGAAGGACGCTGCCCGCGTTGCGAAAGCCACTGGCATCGCACTGGAGAGCCCCGAGCACTTGAAGACCTCCGTGCACCACTTGCTGCACGAGGTCTTGGCCCAAAGACGCGACGAAAAATGCAACACACCCCCAAAAAGAAATGGACTTGGGGGAGGGGGCCTGAGCCCTGGAATTCCATGTGTGGTTCCAATTCCTTTTTTGGGGAAGACTACGACAATTGAAACTAGTGCGCATCGACCCATCAAGACAAACCGGCAACAGCGGGAATCAATGGGGATCCGGACATGTAAGTATTTGTATATGTGTTGAATAGGGATATGAACCTCAACATGGCGTCGCGGTGTTTGCTTCACTTGATTTGGGCACCCTCCAAGAAAACCCGGCTTTCTGAGGCTTCTCAAAATAACTGGTGACCCACGTCCTTCTTTACGCACCTCAACCCCCCCATTCTCATTATGACCTTCCATTTGCCTAACAATGTGTTCGTTCTATTTTCCCCTTTTGGTTGTGAAGGGAATCGAATTCACTACTGGACCAATTTTATCTTTTTTCCCAGAGGGCAAAAATGCAAATGGAGGTTAAGGCCCTTATATTAGAGGGTGATTTTGAGGATGTCCCAGGTGGCGCGATCCGACCTCACAGACAAGCAGGTAGCTCGCATGCACCAGCTGGATGAAAAGCATCACGAAGCCATTCACGGGGAGAGCAAGGAGATGATGTGCTTCTTGGCTCTGGAGACGTGGAAAGGGGAACCATTGCAACTTAGTGACTACCCTCCCACCAATGAACAGCTGGAGCCTGACGTTTGGGGTCCTTTCAAAAGGAAAATGTTCGAAACTAGGACATCACCTCCCCCTTCCTCAATGTACGGAGAGGTGGGGGTATGTAAATGTACGCGAGTTTTGCTTGTGCATTTCCGAGGTGCACGGGGGGGCGGTCCAGCGGAAAGAGTGTACAATTTTCAAGTGGTGGGGGGGGGGGGGGAAGATAGAAATGTACAGATCTCAGGTTTTTGCTCAAGCCAGGCCTACCCCCCCACCCCCCCCCCCGCCAGTGTACATTTCTGCGCCTTCCGGGGGAAATCATATTTGTACACTGCAGGGGCCCCCCACCAACCCCTCCCCCCCACCCCTTTGTCTAACATGATGACCGCAGCGGAAATGTACAAAGTTATGTTGGACCCCCGCAAATATCTATCATAGACCCCCACATAATGTACAGCCGGATGGGTGGGGGGGGGGGGAGTGGGGGGGTGGGGAGTGTTTCTTGTTTTGTTCTGTGCTTGTGTCGCATGATCCACTCATGAAGCAATCTCTTGTATGCATGGCCCAAGGCCTGGTGTTTAGCTCATTACCTGCAGCAGCAACAGTGTAAAAAGGATCACATTGTGGTCATTTCCCTCTCTGAACGCAAGATGTCGAGTGAAGAGGACTTTTACGGAGCATTCTTAGCAACCGTCAAAACAGCTTGAGTTTCCATGAAGAGACCATCAATCTTTCGATGAACGCAAAACTGCCTCCATCGTATGACGGCCGTGTTTGTTGGTTTCGATATGAAGATCTGGCACGGGACTGGATGACATTCACGGTAGAACCGGCAAGACAAGGCCCGCTCCTCAAGAACCGTCTCGTTGAGGATGCGGCAGTATACCGCAAACTTTTGGAGAAACAATGGTGTGGAGTATTTCCAATTTCGCGCACAGAATGTCTTCCTGTATAGATTCCTCAGTCTGTTCAATCATCGCCGAGGTAATTCTGAATTCGTGACCTTTCTCAGCAGGTTCAAGCCGCTGGCAGATCCAATGTTTACACCACCAACACGATTCAGCAGTCTCCAGCTCGCCAGCATTGCCACCGGATCCAGGTGCTGATTCCCTCTTCTATAATGAGAAGGACAAGAAATATCCAACTTGGGCAGAATTTTGTGAACAGCGACCGGAACATATCTGGTCAGAATCCCATGCGGAGTCAAGGAACTCACATCACCTGATCCGTCAAAGAAGAGAAAGGCGTACCTGAATATCCTCAAACATGTGTTGCAGTCCACAAGAACAAAGACGGCCAGAACCGACGACCACATGGAACAGACTCAGACCAGCACACCGCGGCTGAATATCCTCAGAACCTAGAGCGTCCACCGGTATACCCTGGAAACAAGAAGAGAGGGGATCTCGACGACTGTCATTCTTGGACTTATCCAGAATAAATGCGACCAAGTCGCACAACACAACAGTCATTGCAAACACTTTTACGGTTTGTAGATCGGGGCTTGAAACACATGGTAGATGTGATCACCAGCGAAGCAAATTCAGCATGCAACAAGCTCAACAGGAGCCAGTTGGTATCGCACCCGGAGACTTCCGCAATTCGTTTGGCTGTAAAGGAATTGTAAAATGTTTCAATGAGGCCCAGAAAGACCATTGAACCAGCTTCGAATCAGCTCCGAATGTGCTGCATGCAGCCTCGCTCGAGAAAATCCATATTGGAATCTGCTCTCAATTATGGCACCGCGTGCAATTTGGGGCGTGATGGATTCTATGGTGTGTCTTCCAGACGAACCGAATGACAGGTCTTCGAGAACGGAACATATATCCGACGATCTCAAACCGGAGAATCAGCCATTGAGCAACAGGGTGACTTCAGGCGAAAGATGCACACTCCTGACCAATGATCAGCTTCTGATCGGGCCAAGTGATTCAGATTGGCACCATCCGCTCCTTGTGAATATCGATGTCATGCATGAGAACAGCAACATCTCAGAGGCAGCGTTGAAACGGAAGAGAGAGAAGGAAAGAGAACGCGGATACTCCAGCTGACGAGTAGCCAACATTGGTGCGACAATGTCATCCAAAATGACATATGGTCTTTGCATATCCGTTTGCTCCGGTTCGCCTGAATTTCTCGCCAGTATTCTTGGCACAGCCCCTGTTTTCTGTAGATGCCGTGTACATACCAGGAGATTCTCACTCTGAGCCCGTCAAAAGATACGTGTGTCCGTCCTAGAGTGTTTTTCGAAAACCATGATTTGAAGGCTACAGTGCAGAAATCAAGTGTGCTGCTACTGCGCAAACTCCGTTAATCGCTCAATGGCATATTGCTTTGAATCTGAGATGCCATGAGTGGAAAGAAATTGGTGTCTGTTTTGTTTCTTGTTTTGTTCTGTGCTTGTGTCACATGATCCACTCATGATGCAATCTCTTGTACGCATGGACAGTATAAAAAAGTCCATCGCTTTGCTGATTGTGGAACTTCGTAGTACTTGATCCTTCAAGGACCAAACACTGCCGAATATTTCATATTGTGATCATTTCCCTCTCTACAGATTTACTCCTCTTGCATCTTCCCGACAAGGTGTATTGCTGGCCCTATTGGGGCCCCGTATTTACAAGAATACTGTGGATGGCTGAACAAATCTGATTCGATTCCCGATGAACAATGGTTCTCAAGTGGTGCAGGATTTCGTGCATCCACAGTAGCACTTTGGGCCAGAACCCTTTTATGACTCCCATTACAGTAGCTCTGAAACAGTATTGAAAGGGTACCTAATAGCAACTTCGTAGGGGCTAGTGACTAGTAGCACGAAGGGGCCTACGATGAGTCGACAGGTCGGCTGTTGGCTTTGCTTCCAAAATGCCCCACTCAAAATCTGCTCACTTCCTTGTGAGCCACAATCAAAACCTGGGCAGATGAAGACTGGCAAGGGGCAACCCGCAGACGCCTTGCTAATACCTTACATGGTTCTGGATAGAGCATTTTCATGCCAGGTTTTGATCATGACTCGTATGCGCTGCAGGGTAATACTGTCACATTTTGGGGACATCCGACCAGCAAATCATCGCTGCGGCAAACTGGATTCTTGCCATGTTCTGTAGTCCTCAAAATGACAGGGTCAAGATTTAGCGGATCAACTTGCGCAATCTTTAAAACAGGGGACATGGGCGTGTTTTGGAATAGGACATCCAACCTGGATGAGTTTTCCTTTGGCTTCCCAGAAAGCCACCCCCGAAAAATGTCCTCGAACATGGTGTTTTCCTTGTGGTGTCCCTTACCCAGAAAACGACACCTCAAGGTAGCCTCCAGACTAACAGCCGGAAGCTCCAGAACAGACCCCTAAAATAGAAGTCGGTCCAACGGGAACACCCCCAAAATGGCTCAAAAAGCTTTCTTGGTTTTCCTTATATTTTCCATTTTCCAGCAAAAGACACCCAAACAAAGCAGGGTTTCCCGCCACTTTCCGCGAGAAACGCCTGGCCGAGGCGTGAACCATGCCAAGAGGCAGCAAAAGGCACCGGCGGCCTCGCCGCTCCACAGTCAGGCGGTCAAGGATACGGGGGTCTAACCAGGGGCTCTTTTTGAGGGGCCCCCGTGTTTTCTGTGTCTTTCCTTTGTTTTGGGGGGGTCAAAGGGAAACCGGAAAACCAAAACTTTGGTGGTCCCCTTGGAAAGACACACCTATATTATTTCTTGTTTTGTTGGGTTTAAACATCACCTAAAGTGTGTAAGTGTCTGTTTTTGAGCAAACCAGACCCAGGCCCAAGGTTCACGAAAGTAATTTTAGCTATGCGTCGGGACCAAGATCGGTGGATGCGGTCAATTCCATTGTGATTTGACCCACGTCCACCGATCTTCGTCCCAACATGTGAAAAGCAGCAAGAAGACGAGCCTTTCAATCGGTCAGCAAACAACGCCGTTCCGTAGAGTCACCATGATTGCACAACTCATGAGATGTGTTGTCAATGAACAAGAACGGTACCATCTTCCCACCCTCAACCCTCCCGTCCTGCAGAATGACAAGGCGCGTCCTTTCTGGCTGCGCAGCCGTTTTTCTGTGAGAATGTGGGTTAAGCAAAGATACCAAGCTGTGACATTCACATGCAGTACCAAGTATGATACAAGGGATTCCTACATTGCTGTAGGGGTCAATAATGTACAATTCAAGTAACACACACCCCGCCCGCACCGATCTTGGTCTCGACGCATACCTAATCTTACCGCGCTCAAGCATCCAGGGCTGCTTCCGTTCTGCTTTTAGGTTACCAATTCAGACGACTTTCGGCTTTCGGAATTTCGAGGGGGCTTGTGCGCGCGAGGATTACATTGACTGCAACTGTGAGCAGAACCAGCCGACGATGGTGTGCCAGGCCAAGCACGGCATGGCCTTGCGCCAAGAAGCCAAGCAGCTGGCGCAGAAGTTGTCCCAAGCCACGAAGCCACCTGACTTGGCTCAACAGAAAGCCCACAGCACAAACCCAGACAGTAAGTATTTGTAGCTTATAGGCGCCCATCTTCTGAAACGAAGAATCGATCGCTACTGGACATATTTGCATTCTTTCCTGGGGGCGTCAACGCAAATGGAGGCATAATGCTGTTGATCAGAGCAATGAAAACGGGCAGTGAAGGCAAACCGTCTGAGCCATACATGGGTGCCGCCCTTTTGAACTGTACTGGGTTCAACCAACATTTAGTCCCTGCCCAAGCTATTTGCTTGGCGGGCCAACTGTGCACCCTGGGTTGATTTAGTTCACTTCAGGGTAAACATTTGGCCCGTTGCAAATAGCTTGGGAATAGGCTCGTAAGAGTCGGGAAAGGGGTTTGCATAGAGGTTAAGTGGGTCAATATCTTGTCCATGTGACGCAACATGCTCACCAACCCCGAAAGTTCTTGCCCTTTCCATGACCTTGGAGAAAACGGTTTATCATCCCATAGCACTTTCTGAGTTTCTCTTTTTTAGTTTGTTTTTTAGTTTGGACAATTGGGTGTGTCTCTTTTGAAGTTACATCTTTTTGGGGTGGTTTTAATTTTGGGGTGGTTTCAATGTTGGACCCCCCCAAAAAGAGACGCCCTTTTCTTGGGCAAAGGTTGGGCGACTTGGCGCCTCTCCGGAAGTGTCTCCAGTCCCGAAAGATCAGCGCCCAGTGAGGGCCATGCAGCTGGACATGGACCAGGCGAAAGAGGCGTCCCTCGCGGCCCTGGCCCGGGCCGAGCACGACGCCGCCCTGGTGGCCCCGGACGCCGACGCCTACGCCGCGTTGGCCAGGAGAGATGGAGCGAAGCGCCCAGACTTTCGGGGCGAAGCAAGCTGGTTTCTGGGGGGTACAGTCAGGGCTTCGTGGCGGCTCAAGACTTGGTGTTGAAGTCCTAAGGGGAATGTAAGGGAGGTGCTTCTTCAATCAATCTGGAGCCTCAAATTTGCGGGTCTCCTTTCTCTTTCCCTTCAAAGCCACCTGAACAGGGGTATTTTCAACAAGACGCCGCCCCATGATGGTTGACACATGTTAGGGAAACCCAAAGGAGCTCGGTTGACAAATGGCCGGACCCGAAGAGGTTGACTCGCCCGAAGAGGCTAAACAATACTGAGCTTAAAGAGCTTGGCAAGGGTTGAAACAGTCGGCCAGCGCCACCCCCGTTTCCTTTTAAAGGGTTCCCCGAAGCTTCAAGATTTGCTTATGGGTATGTGGCTTTTTAAATGGACCCCACCGCTGGATGTGTTTGTTTCGGGACTTCAGCAACTGGTTCAAGACAGGACTCACTCCCTGATTTCCCCGCCTGTCACCTTTTTGGGAGGACCAAAGTCGCGAGCAACCAGCTCGGCCTTTTTTCGATTCCACTCGATCGAACCACGCGATCCCGACCCGAAGTGGAAGGAGACATGGCTTGCAGTCCAACGCCAGCAAGGTGGCCATCGGACCCTGCAAGACTCCCTTCGCTTGCAAGGTCTGTATCAATGGGGCAAATTGCATTGAAGCTCGGCGCAAGCTCAGATGGTTTTTTCACTTTTTTTCATGATGAGTGTGAAGCTTTTCTTTTTTTCTCCTTTTTTCCATGATGAGTGTGAAGCTTCTTCTTCTTCTTCTTCTTCGCCCTCTTCTTCTTCTTTTTCACCCTCCTCTTATGTTTCTGAATATTCCATTGTGGCTCGTGATGATGTTTCGTGACACGTGAAAGGGAGTCCAACAATCCTTTGCAATCTGAAAGTCATATGTTGGTGTTGAACACATATTTTGAACATCTTTGTTGTTTGAGATTTGAACCTGGTTCTGAAACGCATGTCTTCAGGTTCATGCGAGCCATAATCTGACAATCACATGCGCTGGATGGTTGACATCAGAAAAACGGAATCTGATCCATGCTGGAGCATAATTGTAACAAAGCAATCATCTGACAAATCTGTTGACACATTTGAAACAGAATCCTATCCTCCCACCAATTCACATGGAACCGTTCTTTTTCGTTCGGGACCCAGTCCCTTTAAAAAGCACATCCAAACAGGGACCGATTCCCGGCCTGTCGAAGGGTTGCGGTTGTCAATTGGTGGAAGGGTGTTGTATTTATTTCCCCCAGAGCAAAAGGTGGTTCTCCAAAAGGCGATTCCCCAAATGGGTGCCATTGAGGTTCCATTTGCTAGGAACCTTTTTTGAAGAGTCTTACTTGTCCAAGGCGAATCGACCTTTTGACCTTTTGGTCTTCCCACTTCCATTGCAATCAAAAGGTATTTGGGTGCCATTGAGGTTCTACTGTAAAAATGGGCGAAATCCTGCACCACTTGGAAACCATGGTTGAAACCATTGTTTGTTGGTATTTACAGGGGAATCATCATACACCAGGGTTTCTTAGGTGGTGCCTAACAGGATTTCGCAACCATCCACAGTATTGCTAGGCAGATGGTTTGCTCCCCGCTCGCTTTTGGAAGGGCCTCGATTTTGTTTTCGTTTTCGCGATTTCGCCGCTGGGTTCCTTTGGGTTCCGAGGAAGCGCCTTTTCCGAAGACGGGGAAGGACTCCTTTGCGCCGGAGTTGCAAGCGGGGTGGGAGTTCTCTGGTCGTTTTCTTTGGAGTTACGCCGGAGTTGTTCCCCTCACGCCCTGAGTTCCTGGACTTTAAACTTTTTGGGAAGACCATTTTAGTGGTAAACAGAAAGTTTGAACTTTGTTTGGCCCATCAACTCAGGAAGTGAGTCCCCACATTTGTGTGGGGTTCTTATTTTGTGGGTTCTTGTGTGGGTTCCCTTTTTGTGTTACATTTCTTGTGTGGGTTCTTATTTTTACCCCGCGCCCTCACTCGCTCGCTCACTCACTCGCTCGCTAGCTCGCTCGCTCACTCACTCCCTCGTTCGCTCGCTCGCTCGCTAGCTCGCTCACTTACTCACTTACTTACTCACTCTGTCACACTGTCACTCTCTCACACTCTCACACTCACTCGCCCGCTCGCCCGCCCGCCCGCCCGCTCGATTTATTGGCAGGCGCAGTATTTTCTGCATCTGGGTGTGTGTTTGCGTGGCAGGGGCAACATACGGCAGCTGTCCAAAGGGACTGGATGTTGTCGAGCGCGCGGCCTGGGGGCGCAATCTGCGTGACAGGCGCAGCGCAGCCAAATGAAGCCAAACGGCCGGATAAAGCCAAATATAAAGCCAAATAACTCTAAATACATCCAAACAAGGTCTAATGAAGCCAAAATGCCAAATAAGCAAAATCCTAATAAGGCCAAATAATACCAAGTAAAGCAGAATAATGCAAAATGAGGAACATGATGCAAAACGATGCAACAAAAGCAAATCGCAATGAAGCCAAATAATGCCAAATAAAGCAGAATACTCCAAAACAAAGAAAATAAAACAAAATCATGCAACATAAGCCAAACACCGCCAAATAACGGCCAAATAAGGCCAAGTGCGGCCGAATAAGGCGAAATCATGCCGACGGCTCAACTTCCAAAGGGCTCGCTTTTTTATGTTTCGAGTGGCTGGCTCAATTTCCAAAGCGGACTTGTCCAGTTCTTCCCCGGCCATTTCAAGGAGGTGGCCGCCTGACCATGTTTTTTTTCCGACGCCGCGGCACTGCTTCAGGCCGCCTTTTTGCACCGGGAAATCGAATAGTTGGAGCCCGGGGGGGTCGGGAGTTGGGCCTTGAACAACGTTGCGCAGAACCGGGGGCCGTGAGTTGGAAATCGCGAAGGAAGGTCCAGGGTGGGATGGGAGAGCTGGAGCCTGAGATGGATTTTGGGACCATCCGGGCAAGAAACGGAACGAATCTGGAAAGCTGGCCACTTGCGTTTCGCGAACCTTCCCAAAAAGCCACGCACACACCCGGAAGACCGCCAGAACAGTAAGAAAGTTGTTTGTCATGCATCCCAGACGAACAGAACCGAACCTTCTTGTAAAATCCTGCTCAAATTCCAGCTCCCGGCCCGCTACTTTCTCTCCGACTTCAAATTCCCGGCCCTTTTGTTTACAAAAAACCTTGTTCGAATTCCAAGTCCTGGCCCGCTGATTTCCAAATTCCAATTCGAGTTCCAACTCCCAGCCTCGAGAGATACAAGATCCATTTCAAGCTCTGACTGCTAAAAACAAAGTGTCTCTGGGCATTTCACTTGTTTTTCAAGTTGGGTCACACGTTACTCAAATATATATGCTACAATAGGGGTGATTTCCAAACCCCCGTTCGGGTTCCAAGTTCAGACTCGCTGATTTCTTGAAAACCCTTTTCGAAATCCAGCTCCCGGCTCCCGCAAAGTGTCTAAACTCGATGGCTCAGTTTTCAAGGCAGACTTGTTGAATTTCGGGGCGACGGCTCAACTTCCAAAGCGGGCGGTTTTCTTATTCTTGAGCCGATGGCTCAATTTTCCTGGCAAACGTTTTTCAATGTTGAGGCGACACGTGTTTTGCTTTTGGGCCGATGGCTCAATTTCCAAAGCGGGCTTGTCCAAGGTTGAGCCCCCGGCTCAATTTTCAAAGCAAGCATTTCAAGTTTCGAGGTGGCAGCTCAATTATCCGTGTACTTAGAGAACCTAAGCCCTGGAGAAAAAGCAGGGTGGAATTCAAGACCCCGGGTTTGACTGGGTGTTCTATGGAATTATGGTGTTGCCCCAAAAAATCCTGGGTTTTTACCGCCTCCGCCACAGGTGCCTGACTTCAGGCTGAGCAAGGCGGTGTGGAGAGGTTGGCTCGGAGTTTGGGGGTGACAGACAGGGAAAGAACGTTTGCAATAGATGATGATCAAGACATATCAAACCAAGCTTCCAACCAGAAGGTCAAATGACATGTATACACCCGGAAAGGGAAACCAAAGCAGAGTCACTCCGCCACTTTTCGCGCAATGGCAGAAGAGGAGAGTGATCCACGGCCGGCCATCATTGAACTGGTCCTGACGCCAAGCGTCTAGCCAGCACCCGATAGCTGTTTTGAGGCTCATCCCCTTTTGGCTTTCAGCAGTGAACTTGTGCCTGCGAAGCGCCATGGGTAAGAAGACGCCCGTGCCACCTGTGAATCTTGAGGGCATGGCCGTTCTTTGGGACAGCAAGGAGCCCATAAGAAAACGTCTCCGAGCTGGCGACAGCTTTCTTCACACAGATTCTGGCTCAGATCCCACGGTCAAAACCTGTGTGTTGAATGCAGATGTCATCCTCCCGTTGCTGGAAAAATGCCGGAAGCTGGCAACAAAATCCCCGACATTGAAACAATCGGGCAGGAGATCACGAAGGCATACATTCTGAACAAGCGAGACCCTGAACTTGGCAACATCAAGGAGGGCTGGTACGTTCGGAAGCTGACAGTGTGTTGCAAGATGAAGGCTAGGCGGTCTGAGGTCTCCACGGAATCACGTTTTTCATTCCATAGTCTGTTTTTCTGTGCATAGATTTTTACACAATGATCATTACTTGATGCGGGCCTGAAGCAAGAACCGGAAGTTCCAGAAGTTCGTCCTCACTTTCTCGAGGAGACCCTGCGCTGCTTTGCTTTGACTTTTCAATGTTTAGGGGGTTCCGCAAGCCAAATGCATCACCTTAAGTTTCTCCTGGGCAGGATGTGATTAACGAGGTCAACGCACGCACAGCCTCTCGAACCGGCTTGAATGATGAGGAAGAGGCACGTTTTGTGAAACAACTTGCAAGGGTGGCCCTGGAAAACGTGCCTGATTCAACCAAAGATGCTGACCAGCCTATGTGCACGGATCACAAATATAACTCAGCGCAGGGTGAGGAGGATGCCGATGCTTATGACACAGAGGCAGAGCCAAGCAAGCCTTTGCCACCCACACCCTCTAAAGACAACCCCTCGCGATCCGGCGCCGGCAGTAGCACGAAGCCCGAAGAGACTTTGACCGTTGATGTGGAGTCAATGCAGCCCAACAGCCAACCCATCTTTGCTGACCAACCTCTTGAAAACGGCCCTTCTTCAACTGTCCCGGCAACTCCGGTCACTCCTGCTGCCCTGCGCAGCAGCGCCTGCAAACGAGGGCCGGTCGACGGGTGTCTAGCATGAATAGCAACACCTTTGCATTGATACGTTTTGTTGATGGGCGCGTAGAAAACAGAACTGAACATCTCAAAGCAAATTAAGGAGAGGTGGAGCAGGACGATGAAGAGGAACTCATGCACTTCCTTTGTTTGCAAAAGTCGCTGGCTATGCCGGGGTCCCAGCTTAGCAGTGTCCCTCATGTGCTTATAGTCTCTAGGGGATGCGTTATCATAAGCACAAACATTGAACCATGCGGTGATTTTCTCAGGCTCCGGAGGGAGCGCGCTGAGATGGAAATGCTGGCGGAAGTGAAAGAGGAGAGCAAGCGCGCAGGCAACGAAGAGACTCAGGCCGTGGACATCATGCAGGCAGATCCTGACAAGCGCGGAGGCGCAGAGAGACGACTACTTGCTAAGGTCCAAGGGGACATTCACCGGCCGAGCGACACCACGCTCACATTGGGCTCCTTCATTGAGACTGGTGACGCCGTCCAGGAGACGAGCAAGGGCAAGGCGAGCGCAAAGAGCACGTCCGTTGGCAATCGCGCTACGGACAAGAAGGGCGACGAGGAGAAGCACGTGCCCTGCTGAAGTCGCAGTTGAAGTCGCTGTGCTTGCCGATGTCAATGACCAGGCCTGGACTGACGTGGAGGGCAGGTCCTTGGGCAACTCCGAGGCGGATGAGAAGGGCAAGAGTGACGCGGTTTACATCGATCCTGGTCAAGGCACGAACGCGATGTCTTCAGCGACTTGAAGGATGAGGCCGGTGTCACAATAATTTAAAAAAGCATTCCAATCCCACAAACTCAAACTACGCAACTGAAGTCTTGTTGATCGCACGTTTTTGTCCACATTGGAGCGTGTCAACGCAGGAGCTACCTGCGCTGATCCGAGATGCTCAGATCTGGCTCAAGGCGGTCAGGAAGCGCAAGAAGAACAAGAAGGGCAAGAAGTCTGCGTCTACGCTCTCTTTGGGGTCATGCTCCTCTTTGCCCGGCAAGGCCTCTCGCGGCCGAAGCGTGCTTAAAACCGCACCGAAGCCGAAACGTGGAACGACTTGAGTTTTGCGCAGGGGTTTCCAGCTATGTCGCGGCAAGTTGAGTCACAAGGCTCACGTCTCGAGCTGTGGAACATTGCGTGATGGCTTGGATCATGTTCGGAAAGAAACGGAAATGGCAAAGCTGCTTGCGGAAGAAGAATGCGAACTGGAGAAGCAAATGCAGGAGGCCAGCGGTCCCTGCACATTCCCTTTTTGTTTGGTCAGCTGTAGAAAGATCGATCTAGCAAGGAGATGGAGCAAAAGCTGGCTGCCAGGAAAGCTTCGAAAACCACAAGCCCGGTTCTTGGGTCGCACTACGCGGGAATCAACCAGATCAATCCCAAAATGTTTCAGTAAGTAGTCCATTTCCATATTATGTTGAAACGAAGCCTAATCCTTTTGCACCCACTCTCCTCTCCCACGAAGCTCCTTAAGCTTTCAAGGCTTACCCTCGAAACCCTACTGATATATACGACCAAGCCCTTTGCCGTATGGAGTTGCGCCGTGCAAGTTGTGGTTTTTATGACTTTAGTCGGCGCGAGATTTGTTGCAGCCGGGCTCAAGCAGAGTTATTTTACTTGAGCAATCCCCGCCCAAGACACCTACCAGCCGCCCAGACCTGACTTCTACAAAGCCTGCCATTGCGTGACCGAACCAGCCACGTTGCCAGCCAATTTATTGAACAACATGTCCGCTATGGCGGAGGCGCCCCAAGGCCAACATATAACGGCCTTGGTGTGGTCTAGATACATATCTTCCAAGTCTGACTATTTGAGGCATTGTAAAAAAATGGCTCCGGTTCAGGCCTCGGAGGCAAGGCCACGTATGTTATGGCCTTGGGAGGTCCAGGGCCAGATAGCAAGGCAAATTCAACCAAACCTTGGCAAACCCGACCAAACGAAGCACCTGGGCAAATCGTAAACCTTGGCGCACACATAGGAATACCACGAAATACCTTGGCAAACCCAATTGATGTGAGCAAATCCGAACACTGCGCAAATCCGACCAAAGCTTGTTAAATTCATGGAATCAGGGGGCCGGGAGTTGGAACTCAACAAGGGCTTCGGAGATAAGCCGAGCCGGGAGTTGGACATTGCAAAGGAGTTTTCAAAAACAATTAAAGTTCGAAAGCAGAATTTGGGAATCAGGGGGCCGGGAGTTGAGCCCGAAAAGGGACCGAAAACTCAGCAGGCCTGCGGTTGAAGCTCAAAAGGGAGTTTCGAAACCAGGGGTCTGGACTTTGAGCTCAGCCGTGAGAAGCACAACCAACATGTTTCCTGTTCTGAATCCAAATCGCCTGATGCGCGCATCGCGAGATTAATTATAAAAACTGGGGAACGCTCCGCGAACCCCGTCAATATCCCACCAACTTCGGTGTCCCGCCCCAAGCGCTCCGCGGGAAGACCCCTCCCCGCGAGCCCTCAGCCTGCCACTCCAAGCTCTTTTTTGGTTAGGTTGACTTGGGAATTTATCGTATCAACGGTCTGGCGCCGTATCAACTGTGGGGTTTTGTTTCGGGGGTTTCCGTGGCTTTCCGCGTGGTTCCCGGGGTTGGTTGACGTGGGGTTCCGAATGATTTCCAATCGGATTCCCATTTGTTTGGGATGGACATCGCAGGAGCTTCTTATTCATTGGGGTGGTGTTCAACAGGTTTTCCGGGTGTCCGTCGTGGCTTTCCCGAAAGGGCTCGTTTCTTGCGCGCATGGTCCAAAATCCTTTTCGAGCTCGAGGCCCTGGCCCCCTGATTTCTGCAACTCCCGGCCCCGCACTCCCTTTGTCTTGCGCAAACCTTTTCGAGGCCCAACTGCCCGCTCGCTGATTTTCAAATTCCTTGTCGGATTCTGACCCACTGGCCTCCCTGATTTGCCAAAACAGCTTTTACGAACTCCAACTCCTATGCGGCTACAAGGCATCCAACGAATGAAAACAACCAAATGTTGCCAGGCAAACGCGCGATGTGTGCAAAACGTTTGCTCATTGTTGCAATAGATTGCGCGGAAAACACTACCAAAACATATGAAAAACACGAAAACATATAATTTTTGGTGCTAAACATCAGCAAATGTTCTACACAAAAAGTACGACACACCCAAATTACGACACAACAATTACTGCACAAAAATTACTACACAAAAAAATACACAGCCAAAAATGTAATTTTAGCCAACTTACTACAAAAAATGTGTGTAAAATTCTGAAAATTACTGCACAAAATTACTACACACAATTGCTACACAAATTCCACTACACAAAGTTTACTACCCAAAAATGCTGTATTTTTTGTGTAGTAAAGAAATATATTATCCTATTTTAATCCTTCAGGTGGAGATGGTGTTCGTAGCAGGCGCAGTATTTGCTGTGTTCGTGTAGCAGGGGCAACATATGGCAGCTGTCTAAAGGGACTGGATGTTGTTGAGCGCGCGGCCCCGGTGGCTCCATCTGCGGGACAGGCGCAGCACTTTGGAGATGGTGCATAGATTTCGTGGCAGGCGCAGTTTGTTCGGCAGCTGGACGTGTGTTCGCGTTGAAGGGGCAACACATGGCACCTGTCCAAAAGGACTGGATGTTGTCGAGAACGCGGCCGGGAACTCAACCTGCGTGACAGGCGCAGCACGATGGTGCAAGATTTCGTGGCAGGCGCAGTATTTTCTGCATCTGGGCAGGCGCAACGCTCGGCAGCTGGCTAAAGGAACTGGATGTTGTCGAGCGCGCGACCAGGGGTTCACTCACTCGCATATAGTCTGCTGCTCACTCGCGTACTTACACTCTTTTACACTCCACTCACTCATGCGCTTGTTGTCAAATTCACTCGCTCTCACTCACTCGTATATAGACTGCTACTCACTCGCGTACTCACACTCTTACACTCCACTCACTCATGCACTTGTGTTGTCACACTCACTGACTCTCACATATATTCCGCTGCTCACTCGCGTAGTCACACTCTTACACTTCACTCACTCATGCGCTTGTGTTGTGACACTCACTGACTCTCACTCACTCGCATATATTCCGCTGCTCACTCACGTAGTCACACTCTTACACTTCACTCACGCAGTTGTGTTGTCAGGAATGGGGACTGTTCACTCCGTGTACCACCGCTGGCGACTCACGACAAGCTGGCCCTTCTTTGTTTTTGTCTCTTTGTAGTCTTACCTGACCCGCGCTCCCACATCTGTAAGGAAACTCAAAAGCCAAACAAACTTTGAAAAACAGAAACAACAAGACAAACAAATAAAGGACCGGATAACCCCACATGTCTATGCTTATGAAGATGGCCACACTTACATCGATTGAGGATCGCAGGTTGTAAAAGCAACCTGACATAGACAGTCAGTCAGCAGCCAGATGCCTTTTTTTGCATGCGCCAAGCTCTTCTGGTAAAAGCACCTCCCCAATAGTGGGTCGCGCGCAAGCAGCCTGTCTTCGAACGTCACGCTTGCAGCTGCGTGTGATCGCGGCAATACCAATAAGCATCGCTCGAAAGTGTCCAGCCACAAAGCTTGAGTTGTCTATGTGACTCCCACCAAAAGAGCACTTTGGCCGACATTCTGTACTCACAGGAGCGACAGCAAACAGTGACTCGCCACCCATCTGGGAGTTCGGACCACTCCAAGGAGCCAGGGGAACCACTCCCAGGAGCCAGGTCGGGTTGAGCCCGTTGGCCGCGCTTCAGCCAAGCGCGCGCGGTCAGCTCGCCCTCAATCTGTTCTTTCAACCACGTCACCTACCTTCGTTCCACCAATGTTTGAAACAGCGTGTCCCTGGCTTTGCTGCCCCCTTGCCGCTGGCATAGCGGGCCTCTCCTCTTGCAAATCTTGCTGCCTGGAGCTGGCTGCTGCTGACATCGTTGCGTGTGCTGCTACCAATGCTGCTAGCCCCTCGCTGCACGCGTTCTGCAATTGAGACAAATCAACGTCCTGTTCCTTTTGCTGATTTCAAATTTCCAAACTAAACTTGACACATGCTGCAAGCCCTGAATAAGAACGCCTGTCGGGCTGAATGCAGAATTTGAAACATGAGCGAATCTCTCAATCAAATGGCTGCGGCAAGCGCGAAATATGATTGATGCCATATCCTTCCCACTTGCAACTCCAATGTCAAGGATGAAAATTGCCTGGCACAGTTTAAAAAACATAGGCATGCGCCAGAACGCAAGCCCAGGTGCACGAAGTACTGCGCCTGCATATCCTTCCCACTTGCAACTCCAATCTCAAGGATGAAATGAAAATTACCTGACACGCATTAAAAAAACAAAGGCATGCACCTGAACGCAAGCCCAGGTGCACGAAGTACTGCGCCTGCCACGACTTCAGCACTTGCATCTCCAAAGTGCTGGCGAGATGGGGGCCAACAGCCGCGCGCGCGACACCACCTCAGCCCTTTAGACAGCTCCCAAATGCTGCCCCTGCCACGCAAACGCAAGCCCAGGTGCACGAAGTACTGCGCCTGCCACGATTTCACGCTTGCATCTCCAAAGTGCTGCGAGTGCCACGCAAGATGGGGCCCACAGCCGCGCGTGCGACAACACCCCAGCCCTTTAGACAGCTTCCAAATGCTGCCCCTGCCACGCAAACGCAAGCCCAGGTCCACGAAGTACTGCGCCTGCCACGATTTCAGCACTTGCACTTCCAAAGCGCTGTGCCTGCCACGGGAGATGGGGGCCCACAGCCGCGCGCGCCACAACATCCCAGCCCTTTAGACAGCTCCCAAACGCGGCCCTGTGACGCAAACGCAAGCCCAGGTGCACGAAGTACTGCGCCTGCCACGATTTCAGCACTTGCCTGTCCAAAGTGCTGCAAATGCCACGCAAGATGGGGGCCCACAGCCGCGCGCGCGACAACACCCCAGCCCTTTAGACAGCTCCCAAACGCTGCCCCTGCCACGCAAACGCACGCCCAGGTGCGCGAAGTACTGTGCCTGCCACGACTTCAGCACTTGCATCTCCAAAGTGCTGCGCCTGTCACGCGAGATGGGGGCCGACAGCCGCGCGCGCAACAACACCCCAGCCCTTTAAACAGCTCCCAAATGCTGCCCCTGGCACACACAAGCAATCCCAGGTCCACGAAGTACTGCGCCTGCCACGATTTCAGCACTTGCCTGTCCAAAGTGCTGCGCCTGCCACGCGAGATGGGAGCCCACAGCCGCGCGTGCGACAACACCCCAGCTCTTTAAACAGCTCCCAAACGCTGCCCCTGCCACGCCAACGCAAGCCCAGGTCCACGAAGTACTGCGCCTGCCACGCTTTCAGCACTTGCATCTCCAAAATCCTGCGCCTGCCACGCGAGATGGGGGCCCACAGCCGCGCCCGCGACAACACCCCAGCCCTTTAAACAGCTCCCAAATGCTGCCCCTGCCACGCAAACGCAAGGCCAGGTGCACGAACTACTGCGCCTGCCACGCTTTCAGCACTTGCATCTCCAAAGTCCTGCGCCTGCCACGCGAGATGGGGGCCCACAGCATGGAGATGCAAGTGCTGCGTTTGTGTGGCAGGGGCAGCATTTCGGTACTTCGTGCACCTGGGCTTGCGTTTCCCTTGGCAGGGGCAGCGTTTGGGAGCTTTCTAAAGGGCTGGGATGTTGTGGCGCGCGCGGCAGTGTGTGAGTGAGTGTGTGTGAGTGAGTGTGTGTGAGTGAGTGTGTGTGAGTGAGTGTGTGTGAGTGAGTGTGTGAGAGTGAGTGAGTGTGTGTGTGTGTGATCGGGTGTGTGTGAGTGAGTGTGTGTGCGTGAGTGTGTGTGAGTGAGTGTGTGTGAGTGAGTGTGTGTGTGTGTGAGTGAGTGTGTGTGAGTGAGTGAGTGTGTGTGTGTGAGCGGGTGTGTGTGTGAGTGAGTGTGTGTGCGTGAGTGTGTGTGAGTGAGTGTGTGTGAGTGAGTGCTTGTGAGCGGGTGTGACTTTGTGCGGGTGAGTGAGTGAGTGAGTGTGAGTGAGTGTGAGTGAGTGTGAGTGAGTGTGAGTGAGTGAGTGTGTGTGAGTGAGTGTGTGTGAGTGAGTGTGTGTGAGTGAGTGTGTGTGTGAGTGAGTGAGTGTGAGTGAGTGAGTGTGTGTGAGTCAGTGTGTGTGAGTGAGTGTGTGTGAGTGAGTGTGTGTGAGTGAGTGAGAGCGACGGCGAGTGAGTGAGTGTGTGTGACTGAGTTTGTGTGAGTCAGTGTGTGCGAGTGAGTGTGTGTGAGTGAGTGTGTGTGAGTGAGTGAGAGCGATGGGGCGGCGGGAGTCGGGCGCGCAGCGGTAAAAGTAAGAACCCCGCACAAAGATGTGGGGAACAAAGCCCTGAGGCAAATGTCTGAGTTGGGCCAGGATGTTTTGTCCGGCTTTTTGCTTTGTTTTAGGTGTTCTTCGGGTTTTATTTGGGTTTAACTCTCGTTGTTTTTGTTTTTTCTTTCTTTCCTTGACAGAGACTCTGTATTGTCTTCCTGCTTTTGTCACCTGACCATCCTGGGCTGGCCACTTAGTGGCACTCCTGTTGTGCAGTCTTGTGGGCATATGCAGCGCGATCCCCCGAGCTGTGCAACAAAGAGCTTCAAGTAGGCGACTATTAAAAATATTACGTTTTTACGTAAAACGCAGCGCGACTGGCCCCCCTTTTTTGGAAAAGAAATGGCTTTTCCACCAAACCCAGAAAAGGACTAACAATATATTCTGCAGGGGCTTGCTGCTACCTCTCTCTCCCCCTCCTTTTCTGTTGGAACACCAAGGAGGAGCTGAAGACGATCTTTTCCAGATCCCACAAGCCACCATGCCTGAGTGGAGGTTGTACGGCCTGCCTGGCGCTTGCCCCGCCCATCGAGCCGATCCAGTTCAAGGCAACTATCGGGTTCCAGGCCACCTGCACCTCCAATCATGCAATGCCTCTCGGTTCTGAAGCAACTTACTCCCCGAGTTCCTGGACTTTATGTTTGTAGCAGTAAACAGCAAGTTGTTGTTTTTCGCCAATCCACTCAGGTGCTGAGTACGTCGGCCATTTTGGGGCACCTTTCAAAATAGGACAGGAATGGGGTGCCCTACACTGCGACTTTTTGTGAGGTGTCGTTCTAAGCGAATTCACCTGGAGTGGGCGAAATATGACACAGAGTCCGAAAAGTACTTCTGTGTGCTGTAGGCCAAGTTTGAGACTTCGAGCCCACACGAACAGTTGAGATCCTTGGCCTCGGCAAACCAAACATCAAAAAGATCACCAAACCACAAAGGTAGAACATGTCGTTGTCATCGTCGTCGTGGCTGCTGTTGTTGTTAGTTGTTGTTGTTGGTTGCTGTTGATGTTGTTGCTGCTGCTGTTGTTGTTGTTGTTGCTGCTGCTGCTGCTGCGGTTGTTGTTGTTGTTGTTGTTGTTGTTGTTGTTGTTGTTGTTGTTGTTGTTGTTGTTGTTGTTGTTGTTGTTGTTGTTGTTGTTGTTGTTGTCGTCGTCGTCGTCGTCGTCGTCGTCGTCGTCGTCGTCGTCGTCGTCGTGGTGGTGCTGTTGTGCTGTTGTTGCTGTTGTTGTTGTTGTGGTTGTGGTTGTGTTGTTGTTGTTGTTGTTGTTGTTGTTGTTGTTGTTGTTGTTGTTGGTTGTTGGTTGTTGGTTGTGGTTGTGTGTTGTTGTTGTTGTTGTTGTTGTTGTTGTTGTTGTTGTTGTTGTTGTTGTTGTTGTTGTTGTTGTTGTTGTTGTTGTTGTTGTTGTTGTTGTTGCTACCGGCGCTGTTCACGACCCCATGCTTTGTTGCCACTTGCATCGTTTCTGGGAGGATATTTGCATCGTTTGTTGGAGGATTTTTGCGCCGGGAGCGAGTTCGGGGGGGGGGGGTGGTGGGGGGGGGAGATGCTAACGTTCCCATGTCAGCCTCGCACATAGACATACACGCCGTGCACACAGGTGAAGATCGTCGTTTGGCACTGAGGCACGCGCGCACAGACATACACATTCCAGAATAAATACTTTGAGTCCATGGCGAAAGCGCAGTAGAGGGCATGCGGAACTGCGTCTCATGGAGGATGATGTGGCTGGACCAAGCATGGATTTGATTTCTCTTTTGAGCCCTCTTCGCCATGTCATAATTTTGCGCTTAAGTGTGTGGAAGTTGCAAAGTTCTGGGAGCAGCAGTTTCCCGTGACGGAACTGGATGATTGCCATAGTGTGCTTTGCGAATGTTTCCCGAACGATCCTGCGGCAGAGTATGTGCAACACCTAGTATTCAGAGTGCCTGGGCAACGTGCTGGTCAGCTGCCTTGGGGTGACTTGCGCTTGCACAGCCGCAGGCTGGCTGAGGCCGCGGAGTGCGTTCTGCAACAGCCTTCACTCGCAGTGGCAGCTGCGCAGCTTGTGCTTACCTCTAGAGAGGCAAAGCGTTTGGGCGTCCAATTCCTGCAGTTGCAGCAGGAGCCACAGCAACTGCTAGAGCAGCCGCCTGGTAGTCAGCTGGAAGTGCAGCTGCGGCAACAGCCTTTGGTCTCGCGCCGCTGGCGGCGAGGAGTGCTGGAGCCCGAGGCAGGCGTCGAGGTGGAGATGGATGTGCGAGATGTGGATTTCAATGATTTGTCTTATTTGCCATTGTATTTCAATGAGTGGGAAGCCTGGCGAGGAGATGCTTCGGTACAAGGCATGGCCTGCGACATTCCTGGCTGGTGTCGCGCTATCTTTGAGAATGGTTTCTGCTGGACAGCTGCGCGTATCATTGCTTTGCAGCATTCACTGATGGACATCCAAAGGTTGGAGTCCGCGCCTTCAGCTGCTCCGGCGTACTTCTCCCACGCCCCTGGGCCGGCTGCTGCTCGACGGCCGGCGAAGCTTCGACAGCAGAAGCCGGATGTGCGGCTCCTGGATGTGGCAGAGCTTTTCAGCCCATTTTGGGCAAGCGGGGGCCGTTTTTGAAATGCCCGCGGAACCGATCTGTGGGTGTGTCACACATGAGACAGCACTGCAATATTGCGTAAACTGAGGGCTGCACAGAAGCTGGACAGATGCAGAAGGGGTGAGCTGTGCTCGTTGCTTGCTTTCCATGGAGTGATGGGTGAGCCATGTCCTCCAAGAAGAGTCTCATCGATGTGCCAGGGCGGGTCATCCGGCTGCAGAATTCCATCCAGCCAAATTCTGCTGTTCTGCTAATCCGGCCTAATTCTGCTCTCGAACCGCATTCCGGCCAGATTCTGCTGCCTGATCTGGGCTGGCGTAAAGACCTCAAGCCCACGCAGGGCTGTTTGGAGCGTGCAAACAAGCAGCTCATAGCGCCAGTTGCCCAAAGTCTGATGTCTATTGAGTATGGTGAGCGTCGCTTGCCTGCGCAGCGTTGGTAGAGCTTGCGTGAGAAAATGCTGCCTGCGCTGTCATGTCTCCTCTGGCCTTGCAGCCATTGCTAGAATAACTCCAGCGTCTCGTGACCTAACCCTAAATACGCCAATTCGTTTGGCTCAAGTTTGGTTGAAGGCAGCACGCCACCCTAGTTTGCTGAGCGCACTCCCTTGCTATTTACACACCAGGCGCAGCGATTCATGGAGGACATCGCGTCAGGAATAGATCCTGAGACATCAGACGCACATATACACATATATGTATGTATGTATATATGTATATGTGTTTGCTTATGTTTATTTTTCCGCACGTTGTTTGTGTTTTAGGTTGTCACCCATTGGCTTTACACGGGTCTCCTTCCCTCTTTCACTAGGGTTCCGTATTTTTCAACCAGCTCCCATCTTTCAATTGACGCACGAAGAGCTGCAATTGGAACCAAAAGAAGGGTGGAACTCGCAAGGTGCATTTTTGCACAGTCCAATCGAACTAATGTGGCGCCCATGATTTTCATGGGCCAAAAGTCATTTCTGTGTGGCCTTTCTGATGTTTCTTAGGTCTGTGTGATTGTGGGGAACTGCTGATTTTGGGGAACTCCCATTTGGGTGTGGATTTTTTGAATAGGGAACAGAGTTCGGTGGGGATGGGAGATATGTCCAACCGCTTTTGAGATGGTTTGCAATCGGGCGCTGAGCTCCAAGGCTCTCTGTCGTTTGGCTCAAAACTTTGCGTGTGTGCGGCACGCTAACCCTAAAACTGCCAAAGCCTCCACCCTAGAAAATGCAAATTCTGGCTTTGGGCAATTGAATTGGAGCTAGGGCTATGCGCGCATAGTGACAAGCAGGGATCAAAACACAAATCAAGACTTCAGCTTTCAAATCACGTGCGCAATTGTGGGCAGCTGTGGGCCGCGGATCGAGCTGCACTGGAAGCAATGCCTACAACCCGAACCAGCAACTGGACTTGACACATTTCCATTGTTGAACATCATATTTAACAAGTGCATGGGTCTTCGCAAACTCGTTTGGCTTTTACCGCAAACTCAAACTGGGTTCGCAACTGGGTTTGCCTGTGCAAGGTACAGCTTCCGCTGCAAAGCGCAAATCAATGCAGACTGAGCCTTGGCTTTTTCATTTACAGCCAAATGTGGCTTCTGAATTAGAGGCCCTTTGCTGGACACAATTTCGGTGATGATCTGGCGGGGCTCATAACCACCATTTACGTTTGATGATTCCGAGTCGGAACAACAAGTAGCCAATATTTTGCTTGGTCGCATTAAGGAACAGAAGGATCAACGCGAGGAATCCGACCACGAAAGCTCCGAGGCTGGTCTTCAATGAAGGGTTGCCTGCTTTTTTTGGAGGGCGTTGAACTGTGGTGTTGCCCTCAAACCCTTTGGGAAGCAAAGGGGTTCATCGGAAATCCCACCGGCGGCGGCGCTTTTTGCAGGTTGATTTTGACGTCACCAAGCGCACGGATATGCAACGGCCAGCAGCTCCGGCCACCTCCCGCTGTTGTTTGCTCTCGGGACGGCTTTGCAAGCCCAGAAAAAATACAGTGGAGGGTTATAGTAGGGCCCCAAAGCAATAGTTTTCCTTTTGGTTGTTCAGTCGTCTTTTTGAGTCGGGCCCGAAAAATCTGCGGTTCCTGTGGGAAGATTTGAAATCTGGGTGGGTTCCGGATTTGAAACATTCCCACATGCCTTGCGCAATTGATTGCATTGTTTGTTTGGGTTTGGTTTTTGGGTTTGTGTCCATCTTGTGAACACGAAAAAGCGGGTGTCAGATTTCGGGGTGCCCCGCTTTAGCCAGAACCACTGGCAGGAAGAAGTTGTAAAACATTGTCACCGCACTAAGCCCTGAAGAACACCTTGTTCGTTGCTGCCAGCCCAGGAAAGCTTTACTATTGATGTGAACGAGTGGGAGGACATGAAGGGCGAGCCTGATTTCAACATCTACATGGCATGCCTTAGTGGGCAGCACACTTGCATTCATCCTTTGGAACAAAGCGACTTGAAGGCAACCATGAAAAAGGAGGCGAAGGAGACCCACGAAAAGCGCTCGAAAAGGAGTCACGCATAAGCGCCTTGGCACTGTGCCCCAGTCACACCCAGTTCGGATCCCAGCACAAGCGACACCCCAAGTACACTCCACACACGTTCGCTCCAAACACACTCCAAACTACACTCCAAGTACACTCCAAGTACACTCCAAGTACACTCCAAGTACACTCCAAGCACACTTCTCCAGGTACACTCAAGTACACTAAAGTACACTCTAAGGGGGCTTGGGAGGAAGCTCGTCCAATACATTTTCAAGCCTACACCTGTCCCACAACGCTATTCAGGTACACTAAAGTACACTCCAAACACACACCAAAATCGAAGAATGTCAGGCGCACTCTGAGCGCACTACTAGTGTTCTCCAACCCCACACGCCCCAAGACCAACACCCAAGTTGAATTCCAACAGCGTTCAAAGTGTGTCTTTTTCAGAGACCCCCAATCAAGTGAATCGTGAGCTCGGCGTGTGTCTATTGTTGCCTGGGTGTCACCGCACGCTCTCTGTTTGACACAAAATTGGTTTGGTGCTTCCGCTTGTTCCAGGGTTGCAAAACCGTGTGCTTTTTGACTTTTTCAATCATTGTCCCGGCTTGCCCCAAAGCATGATGGCTTTGATGATTTTCAAGATTAACCCGTCTCGGTCGGAACCCAGGCATGGCCTTGCCGCTGACTCAGATCAGCCTGGGAAAGAAGGCGAGCCTGTTGCATGCCCGCCTCAGCATGTGTGTCAGTGCACAGGTTGCGCTTGGCTTGAGTGCGTTCGAGTTTGGCTGGAGCTGGCGATTTTCCGTAGGGCTTGGGGATGGAAAACTGCCAGTCAGTGTAGAAGAAAAGAACGTTGCACTTGTTAAGCACAAACCACACAATGTTCTTATTCGCAGAACTTGCTTCCACGCACACCTTCCCTTTCAGCTTGCAAACACAAGTCAAACTTGTCTTGGCGCACTTCCATCCTCAACAAGTTAGGCAGCTGACACATGAGGCGGTCCGGTTCTAAGTACAAAGAAATCAAAGAGAAGGCGAAAGTGATCGCTGAACATCTCTACCAGCAAGTGACAAAAGATGAGAGGTTTATGAAAACGGGCGACATTGTCCCTCCAGGAAATCTTCACGCTGCCAGCGTTGCTGAGTCTCTCAAGTGGGCCACTGCAGACAAGTTTGGCAAGCGGTATTTTACCCGGGCAGCCCTGGAAGAAGCCATCTCAGATTTGCTGAAGACCTACAACCTGAGGGTGCCTCTTCAGCCCACTCAGACTCTGAAAGCTGGGTGGTTGATCAATCGTCCCGCATTCAGCACCTTCTGGTTCGTGTTAGGAAGAATTGTGCGGCGAGAGAGCTGTACAAGTTTTATTGGGGGCACATGGATGATGCGGAGACTCAACCGGTTGCCCCTTTGCAAAAATTATATTGAGGGCGATGCTAGTGCCTGAAACACTCTGAACCGTTGTTGCCTTGCCAAGCGCCTGAGGCTCCGGAAAACTGGCCGACTGCTTCAGCTGCCGAGGCACTGGCTGTGTTTGGGCTCAACATGCGCCATGGGTCCTGACGCAATGCCCCAACCAAAAACAGCAGCCAGAAGGCAAAGACACAAGGTTACTGCGCAGCCACAAAGTCTGGGTCGGTCGAGTGCGCAGGCAGCGGAGAACGCAAAAAACATTTGCCTGGGCGGCGTCGAGCAAGAGAAGGAGTGGAGGGTTTCCTTGAAAGAGAAACACGATGGTCCTGCATCCAGGAGTTGATGCCACCGCCGGGCAAGCTCCCCAATCGCCTCCACGCCGACAACAAGATTGCTGAGGACGCGCGGCCGTAAATTGTCGCGGATGTTTGTCTTCAAGAGCCCCCTGCTTTAGCAATCAGAATTGCGTGCAACGTTTTGGGTTGTGAAAGGGACTGTCTTCAAGAGTTTTTGTGAGTCGAACGGACCCATGTGGACCAAGGGTCCTCCCTGTTTGAAGGGCCTTTGGTTCCTGATTTCAAGACACACCCTGTCTTCAAAACCTCCCTGTTTTCATAAACAAAAGATTCTGTAGTACTTACCCTGCGATCGCCTTTGGGTTGTGAAAAGGATCCATGGACCGATGCTCAGCTCAATTGGGTGTGTGTGTGTGTTTCATTTTTGAGAGACACCCTTGTCAAACACCGTCTGGATTCCAGTCCTTATTTCAAGGGGTCCCTGAGTTCAAGACACTTCATTTTACGAGGTGCGATATTTGGGAGGCGTGCCAGCTTTCAGTCTTCTCAAGAGCCCATTATTGTTTCAAAACACCCGCCCCCATCAAGCGCCCACGTGTTTTTCCCGAATCTCAAAGTTGGGTGTGTCAAAGTGTGGCACGAGGGCAAAATCTGTCAAGATAGATGTAGAGGGCTGTGATAGTGGTGGCATCCAGATCGTTCGTGTACGGAATACTTGACAGTGACACACCCGATATTGAGCTTGGATTGATCCCGCAAATCGCGCCACTAGGCTTAGAGGTTGTTAGACTTTCAAGCAAAGCCCAACCCGCTCGCACGCGCGCGCCCGTCCGCCCTGGCTGCTCGCGTCGACAGAGCGACAAACAGGGCAACCGCGTAGAGATGGAACTGCGGCAGCAGCAGCAGCCACCTTGAGAAAAATTCCCAAAGCCACATGCAGCGCCTTTTGTTCACCGAATTTGGGACCAACAAGCCAGCAAAAGGGCGCTCATGTTGGAGTTTCAAACGGCCGTCTAGTATTCATTTGTGTGATAATCTTGCACTTTTAGAACATCATCCCTGGCCGGCGCAGCATCCCAAAAACAAGAGGTCGCTATCGGCGCACTTCGGTTTACAGGTCCCTCCCCCATCACCTAGAAAGGTTCTTGCTTGAAGCTCAGAAGGCATGAGAACATCATCCATGGTCGCATGGGTCTGAGACTGAGACATCCTTTTGTCGGAGGCCCTTTCTGTAAGAAAGTTCAAAATCGACTTTGCGAACTTCTGGAAGGAATCCCGTTCGAACACGTAAATGTTTTGATTAGTCGTCAGGGCCCGTTTTTTTGCAGACCCCCGATCTTAGGGCTTTTTAATTCTCCGCTCGAGGAGCCTGCGAAGCCAGCCGATCCGAAGCCGGCGTCTCTGCCTGACCAGGCAGTGTCGTTTAACTTTTCACAAGGGGGAGCGTTGACACTTTCAATTTGCCAGGACTCTCAAGTCTGTTGGAGAACAAGTTCCAGTGAGGACATGGGGTCACCTGGGCCCACCAACCAGCCCACGCACCCTTTACGGCTTGCGAAAACAATGAAGCTATCCGACAGCTTCTTGGAAGAAAACTGCACGAGGTCCGGGCTGAACAGCTTGCCACCGCAGGCCTTTCCACTGACCAGCCTCTCAATATGGAGGCACACGGGACCACTAACACGAATGCTGAATGGTGTGGGGAGGGCCTTGCCGTTGACCTCAACACAGAGGCCGAGCCTGCTGCGCATGGGACCACTGACACCGAGGCCGAATGGTGGGGGGAGGACCTTGCCACTGACCAGCCTGCTGCAGATGCTGAATGGTGGGGGGAGGAGTGTGAGGAGGGGGGTTCTGAGTGGGGGTGTGAGGAGGGTTCTGAGTGGTGGCTGGCCGGCAGCGACGCTGATGCAGAATGGTGGGCCCTCAACAAGCACGCTGTTGCCGACCTGACGCAACCAGACACAGACACGTGCGCAAGCGCTCCTGCACCACCTGCCGCAAGTGCGGCACCACCTGCCGCAAATGCGGCACCAGCAGATGAGGGCAACGCCCACGGCAACACTACTGCAGATCGGCTCCAAAACTTGAGCCTGCCAGAGTGGACACCTCCGCCCAACCCAAAGGCCAAGGCAAACTCAAAGCAAGCGAAAAAGCCCGCAACGGCAAAGAGCGCAGCGCAGCCCAAGCCAAAAGCTCGGGCACCACAGGTGAGGGCAGGGAGCCAAAAAGCGAAAGAAAGGAGACCGATTACGCCAAGCTCAAGAAAAAGTTCTTGGAGCCGTTGCAGCTTTACAACAAAAAGGAACAGGAGAAGAGGCGCGGTCAGTTGCGCATTTTGTTCCAAATCACATGTCTGTCGCAGGTGGCGAGACTCCCAGGAACGTTCCGAGTTCTTGGCCAGCCTGACACCGTCCGAGATTAAGCGACGGCGGTACTAGTGGCAACTGACCATGACATCTGTACAGACTTGGGGTGAAAAATTGATTGCTCGTGCAGACATGTCTTTTTGTCAACCTTCAACCTTGCCTCCATTGTACTTCCAACCATGAACAAAACACAATGTTTTGAAGGGGAAAATGGCTTGCGTGCGACTCACCAAACTGACCTAAGGGGCAAACTCAGGAAAATCATGATTTTGCTAGGGTTGCCTCTACACTCCAAAACAGCGCAACGAACACTTCTGTTCCGTCACTCCTGCTCCAGAAGCCAACGTTCACAAACTCTCTTTGCCCCCACGTCGCATTCCCATCACGTTGACCATGTTGATGTTTGCGGTTTATCCGTTTTTGCATCCGTTTCCCCGCTGGAGGGTTTGCAGTTTCCAATCAAGCGTGCATCGTGGTGAAAGAGTGCAGAGCCTAGATTCACAGTTTGATGAAGCAATTGTCCACAACAAGACTCCTGCAATTTGCCTAGCACTTTTCCGTGTGATGAAGTATTCCCTGCTGGTGCCTATTCTGGCATGCTTGGCGCAGAGAGGCCTGACCGCACCCTAGCCAAAAAAAACATTTGCCGAGTGCAAGCAAAGTCCATTCGCAAGGTGTTGGAGAGGTGGACCCCGAGAATCAACTTGACTTTGCGGAGGTCTTTGCAGGCGCGAAGGGTTTTGATTCCTTGAGAAATCGGACACTCACCCTCGTTTGGCAGGGCGGCACGTACTTCATTCTTCAGCCGTGATGAGGGGGATGAAATCAAAAGCTGTGGATATTGCATACTCGAGAAAACATGACTGCAATACAGCGTTTGGATTCCTGCTAATTCTCAACATGATACGCCACATGAAGCCGTATTCACTATTGTGGCTGGGCATACCGTGTTCGTCCTGGATATTTTTATCCCGGGGGAGTACCCGTCGCCACCCTCTACGCGTTCTTGGAAGCATGAGCTTCGATCGAGTCCAACAAGCGAACAAATTATTGAAGAGGGTGTGTTACCTACGCCGGGCTTATTTGAATCACGCAACTGCAGCATGTTTGATAGGCACCCTCCCGTGAAGCATTTAGAAACAGTTTGGAAAGGATCAAATACGCCGCTTCGCGGTGGATTTACTTTGTCGTCGAGAACCCGCCGACAAGCCTTCTGTGGAAGATGCCGGCTCTGAAGGAATCTAGGCCAAATGGTCAACTGAATGAACATTCCCATGCCCAGACTGAACCCATATCACATTTGGCAACGAAGTCTCTTTGCCTGGGGCTGGTCTTCCCGAGGCCTTGTTCCAGCAGTACGGAGCGAGAGGCGTCACCTTGTCGCTTGGCGCGCTGGGGGGCATGTCCGAGAAGCGAGTGATTTTATGGGGAAACCCACCATGGCTGGAAGATCTTCCTGTTCCTTTGACGCCCGTCCGCAGGCTTGGGTTGAATTGTAGGGAACCAGTTGCGCCACTGAACCTTTGGTGATCGGCCCCGAAGAATCTTGAAGGGTCAATGTATGGCTCTGCTCACTCATGCTTGACTGGACTAGATTGCACGTTCGTTCAACGCAACACCTTGTGGCTGGATGGTCCAAGACACCTTCAATGTGAGGAATTCGGGTGTAATCGCCACCAAGTATTCCTTGAGTTCACTCCAAGCACACCCCAAGCGTAGCCCATGCACCCCAAGCGCAAGTACACTCCAAGCGCACTCATTCGCATCCAACACACTTCAGGTACACTCAAGTACACTCAAGTACACTCAAGTACACTCAAGTACACTCCAAGTAGACTAGAGCAAAAGCTCGCCCAACACATATTCAAGTCTACACTTTGTCTTTTGCACACAATAGGTACACTACAAGTACACTCCAAAATAGCGCCCTCAAAAAAACAGGACGCTGAATGAAGGCCAAACCTGGATGGGATGAGAAATAGCGTTCAAAAAATAGGAGCCCTTCTTAGACAAATGTGTTTCTTTCTATCTTGAAGTTTTGGGGAAAGTGGGCGGTTCCCTGACAGGTGGCAGCTTGCCAGGATTGCCAGCTCCCTCAACTTGGAAGTCACCAGGCGTTACACCGATGGCTCAGGAAGGCAGCGGGTAGCCAGTTCCTAAGTGTGGCTTATGGAAAACAGAAGTGATGTTTGGTTTTTGAGGCTGGCGGGAGGGATCTGCGTGCATCACAATGCTATCCAGCTGGCCTTGGTCTTTCAGTAACTCGGTGCTCAGCAGAATCAAGGAAAACCCGCTGGACAATGGTCGCTGTTGGCCAGTCTTCTCCGCCCCATCCCAGGTGTCCCTCCTTCACCAACAACATATGGCGCAATGCGCGCAGCAGGATGCAGCTCCGGATGACGGGCTCACGTTCTCTGACGACTCTTGCTCAGATTCTGACACCTGCCTTGGTGACTTAGTTTCACTGGCTTAGACCTACAAATGGGGCAGGCAAATCGGGGGAGGATGCAAAATGCACAATAGCTAGTTTTGGATTTGGAATTTTGGACCCGTGTAGTACCGTGTGCTTTCGTGCATTCGGCCGCGATTTGCTGCCACTTCAGTGTACTAGCGTGTACCTGCATGGCACCTACGTGGCGCCTAAGTGCTCTTGAGGCGGCTTGGTTTGTTGGGGAGCTTTGAAGAGCTCGTTTGGGGATTAGGAACGCCACGCTTGCTGGACAAAGCGCTCTTTGTTTTTGCGCGCATACGTATGCTTCCGGCTGTGAGTGCAATGACTCTTGCTTGATCGACCTGCGCCAAGCTTTTTGGCGTAGCTAGTCTTAGACTTTGCGTACTACTGCGCGCCATGGGGGATAACGTGCCAGTGGACCAGCAGGTTGGCAAGGCAGGCAAAGGTGGTGTGTGCAAAGGCAAGCAGACAAAGGGCAAAAAAGGGGGCATCAAAGGCAAGCAGCCTGGCAAGTCTTTGGAGAAGGGCAACTTGGCAGACAACGTGAGCAAGGGGCAGCTTCTTGGCAAAGGCAAGCAGACAACCGGCAAGGGCAAAAGCAAGAAGGGCAAGGGCAAAGGCGTGTCCGACACCACGAGCAACACAGACGCACCGCCAGCCGTCACCGACCTTGTTTCCACACTGCCGGACACGCTGCCGGACTGCGAGCTTCTCGAGCCTACCAACCCTTGCGCTGGCGTTGACTGGACCTTGGTGTCGCAAGCTACGCGGGAACAGAGAGTGAAAAACATCAAGGCTTGCAGCCTCTGGTCGTCGTTCCTCACCAGCTGCGAAGTCACAAGCGAGGAGGGGAACCTGCGCTTCGGCACCTCACCTGCGGTGGAGGACACGGTTGAAGACTTGCAGACGTGGGCTGAGTTCGTCACGAAGGTGGCGCCGCCGGAGTTGGATGAGTTTCGGACTGGGCGAACGAGTACGAGCTTGCAGTCGGATGGCTCGGGCAACATGGAGATCCCCCCTGTCGCTACGGTTGACTCGAAAGGGAAGACTGCGCGAGCCAGAGCCTTACACATGCTTGATATTACGGTGCTGCAGCAAGCGAGCGAGCAAGCAGGTGCGAACGCTTGACGATGATACGCTCCAGAAAATCCAGGACTGCGCAGAGAGGTTTGCGAAGTTCGTCCCTTACCCAGTTACTCCGTCGTCAGGAGATGACCAGCTCCAACCAATTGGAGCCCGGCGAGCGCAAACGCCAGTACGCAGCGCTTGAGAGGCGTATGAAGAATCCGGCCGGCCGGGAACTTGTTTTTTTCTTTTTTTGCGCGTGAGTTCGTTCCTGGAGAGGGAGAAAACGAGAGAGACATCAAACTAGTTCCAGCGCAACGAAGTTCCTTCTAACCTTTTGCAATTGCGTGTTGCCCACGCATGAAAGCCTAGTTCACACAACACGGAGGAACCCTCAAGAACATGGCCCCTCGTCTCACAATCGCTGCAGGCCTCAAGCCTGGTCTCTTGGAAAAATACCGAGCAGCGCAAGGGAAGGCGGCTGAAAAGCCACTTTGCACGGACTAACTTTGTTGTGTGTGCGTGGCAACTTCTCAACACGTAGCCTCACTGTGGGCCTTTCCAGTTCAGGTTCCAGCTCTTGAAAGCCTTCATGTTGGACCGCGACCTCTCCACCCTCGAGATCGAACCGTATTTCCTGCAGTGACTTGACCAAACGTGTAGTTCCAAAAATACTGCTTGAGACCTCAAAACCCATAATCCTGTTTGGAAACCGAGGCTAAGCCAGAACAAGGAGAGCGACGTGTACGACACGTTGCCACTTGCGGAACTTCGTGCGAGGTACACAACGCCTGCGCAACTTGCTTTTCTGGACGGTATCCTGAAAAGTTGGGCGCTTATCACAATCTCCAGCTCCAAAGTGTTTCCGAGCGCCATCAATCTCCTCTTTGTTGCTGTCATGAGGTCAGCCGGGTGTGCCACACCCGCGGCCGTGCAGGACGTCCGGTCCGCCAACAACATGAACGACGCCACTCAGCCCCAGCACTTCACGCTGCGCTCTGGCAGCAGCACTTCAGGCAGCCCCGCAAGCAGCTGCGCCTCCTCCCAGTCTGGCTTCCGCAGGCCCCTACAGATCCCGAAATGAGGCTGTATCGCGTGTTCACACGTTTCAGGGACGAGCGTGCCCCTGCTGCACTGAGCGTGTCATCACGATTGGCCAAGAAAGCCCATGTTGCGATTGATTTGTTTGTGTACTAAGGGAATGATGTTCGGGAGGTTGGCACAAAGACCCGTGTCACGGCGCAAGTTGATCAGTCAGAATCCGCTAGACGGGCTGTCAGTGAAGCCCTCGATGGTCAGATGGCAAGCTTCTATTCGCAAGCCCCAGCTCCTGCGCCCGGCAGCAGCCGCAAGGGCAAGGGCGGCGGGCGCAAAGGCGGCAGCAGCAGCGGCGGGGCCTCGAAGAGCAAATCGTCAGTTTCGGCAGAGGAACAGGAACGGAAAGATTTTGAGGCCTCCCTGGCGTCGCCACTGGGAATCAATGGTGCGTTGTTTTCTCATTTAGGAACCCTGCAAACCAAACGGGGGCTTCTTGGAAGGGCCCTCGACATGGCACCCTGCTTTTCGGAAACCCCCGCAAACCACGACAAACAAACGCTCATCCTGGGAACAGTTTTCTTTAAAGGAGCCTTACCGAACTTGAGGGACATTTTTCAGGGGCACCCCTCAACATGGCCTCAAACAGATCACAAGGGACCCTCTAAAAAAAGAAACATCGCTTTTAAGCGCCGGCGTTTTTTGGCCTTTG
Source organism: Effrenium voratum (assembly GCA_963377175.1). Classification (NCBI taxonomy): domain Eukaryota; class Dinophyceae; order Suessiales; family Symbiodiniaceae; genus Effrenium; species Effrenium voratum. Next base: position 466,757 of record CAUJNA010003542.1, on the reverse strand, counting down.
AAAGACACACCCCTTTAAGGGACGCCTTCTTTTCGGGGACCCTTTGAGGAGCTTGTTTGAAGGGACCCTTCAACATGGGAACTCTCTCCTTGTTCAGCTGTCATTTCATCAGCCCCATTTTTGCTCGCGAAAAAACGTGACCAGGTGTGTCTCAACCAAAAGCTGCACACACCACTCACCACCAGTCTCCTCTTGTTTTTTTTTGGGCGCGTGTTGTAAATGGGACCTCTTTTGCAAGACGTCACCATACGACCCATTTTGAGAGTTTTGAGACCATTCTTTGTCAGCCGCGGCAACTTCAAGAAGAGGCTGCAAAAATGGCCAGCAAGCTGACCTGACAATTCCCCCAAAATCCGAAGACTTGTTTCTCATGAGATTGAGACCTTGCCCCGGCCAAGAAATATCCTTTGTTATTTTCTGATGTGTGCAACGCAGTCCGAGATGTGAATCAACACACAAAAAAAGAAACGGTCTGTGGCAGACACCTGTTTATCGCTCAGGTGTGGGAAATTGTGCGAGAAGGCCAGAGCTACCGCTCACCGCTTGGCAAATTGCGGCTTGAGGAACCAGGAGGCGTGGCAGGGCGACACCTTCAACTGTTGAGGGGCCCCATCAATGGTGGCTCACTTTGGCGTTCATTTCCAAGCAGCACAAGTGTAGCACAGGAAGTGCCTCGAAAGTCGCAACTCATCAGTGCAAGTCAAGCTTTGGCAGCATCAGTGCAAGTGAAGCTTTGGCACCACCGGATTGAAATTTGCAACTTTTCAGTACGTATGTAGTAACAAACACCCAGCGCTTGCTGTGGTGTTTCACCAACGAAAGTTGTCTTTGAGCAACCCATGTGCATTCCGTCTCCTTTTTCGTTTCAACCTGGTGCCCCGTTTGGGTTTTGGTTGAATTGGCATTTCTCGCTCTACAATTTCCTTTGATAAATCCAACGCCATCCCATGGATCTCCATGACTGAAGTGCTGACTGCGCAGCTGCTGCACAGGCCTCGGTGGCATCGCTGGGCAAGACCTTTGAGAAGCTCAACGGCATCATTTGCGAGCACCTTGGATGAACTTGCCGTGTCTGTTTGTTGTGATCCTCATCGCTTTGAGGGTGAACACGGCCATCTTCAACGCAAAGCCCTTTGCTGAGTACCAGAGATTGTTCGAGGGGCACCGGGTCGCCATTGAGGCCATGGTTGTTTTGTGCTTCAGTTGCACTTGTTTGGATACGGGTTGCAAACGCTGCCATTGCCTCATATGTGGGAGGCTGCCGTTCGAGAGATTCAAGATGCGGATATGATCACAACGGCCCATGTCCGACGTGTCTTGGCTCGTCTATTCCTCGCATTTAGTGAAGGAACATGTTCTGAACCACCCTACAGTGAACATTTTCTGTTGACTTTCAAACAGCCCCAAGTTGATTCGGAAATGCTCAGTGACAACCTTTTCCAACGGGCGACCCTTTCAAGCGACCCTTTTTGAGGGAGTTTTTGAAAAGTGGCGGCCATCTGTATGGATTCCCATAAAAAAAAGGAGCTGGTTCTTTGAGGGGAAATGGCCCCTGCTTTTCGGCGACCAAAAAGGGCCCTCTTGCTAACAAACACCCGGTCAAGCCCTCAAATGCCTTTTTGTTTCTTGAAACGCTCCCTTCTTTTTTTTTTTTTAAAAAAAAAAAAGGCGCCTCAAACGGCGGCTTGTGTTCCTGAAGCGCCCAGACACCACAAGGAACCTAGGGCCCTACAGAATGGCGCCCTTGTACGGGATTTTTTTGAAGCTTGAAAAGGACCCGTTTTGACAGGTCGTGCTTCTTCAGGGACCCTATCAGTAAAAGCACGAAACTGCTTTGCCGTTTTGGGGCCCTTCAAAGAAGACCCACTCCCTTAAAAAGGCACCATTTTGTAGGGCTCCAAAGAACACACCCTTCTTGAAAGACCTTGAAGGGCTATAGGTGCGATTCGTGAAAGAAGGTCCCAGGGGCGCCAAGTTGTAGAACCCAGACCACTGAAGCACAGAAGTAGCTTCCAAAACCCCTTGACACTCCAAGAGTTTTTTTTGTAGCTGTTCATGTTTCCCTCTTGTGTGAATTGCGGGGGATTGGACTTTGGCGGGGACCTTGAATCGAGGAGTGGAGGCGCAGAAGCGCAAGGCTGACAAAGCTGCTGAGAAGAATGCAAAGAAGGCGAAACACACTTAGTTCGGGCGCTTCTCAAATTGCACTGCAATTTGTTTTTTTCGGGGTTGGGGCGCTCTCAATTGCCTGCTGACCTTAGAACACAGCTCGGCCTTCCCATGTTCAGTTCAAGGGTTTTTGAACTTTCAAGTTCTGATTCGGGGCACGCCTCTCCTTTCCAAGCTGAGCTGTGCAGGAAGCAGGCCCAGAGCAATTTGTCAAACTCGTGTGCCTTCTCTTCAAACAGGATGTGTGGTGAAAAAGTGCTGCAGGTGCTCAAGAAACACAAGCAGCTTCTGAGAGACTTCATGAAACATGAACATTGGGTTGAGCGCACCAGTGATTCATGGATCGACCCCGTCGCTCACACGCATCGCAAAAACAAATGGAGCATTACACAGGACCAAAACCCTAGCTTTTCGCCTGCTTCAAACACCTTATTGGATCAGAGTTTGCGTGAGTTCACAAAGGGTCTAATAGAAGTTTAAGTTCTTCCGACCCTCACTCACCCTGCCCAATGTCAGCAGTTGTGTCGTAGATGACCTGGTGCGAGAGCTCCTCGATATGCTCGGCAAGGCAGAGGCGGGCTTCATGGCTCGCTTGCTGGCTGACACCTTGTTGGCTTGTAGTGTGCAAATTGGAACGCTTGTCAGATTACATTGGACCGGCTGAAGAACTTGGTGGGCAAACTGCGAAGCATGCCCTCTTGCTTGGTCCCGAGCCTTTGCTGGAGATGAGTGCAAAGCTTGCTCATCTTGCACTCTTTTCACGTTGTTTCTGAAACGTGGCAAGGAAAAGCATCATGGACTTGGCCAATCGATTGCATGGGGCTCGGTCTTCTTGGAGTATCGGGCGCCCGCTGGGGATGTGGGCTCGCAAACAACCCTGGAGATGCTTTTTTGCATTACGAGACCAAACAATGGTGGCTTTCAGAGTAGATCCGTGCACCTGTTTGAGCCCGGCAACAATCAGGATCTTACATGCCCGAGAGCTTCATCATTCGAATCCCATGCGCCTCTTGGCGGCGCTACTGTGTTGCCCCTTGAGTGTTTTGCCCAAATGCCCGACCTAGGAGTATGCTGATGATCAATCTCGGAATGGCAGGAGAACGTTTATAGACCAACATGTACTACTTCCTCACGAAGTGATAGGTGCAATTGTCAAGGATCCCAGGTTGTTTGAAGAGGTTGTGAAGGGGCCCGATGAGGCAATTTGGCAACTCTAGATTCCCAAGCACAGTTTTAGGAAGTGGTGATTTGGGAACGATTGGCCACAGTTGGAAACTCTGAGGCACTCGTGCAGTATTGGAAAGACCTTGAGCATCTGGAATGGTACAAAGAGCATCCAATTTTGCTGGCCCTTTGGCGGAATTCCCAAAACGAACGTATTAGCTTTGCTGGATTAACTCAGGCTACAAGCCCACGTCGGGTGATCCCGCTCAGATTCTTTGGAGATGGTGCTGAAGCAACCAGCGCCCTTGGAAACATATGCTTTCAACATATGGGACCTGTTCACTTCTGGGGCGATGAGTGTTTTCTCAGGACGCCAACACTTCGAGGTAATGCCTCCAAATGGTGACCAATGGAAAGTCCAGCACGGCAGACACCAGAATTATGATTCTTGTCCCACACATAGCATGCCTTGCGTAGAAAGCATGCAATCACTTGGTTGGAGCTCTGAAATCCCACATGCTCTGATTGAGGATCACGTGTTTGAACACCGTCTACTCCGGCAACGAAGCCCGGAGAATTATCATAGAACTGGTTGCGTGGAGCTTGCGCGCGCTGAGCCCCTTGACTGCGCTGCCGCAATTTAAAAAGAAGAAGACCTGAAACACCACGAAGGTTTAACAAATAGTTTGTGACTGTGTGTGTGTGTGTGTTCCCCAACCTTAGCCTGTGTCAGCTTCTGAGTTTGGGTTATCCCGATGTTGAACGCTTGTAATTTTCCTTTTTCCGCTTTCCTTTCTGGTTGCATGCTTCGCCCCATCCTAGGTGCTGGGACCTACCCTACAGCGGATCCGTACGGTCGCCCGTTTTCAACCTCCTACATGCCCGATCGGCACCGTGTGGGAGGCAAGCCGATTGCGGGAGAATACCGTTTTTTGTTTGACGGAGTGCAGGCTGACCAAGACTATTGCTGGTTGCTTTTTGGACTCAATCGCTTCTTTTCGAAAACCAGTTGCTGCGCTTTTTGCAAGACTGTTCAACATGCTGGCGGTGGACACAACAGCAATATGCTTTACACGAATTTCAGCCCAACCGCTCCGCACAAAGAAACCAATATTGCTAGCTGTGACGAGTGGGTTGCAACGCACGGCGAAAACCCCTTGTTGTCTGTGCCTGGCTTTTGGCCTCACGAGCGCGTACTCCCTGACTGGATGCACCTTGTGGACCTGGCTATATCTCCGGACCTGATTGGCTCATTGTTGTTGGACATAACAGACAACGGTAAAGTGTTTGCTGGGCTGTCCCGCGATCTTCGCCTTTCCTCGTCATTTGAATGTTATCGCAACCGGCGCAACGTCAATCGTGTACAAGATCGAGGCATGTCGCGCATGTTTAGCACAGCTACACTTAAACCTGGGCTGGTTTCCCCACACATCTCCCAAAGAACTATGTCAGCGACAGCCTCGCGCTTTGTCATCCAGTGGCTTGCGGGTTTGATGCGGCAAGTTGCTAGCCATGACCCCTGTGATGATCACAAGCGCCTTCTCTCAAAGCAAGTTTTTTCACCCAAAGCGCTCCCAACAAGTTGTGTGTCATTGGGTGGTGTGTTTGATGCAAAGCCTGGGGCTTGGTAACTTTACTTTCGCTGCGCCTGCGTTCTTTGTGTCCAAGTTGCCTTCGCCCAAATAAACGGAAAACTCGCACAGGCAAAGCGTTGCTATCCTATCCAAGGATCCGTGCTGGCGTCGTGTGCGCGCTGGCGACTATGGCGAGCATCATGGCGCGGAGCGGAAGGACCATGAGTCCGGAAGACGCGCGGCGTTTCAAGTTCAGCGCGCTAGCGTTCTCATGCGGCTTCATGAAGCTGGCAGTTGCTTCGGTTTCAAAACGCATCTTGCGTTGGAAGGTCCGCCCGAAGTGGCATCAGCTTTTGTGCCATTTGGTACCCATGCTGCCGCTTAACCCGCGTTACTTTTCAAATTACCTAGATGAGGACCAAGTTCGCAGAACAAAGCAGTTGGCAGTGCGGTGCACTCCTGCAGGGATGTGCGCCGAAGTGTGCGCGCGCTACACTGTACAGATGTGCTTGCGATGGGCTGAGCTTTATGGAGACGGTTTGCGCTTGTGAAAAACAAGTGCGCTGACCATGCGGCCCCGGACCACCCATAGCCTTCACAGAACCTCGTGGAACTCGCAAAACACTTGGAATCCTGTGGAACTTTACTGGGTCCCACAAAAAGAACTCAGGGTCGCTGGCTCCTGGCGCATGCTCCGGATGTTTTTCAAAATGTGGCACCTTTTGCCAGCCTTTTGGGTTGTCTGACCAGGTTTGAAAGGTTTCTCCTTTTGCGGTGGCTTGTGCAAAGCTGCTTTGATGATCTCCGGATATATATATATATGTCTGTAAATGAATAAATCGACATAAATAAATAAATATATATATATATATATATCTACATATATATATATATATATATGTACATATGGGTGTGTTTTTTTGAGGGTACCTCCGCCTTTTTTTGGTTGATAAAGGAAGCTGAAAGGAAAACCACCTGTTTTGGGGAGCGGGCCTGCCAAAAAGATGCATATGTGTGTGCGAACTGATATATAATACGCAAGCTCTCGCGCAGTTGACTTGCCACCTTGGCGGCTCAAGCTTGCTCAAGCTTTTCACGCAGTTGACTTGCCAATGCTTAAGCTTACCAAAGCTTTTTCGCAGCGCAGTTGACTTGTTGGGTTGGTGGCTCAAGCTGGCCCAAGCTTTTCACGATAGGCCTGTGCTTGCCAAAGCGTTTGCGCGCGGTCGCTATTAAAGCCTGCGCAAGTCCCACACAGCTCGCAACAAAGCGCGCAGCGCGGGAGCGCCCGCTCAAACTTGGCTCTTCGGATCTTGATCTGGTCCTGCAGGAACTGCGTCGCCGGGAGCGCAGCTGACAATCACTGGGCTCGGAACAAAAATTCAAAGAACTCTTCGCGCGCGCGCTCGGGCGTGTCAAAACGTGTCTCCAGGCATCCGGCTGCGAAATTCCAATCCGGCCAGATTCTGCTATTATTCTGGTTTCGTGCTGCGTTTTGGGGCTGGATGACCCGCCCTGGTGGGCGCCCGTGGCTGAAGAACTGGTCTTGTGCATTATGGTGCAGATGCGAGGTGTCTTGAAGCATGCTGACGGACACGCGCTAACACTGCTCCAGGAAATTGTAACTATGTAGTATAACTTGGTTCGGCATGTGGGCGTGGACCAGAACACCTACTCCGCTGAGCTAATGACAATTGTGTGTACAGTCTTGCACAGCCTGCAGGAGTCAGAGAACATGGTGGAAGCTGTCTTTTACCCGCAGCTGCCACCTTTGTCCATGCGAACGCATCCTCTGCCATTTCGCACAAAATTCAGGCTCGCTGGGGGAGGTTGGAATAGGACCTCCGCGCTGGCCCTGGAGTCAAAGCTCCAACAGTGCATGCGGGTCTTGAGCTTGTGCGATCGCCATGCTGCTGCACACACTGGTGTGGAGTCT